>JAQFVV010006234.1:7318640-7918640 GCA_028023455.1 Epiperipatus broadwayi
ACGATCTATTTAGATTTTTATGATGGAATCAGACAAACATAGAAATAATTGACTTTATAATATTAACTAAGATAAATGATAATATATTGTAACCTAGTGTTATTGACACTTGGTTTATTTAACATTATTTCCACAGGAAAACAATGCAATCCTTTTCTAGGAAATAAAAAGTAAAATAATAATAATATTAAGTGATTAATAAAGTATGCTATTTACTCACTGTAACGTGTTTTAAGCAAATAATTAATAAATTTGGTAATCCAATATCATTTTGAAGAAGAGCATAAATAATTTAGTTAAAAAATATTAACAATAGGAGCAATTTAATATAGTATAAGCACATATCATAAACAGTAATTGATTTTGGATGGGTAGAGGGGAGAGTGGATGAATGTCTTATCATAAAGCACAGTAACTTCTGATAATTTTTTTTAAATTATTTAGATAATAATGTATACAGAATTATACATCACTAATAAGCAGTATTAGTGAAAGATATTTATTATTTTTCATTATTTGTCAAATCATCTTGTAATCCATTTAAATTATACAGAAATATATAACTGTAATTTTTTTTTCCCCTTTTCTTTTGTTTATGTATAATTAAATAACGATTTTTCTGTCAGAGGTCGCTAAAAGAAGACCGCGAAAACTTTGTAGAAAAACTAGTCTGACATAAGTTTTACAAGGAGAAGTAGTGCTGAAATTCGGTAACAAATTTTTATATTTTTTTTTATTGCAGAAATAAATACAATTCAAGTAACATTTTAACAAAATCATGTCTAGCTAAAATATTTTGATAGGACATCCATAAGCTTCTATTGCTCTACCTATTTTAAAGCTTTTTATACTCAAAATGTGCTATCTTATGCTAAAGTTTGAGATCACCGTATTGACTACAGCGATCTCGCAAAATATCATTATATTTAGACTAAGCTATATAAGTAATTTCCAACAAATAATTAATTATTTGTTAACTTTACCTTATTTAACAATCTTTTCATGGTATAAAAGAAAAATTAGAATTAAAAGACATATTATAAAAGCCAAGGAAAGTTAACCAAAAAGTTTCGCGCTCTTTCTAACAGAAATTGTCTGCTGTAGAAAATAATGCAAGTTCCCCACGTTAAAATATGTTGTATTCACTGAAAATTATCGAGAAATAATACAAATAATAAATGATATTTACTTATGCACCTGTATATTTTTTTTAAAAAGAAATATAAATTTTCTCAAGGCAATATCGGAAAATTTGTATGTGTACATTTACGGAGAATTCCATATTAAAGAAAAATTATAATTCCTAGAGTAGGAATAAAAACTATGAACATTAGTGATTTAATTATAACCCTAAAATAATATGTTATATTATACATCAATGGGAGTCGTTAAAACTTTATATCCACGTAAGTCAGCTGCAGTCTTTATTATAAGAATATTTTGAAAAATTCGCACATTCTTTTATTCATAAGCCAGCTAGCTAAAAATAATACATATCGCCAATCGTAAAAGAAAAGAATTGTATATGTGATCGTTTATCGTCAAATATTCGTAATGTTAAAATCTGTATTGTTTTCTTGGATCCCAAAAATTATAGCAGTTAATTCAAAGAAGAATTAAAATCCACGCTGCTATGTTTTCTTTTGCCTACTATTAAGTGCACCAGAAGGAAGGCAACTTTTTATAAATGAAATAATAAAATGTGTTTCTCGTTTAAATTTGCTTCGTGAACTACGAATAGATCAAGTTCTTCATCTGGATAAAGTGCCCAACGGAAAACATTTTTTTTTAGTGATATTATAAGCACTTATTAAGTAATGATTTTTTTTTTAATCTGTAAAATTATGTGTATTTTTTTTTATATCAGCAGGTTAAAAGCTGTATATTCCAGTAATATTCAAATGACCTTGTAATCATAAAGGTATGTTTTCATGTAATTATTCTAGGTTAAATTTATATTTGACATAAAAAAAATATTTTTTTTTATAAAAATGTGTTTACTTATGATATGCAATTATGAGGATCAATTTAGATGTTAGATGCGTGGAAGAGGAAAAATTTAGATACTTAATAGGTAAAATATCTAGTTAAAATTATCAGAAGTAATTAAAGAGAAGTGCTATACAAAAGATTACTTATTTAAAGTATGAAACAAATTTATACTATGTTAATTAAGGAATTTATTCCCAATTATTCTTTATTAACACATTCACTTGGTTTAGTTTAAAATACTATCTTTCCTATTATTTGTTGAATATTTCTTTGGCAAAGGTGAGAATTATTATTGTATTCTGTGATATCCATTGATATCAGACATTGATCTAAGTATACCCCGGAACATAAATTTAGTGTAATTAGTGTATTTGCTTGTCTTGCCCCGATATAGCATCGGTATAGGCTTAATATGCGCCTAAGTAATAATTGTAATGTATCTATTTTGTGGGATAGAAAATAATCTCCCCAAAAGCTTTATTTTCCATGAGGGGAATAGATAAATCTATTATTCGGGTATGTTTATAACCCAAATGATCGTGTCTCATAGTTAGGATGATCAGTACTTGATATAGTATTTAGTGTATTGCATTCGTTAAAATCCCAGGAGAGGATTATATTTGGTGTGTGTTCCTATTATGCCCAATTAAGAGGCAAGGACCCACCAAACTATTTAATATAGTAGTTAACTCTACAGCCCTTCGGTGATATTCCATATTCCTCATGAGAAAATAGAGATAATTCCACCAAGGAAGGTGTTGAATATTGTGTTTGTTTAGAAAGTTATGGCAAGATAATGGATATATTGGAGGTTAATTCTTCAAGCTCCATTTAGTATAAATAGCGTGCTAGTATATATGATCAATGTCTGAATTGTGCGACGGAATAGTATCCACACGTAAGTCAATGGAGAGAGTAAGTTTTAAAATTGCGTAATTAAAAATTTTCATTTGCCAATAGAGGGTTCAAATACTAGGTTTAATTCAGGTTAATGATTAAGTAGCACTCACAATATAACTTATACTGAGAAAAACAGTGTGTATAACAACTTCAGTTGTTATTAAAGTAAACATTAAAATAATAAGTGTAAATTCTGATACGTAACCCATAAATTATAATAAGTTATCTAAATAAAAGCTATCATTTAATTAAAGATATGATAATAAAAATTGTGTGTACGCATTGCCTAGAATCAGATTATTTTTGTTTTAAAACAGATCGTTAGTCAATAAATTTAAGTAACCGTTCATATAAGATACACTAAATGAATGAGTTGTTGTATCGATAATACTATTTATTTTGTTATATTCAATTTACATAAATGTAAAAATAAGATGAAGAAGTAGTTCGAATCCAAGTCTAAAAGTATAGACGAATTAATATTAGTTATATTTTGTTTTATCCATATGGGATCAAATAAATTGTATATATTTGTTTGTTATGTTAATCATAAAAGATATTTTTGTTCAACCATAATAAAAAATTAGAATTTTGTTATAAGTTAATAATAAATTATCGTCTTATTACAAGTTGTTTTGAGTCATTATTCTTATGTGCTAAATAAAAGTGTATTTGCATAATACTTGCAATACTTTTCTTTGGTCCAAAATCATTTATGAAATCTTAAATCCAAAACACCAGATAGACAATTATAAGCAGATCAAAATATTTCATTATATTATATTTTAATAAGAATTATTTGTGGAATTGAAAACTTCAGACCAAGACATTTTATTTTATTATATGTGTGTAAAATCACTTTATTCCCAAACTACTAGTTTTGGTTACACATTGTTGAATACCCATTTAAGGAAGTATCTAAGTAATAAATCTTAGTTAAATTATTGTGTTGTCATGGATAATGGAAGGACACAAAAGCACCCTTGTCTTTTCATCATTCCGACTGAGATTCTGGATTTAAAAGGCTTTATTATTCAAAATTATGCGTTGTTATTGAATATGGTGATCATCTCGTTAAATATTATATTAGTTGATATGTGGATGAAGATACCTAGAATTTAAATAAGGTAAATGTTTCCTATAGCCGACCAGAATGTCAGTCATATGCGACAACACAATAATGCCAAGCAATTTTATTAAATATAACAGAGAACCCTGAGATTACTGTCATTATTATAAGTGCTCTTAAATTAATAATTGATCAAATTCAGATCAATATTACAAGCGTGGCATGGCTTAAGAGATTGAAACATCTAATTGTATGATAACAAAAATATTGAGATCATATTGGCAACTTAATGAATATTTTATTTTAGTCAGTAATATTAACAATGACATGAAAAATCATCATCATCATTGTCGTACAGTGCACGTACTTACAGCCCAGAGAATGTGTTTTGGATAGAGAAAGAATGTTAGTTTATTCTAAATTTTCTTTTTAAATTTATTTTATTAATTATTTTTTTTTAATTCTATCTCTGTCTGAACTGCATATCGCTGGAGCTGAATTATTATAGAACTAACCTAACGTCGAGTTATTATTAGTATTGGGTAAAGTAATTTAATTATCCGGCCTATACGAAGTGTAGTCGGAAGGTTAAGGCCTTCTGGATGGATTTCCTAATATAATTAGAATTCGTCTCTTTTTACTAGGTTAGAATATATAATATTCGAATGCAAATATAAATATAAAATTCATATGGGAATAAAATAAAATGCTAATATGCAAAACATACCATATCTTATATTTAGCTCACTTACCAAGCTGAGTTTGAACCTTGTCATTTAAATAGCTAAGTCATCTTATTCAATCCAAATAATAAAAAAAATTGAGGGAGTCTTGAAATTTGAATCACTCAATTTATTTGATTATATGAAAGAAAATTGGCAAGATTAATAACAAAATACATCGGAAATTAATTTATATTTCAGATTGATTGAATAAATAAAGAAATGATAAAATTACTGTGTGTATATCTAAATGTGTTGCGGAAACAATAACGGCATAAAAAAAATGAATGAATAAATGGAAAGACACTACAGTGGGCCTAAACTTTAAACATTCAATATTGGCATAAAATGAGAATATAACTTTAATAAATATCTTATTTTTATTCACTTCTTGCTTTGGACATTGAAAATATGAGCTTTTAAAGTCACTTTTTCTATTAAATAATCTAAACAAATGAAAATTAACTTATACAATGAGCTGGAGATTCAAAACAATAGAGATATCCCTGTTTTTAAATCACTTTTAATACTAAAATAAACTGATTAAATGTTAATCAAATCTAATTTTAATTTCTGGAGGATCTGACAACTACTTTACATACTAAGCTGTGCTCTACATTGATGCTAATCAGGGTCATTTATATTTGAATAGCTTTAACACAGGTTAGGGAAATTATTAAACATTTCTCTTTAAAATTATAAACTCACATCAAAAGATAAATCCTGCCATCAAGGATTTATTCCTATCTTCCAATGAACAATAATAAGTCTGGGACATTCGTCGACTTCAGACTTCAATATAATTTCATATAGATTTATGAGCCACAACACACATTTATATTTCTGCCAACTTCCTCAAAGAAAAGACTTAACCATACAAATATTTACAATTTACAATAAGCATAGACATTAAAACCCTACACTCTACATCTCCAATGCATTAAATCACACATTCATCATCATTAGTCAATTTTACAAGGTCTAATATCAAATAGCATTTGTATACTATACAATGAAAATCTTCAAAAGTACTTTGACTATAAATATTTCTCATTCTATCTTTTTTTTTAGTCTTTCATATGTGTATTTACACTATTACTAATTTCTTTAGGTCATAATTATAAATATCATGAGATGAAATAGTAAAGTTACTTTAATGAATATTTTTTTTGTTTAATTGGGTGGTGCTACTGCCTTTAAGCTTCTGGCATTGAAGGTACCTTTTTCACCTTCAGGGGTTTCTATGAGAAATGCATTCTCCCCCACTTTTCTTTTTATTTGGAATGGTCCCTCATATACATTCAAAAACATTTTGAACTTATAATTCTGTGGGTCACTGATTTGGGAGTTGTTACAAATACAAAATCTCCTACTTTAAATACACAAGGCTTATGCGAGGCTTGGGTAATTCTTTTCTGTACCATCTCTCTCAAATTCTGGCCAGCCTTTGTTAAGTCATTATCATAATCTACCTTTTCTTCAGCTATAATAGGTAATGGTGTTTTAATTAATATGGGTTCTTTATATCCAAAGTGCAGATACATTGGGGTGTATTTAGTGGATTCATTCTGTGTTATATTTATATAGTGAATGACATCCTTTAATTTATTCACCCAAGCATGGTGGTTGCTTCCTAGGTATAGCCTAAACAATCTACCCAGCCCACACATAACTCTTTTACATGGGTTAGATTGTGGGTTCCTAATTGGACATAGAATATGTTTTATACCCTGTCATTCAATCCAACCTTTCCACTCCTTAGATAGGAATGATGTAGCATGGTCTGTCAAAATAGCCCTGGGTTTTCCTATATTTACAAACTGTATTTCTTGCAAGCATTTAATTACATTCTTTGAATTTGCCCTGGTCACCGGATATGCCCCTACAAATTTGGAGAAGACATCATAAGTGACCAAAACAAACTTAAACTTTTTATAAGATGGTAAAGGTCCATAGTAATCAATTGCCAAAAGATCATTGGGACAGGCAGGTATTATTGGTTGCAATGCCCTAGCATATGACTTGTTAGCATATTTAGATCTCAAACAGATCTCACAATATTTGAGCTTGTTCATTATGGATGCATACAATACAGGCCAGTAAAACAGTCTGCACACAACATATTCTACCTTTCTGGGTCTGTAATGCCCATAAAGACAATGCACATAATATATCAATAAATTTCTAATACATGATGGTATCACCACTCTCTATGATTGTTCATGGTCCTCCTTTACCTTATAATACAACAGACCTTCACTCATCTTATACCTCAAAATTCCTTTCTCTTGATTATTCTTTTTATGGCTACTGATTCAATCCCTGCATCCAAATATTGAATAATAGCATTCAACTTTGGATCATGTGATTGTAAAAATTTTAAATTCTTTAAATCACATTTTACTGATTCATCAACTACCAGAGAGATTACAGTGATAAAAGTGGGATCTAGATTTAAGTGACAGGTGTCTATTTTGGCAGAATTCCTACTTAGAATATATCCTACAATATTGTCCTTTCCCTTACAATACTGAACCTTATAATTAAATTGTTGAAGGAAGAGACTCCACCTAATGAGCCTTTCACTATTTAAATAGCTTCAATTTATAAATTCTAAACTCTTGTGATCTGTAATAACAACTATTTCAGATCCAAGCAAATACTGTCAAAGCTTTTTAAAAGCCCATACAACAGCCAGGGCTTGTTTCTCTGTGGTGGTATAATGTAATTCTGCACCCCTCAACAATCTACTCAAGAAATATAAAACATGGGGTAAAACACAGGGCCTCTTTTCATGGTCCAGCTAGAATAAAACTACTCCTAGACCATACCCATTACTGTCAGTCTGTACATAAAATATTTCTTGGAAATCAGGGTAAAATAAGATTACAGTATTGTCTCAGTCCATTTCCATTTCACATCTTTCCTTAATATATTTAATATATGAACAGTGTCATATGCAAAATTTTCATAAAATCTATGATAAAAATTGCCGACACCAAGGAAAGAACATAGTTGCTTTCTATTATCAGGAATAGGAAAATTTTGAATAGATTTTATCTTGTCAGGATGCAGTTTTATACCCTCATAACCTACAATATGTCCCAAAAATTCTATTTGCTTAACAGCTATTCTACTCTTTTTTAGATTTATTTTAATATGTTTCTCTTCACACTCTTTCAGAAACATATTAAGATGATGAAAATGCTCTGATATGTTTTCAGAAGTGATTACCACATCATCTACATACATAATAATAATGCCCTTAACTTCATCAGACAATATATTGTCTAAACATCTGAGGAGTCCAGCTCCACTATTTACTGTTGTGCTTCGTTCAGTTGCGTATTGCTCATTGATTAGTTATTTTAGATAACCTTTTGTATGGTTCATTAAAATATTAATATGCTGTAGTAGTTATCGTTCATCAGTATTGGATTTGATCTTTATTTGATTATACATCTCTGGATTATTATCATCTTTTCTTTAAATTTATTGTAACCCCACTGAGCCGAGTCGTTTAGGATCTCTCATGTATATTTTATTTGATTTCATTTCAATTTTATTCCATTTCTTTTCATGTCACTTCTCATATCTTTCTATCATCTCAACCATTTAAAACATTCGTTAAGAGTTTCTTCTATTATCTTATTTCATTTCTCTCTCCTTTATTCTATCTTCTTCTTATATCTCTCTTTCATATCTTTCAATCATCTCATTCCTTTTCTCTTTCCATTACATATATCATTTCTGTTACTTTTCCCCATTTCTCTTCCTCCTCGATTCTTTTCTTTTCCATCATTTATTCTTACCATTATCATTATTTCCATTTCATTACTAGCATTCTATTCTTTATCTCCATTTCATTATTAGCACTTCCTCTTTCTCTTTCTGTTTCTCACACCCCTCTCTCCTTTAATTAAGATACAATATACATCTCTGTCTATACCTACCTTATCATCTTCTCCCTCTTCCTTTCCATGTACCTTTCATCATCATCATTTTTACCTCCATTTCATAATTTTCTCCCTCTATTTTATATCCATTTCATTATTAGCATTTCCTTCTTTTCTCTCTCTATTTCATCATCATTTTTACTTCCATTTCATAATTTTCTCCCTCTACTTTATATCCATTTCATTATTAGCATTTCCTTCTTTTCTCTCTCACACCCCCATCTCATTCTAGTTAGGTTACAATATATATATATATATTGAACCACGTTCAAATGTGTGGATTCGTAACACCGGTCTCTTAGGCAGAGAAGAACATACTCAGAGAGTATGTATGCCCAAACGATAGCTATAAAGTATATAACTAATGTTACATTTCCAGGACATAGCTTCTTCTCGGCTGTTGAGTTGAACACCACGTACAAAGCACTTTTTTGCTTGTGTATAACCACGGGCACCAGCTGCTTATTCTAAAAGAATACTAAAAGAATAGACAACGCACTTTGAACAGTGGCCACTAACTCAACGCCTAAATCCATGACTAGCTCAGTTTTTTGTAGTCACTAACAGATTATATCTAATTAGTGGGTAAAAGACTTGATAAAGGAATTGTAAAAGGAATTTATAAAAGGAGATTGATAAAAAGAATTGACCAACAAATAAAGTTTAATTTTAAAGATAATTTATTAACTAACATTTATTTACTAAATTTAAACATTTTATAATTCTAATAAAACACACGCATATTTTAAATTAACATTTCTAAATGGTTTAAATATTCCTATAAATTTAATAACAGAACACTCTAATTTAACTAATAAATATTGATGTAATGATCACGCACATATTAACTCATGCACACACATAATAATAATAAAGTATTACATAGCATTTGAAATTTAATCACACATATCAATAGTTCATTTATGTATGATATAGAGTTCATATAATTAGACTCTTGAAAGATTCGTATGAATTAATGCAATGCAATGGCTATTACAGTATAAATGAAATAAGCAAATGTTTTACCTAGGCTTTTGAATGTTGACGTAGAATTTTGTTCTTTGGAGGCTACTTTCGGTGAAAATGTTTCCATTATGAATGCTTACCAGCCGGCTGGGATGTTTCCTTGCTGAGTTTCCTGATTTTCACAATTATTACTATCGGAGACAATTAGATACTGACGGAGATTTTCTAAGATGTTAAGCTGACATTATTTCATGGGCAGATCTGCTGTTTTCTAGGACATCTGGGCTGGAGATAAAAGTGCGTTGCTAAGATCTTCTCAACACAGCATTTTGTTTATAACTGCTCAATTAATTTCTGAACTGCACTCACTCAATAAATTTGTGAACTGACACTGTCCGATAAAAAAAAGTCTATTTATATCTACGACATGTTGTCTTCGTAATATCTCCTGCAAGGATCTGTTGTCAAATTCCAGTGATAATCATTTGATAAATGTGTTTTGAAAGATTGCTTAATTAGTAATAGCCATGCAAAAATGTTGTTTGATATTAATTAATAAACATTGCCGTGTTTTTTAATGATAATATTCTTTAACTTTCATTTATTTAAAATAACATTTATTCTATTGTTGACAATCGCAGATATATACGCACATATATTAGTTTTAACATTATTTTTTCTTTAATTAAACTTGAATAAAAAGAGATTTGTATGTTTTAACCTTTTAAATTATATTTTTAGAATACTAATAAAAACTCTTTACTTTTTTTTATAACCCTTAGTTTAATTTCTCTAATGAAACACCCCTCTCCCCTTCTGAAATTAACAATAGAAAACTATTTGATTCTTATCTTTTCCGAAAACAAGCTGCAATAAACTCAACATTTAATTTTATGTTTCTCTTTTATGAAAAATTACTTTAATAATTTAATTTTAGATAAAATTATATGTGCCTATATCAATATAGGTACATTACACTGCCCCTCCTTTTTGAGAGTAAAATGCGTCATTTTTGACCATTTTATCTCTGACAACTTTAATTCTTAAATTTTTTATTTTTATTTTATTTTGTTGACATGTTATTTATTTATTTAATTCGATCCCTTTAATTAAACCTTTTCCTTTATTCATTTATTTAATCCTATAATTGTTACTGTTAACTCATTCATTTGACCTACTTATTTAACTTAGATTTTATTGATTGTTTTTTTTAACTGTTTATTTACAAGCATTTCTTCTTACTTAATATGTGTGTGGAAAAAAATCTTTTATTTTGCGAAGCCTACATTATTATTATTACTTGCAACATTTCATTTATTATTATTCATTCATTTTTAAATTTATTGTCTTAAGTTTTAAATAGAAGTTTCAGATTTAATTTATTAGATTTATTTACTTTAGAATAATCATATTCGTGCTCATTGTCCATTTCCGTTTTTTTTTGTTTATTTCCTTTACTATTCCGCCTGTTTACTAACTCTTAAACTATGTCCGGTGGCTCCTTTTTTCTTTCTACAAATTCTATAATATAAACTAACTTTCCTCTCTTATCGGTTCCGCTTTTATATTTTATTGCTTTATCTCTTTCTATTTCCATTCTGTTTTCGACTTCGTAACTCAGAAAACCTTTATACCTAGACAAACTCTGAATTACTTCAATCTGGGAATATTTTTTTCTATGCTTTCTCTTTGTTTTAAATCTACATCTACAGTGAATGCGAATGTTTACTTTAACCTTTTTAAATTTTTGTAAAAACTTTTCTACACTATCTACTACCTTGAACTTATGTTTGTCTACTTTATTTATCACAACACTATCTGATTCTAATTCAATTTCTATGTCTTTTATCACCTCAACTTCCTTTTCAACTTCCTGACTTTCTTTAATTAAATCTAACTCTATAACTTCTTGGTTCTTCTCTACTTTTACCATTATCCCACATCTTATTTCTCTTACTTCTGCTCTGAGTTCTTTAATTTCTGTTTTAACCTGACTAATTTCTGCCTTCAATTCTGCTTTGAGTTCTTCTGTGAGCTCTTGTTGGCTTTGCTCAAATTTCTGACACAATTCTTGTTGACTTTGTTTAATTTCTTGACGCGGTCATGAATTTTGAAACAATGCGAACTAGTCCTATGATGGCAAATATGCTTATCACCCATCTTTTTAAGATTAGCTTGAGCTAGTGTCAAATTGTATGAGTCATCAATGTTCTCTTGAACAGGGGGCAAAGGGGTTTTAATTAATAAGGGTTCCATTTTACCAAAATGTAAATGAATTGGTGACATTTTTGTGGATTCATTAATTGTAACATTAATATAATGTATAATCTGTGGCAATTGATTCATCCATTGCCTGTGGTCTCCACCTACATACACCCAGAATAATTGACTGAGTTCTCGCATGATCCTTTCACTAGGATTAGACTGTGGGTTGTGTATGAAACACATGATGTGCTGAATATTCTTCTTTCAACACCATTTTTCCAATAGTCTGAAATAAAAGTGGTGGCATGATCAGTGAGAATAGAGGTAGGTTTACCTACTACAATAAATTGTGATGTCTCCAGATGTTTCACAACATTCTTAGCATCAGCCTTTGGGACTGTAAAAGCTGAAACAAATTTTGAGAATACATCGTAAGTTACAAGAATAAACTTTTGGTGGTTAGGTTAGAAGGAGGAAGGGGTCCATAAAAGTCCAGGGCTAGTAATTCATTCAGTTGATAAGGCAAAATGGGGTGTAGTTTTCCCACGTAGGTTTTGTTTTGGTATTTAGTCTTTAAGCAGATCTCGCAATCCTGCAATCTAGTCATGATACATCCCGTCATGTTCGGAAGTAAAAATATTCTTTGATAATTGGCTGTATTTTTTGTACCCCAAAATGACCATAATGACAATGAAAATAATATATTAATTTGTCCACTAAGCATGCTGGAATCATCACCCTCCATGAATTACCCTCAGTCCCATCTAATTTTCTCATTAAAATCCCACCATTCATTTTGTATTTAGCCTAACCTCAACATATCTTTTCCTTCCATTCATACTGACAGAGTTTACAAACACACCAATTATTCTCTTTAATTCATTGTCCTGTACTTGTAATGTTGGTAAGTCCTTATAACTCTTAGTTATTTTCTTCCTCGAGTAAGGCAGTATATGGATTCTGATATGTTATAGTAATGGGATGGAGACTTAAGATGTCAGCAACAGTGTTATTATGGCCAGAATAATAAATGATCCGATAAGAAAACTGAAGATATAAGCTCCAATGAATCAGTCTGTCATAATGTAAGTAACTTCTCTTTAAGAGCTCTAGGCTTCTATGGTCTGATAGTACAGTTACTTGAGATTCCAATAGGACCTGCCTCAGTTTTTGGAACCCCCAGACAATGCCCAGAGCCTCCCGTTCAGTCGTAGTGTAGTTTAGTTCTGGTCTCTTCAAGTGTCGGCTCAAAAAATAAAGAACCTGTAGTTTCCTGTCATCTAGTTGGTATAGTATGACGTCGGCTCAAAAAATAAAGAACCTGTAGTTTCCTGTCATCTAGTTGGTATAGTATGACCCCTATTCCAAACCCACTACTGTCAGTTTGAAGGTAAAATTCCTTCTGAAAGTCTGGATATGCAAGTATAACTGTCTTCAAAAAATTATCTTTAATAACTTGAAGTTCTTCATCATGGTCTTTAGTCCAAACCCAGGGCTCAGATTTCTTTAGTAATATAAATAAATGGAGGGTATCATAAGAGAAATTCTTGTAAAAATGATGGTAATAATTACACAGTCCCAAAAACAACCTCAAGGGTTTCTTAGATTTGGGTGTAGGAGATTGTTGAATTGCTTGAAGTTCTTCATCATGGTCTTTAGTTCAAACCCAGGGATCAGATTTCTTTAATAATATAGATAAATGAAAGGTATCATAAGAGAAAATCTTGTAAAAACAATGGTAATAATTACACAGTCCCAAAAACGACCTCAAGTGTTTCTTAGATTTAGGTGTAGGAAATTGTTGAATTGCAAATATTTTATCGGGATGAGGTTTTATTCCTTGACTATTAATAACATGGCCAAGGAAGGATATTTCTCCAACCACTAGGGTGCATTTCTCAAGATTGACCTTAATGTTATGAAGGGAGCATTTCTGAAAAAAATAAATTCAAGTGTTCCAAATTTTGGGTTAGATCATCCGATGCGATAACAATGTCATCGATGTAGATGACTATCAATTCTTTGAGCTTCAGAGAAAAGATTGCATTCAAACATCTGATCAGGCTTGCCCCATTATTAATCAGGCCAAATGGCACCCTCTGAAACATATACGAATGGCCTTGATGATAAAAAGCCATATATTGCTGATCCTCGAGATGTAATGGAATCTGCCAATAGCTTGCAGATAGATCAAATATTGAAAAGACTCTCCTTCCCTGAAACCCAAGCAACAATTTTTGTACTGGCATTGGAATATCACATTCAGGTATAGTATGTTTATTAAGGGTACGTGCATCCAAGCATACTCGAAGAGAACCATCTTTCTTTTTCACTACAATGAGAGGATTTACATACGGTGAAGGACCAATCTTAATAATTTCCCAATGAGCATCTTTTGGATATGTCATTGGACCTCTGGCTGGTATTGGTGTGGGATAGGATAGGTGCGTTGTTGGAAAGGTTCATTATCCTTGAGCTTGATCCTATGAATATATCCCTTGATAATGCCAGGTACTTTAGAAAAGATAAATTTATACTGAAGCAACAATTGAAAAAAGAGTTCATAGTATCCTGATCCTACGATACCAGAACTGTCTAACTTCATCTTTATATTCACATCAACTGATGTCTCCAGCATAGCTATCAATTGACTACCCTGACTATAGAAATCTCCTATGAGAGAGCAAATATCTTCTTGGCACATAAAAGTGTGGTTGCCATAATTAATTGAACAGTGATTAAGGGTCATAAAATCTGAGCTGATTATGACCTCATGAACCAGTCCTGACATGATCAAGAATACTGGGTAAGCTATAAGTTATTAAACATAACAGTAATGAAAACCTGTTTATTTTTCAACTTTATCTTCCTTCCAATTGCAAAAGTTACTTGAAGAGATTTAAGTGGTGAGGTAGGAATTGAATGGTCAACCTGCATAATTTTCACATACATTTCTTCTGAAATTACAGAAGCTTGACTGCCAGAATCGACCAATGCATCCACAACTATCTCCAAAATGGTAATCCTAATTATTGGACAGCTATAGGAAATGGGAGGTTCAAGCAAACCTTCATATTCTCAGTGCTCAACATCAAAGTCAAGATTGTTAATTAACCAGCCTATGGTGTTCCCCAAATCTCTATGAATAGAGCCCCAAAGTGAGGAACATACCATTCAGGTCCCCATTAGTTAAATGCTCCAGATTTCTTGATAGTAGTTTCATCTCTTTTAAGGATTCTTATCCCACTTGTGGATGGTATATTACCATCATCTTTTCTTTCCATATGTAGGTGAGGATGATAATATGGCCTGCCCCAAATTTGAGGCCCAGCCCTATATCTACTCCTATATTTACTCCTACTTTGCATATCTCTACCTTGATTCCACCATGGCCTATCTATGATACTAATGCTATTCACATTTGGACTATGTTTTTTATTAATCTTGGCCCTAGCATCTCCTCCCCAATCACTAATCTCCATTGAGTCTAAAACATTAATTACTTCTTCAATTGTTTGTCGGTTCGATGCTATCAGGACTTGTTCAATATGTCTCGGCATATTATGGCACAATATCCTAACTATTTGTTGTTCAGATAAAGGGTATGCAGTAAGAGTTCTCAATTTGACAACTTGCTTTCTAAAAAATTGAGTATAACTACCTTTGATATGATTATACCTTTCCTGTGAGACTTGATACCTCAAGTTGTCTTGCTTATCTTCCCCCCAAAAACTATTTAATAATAAATATTTAAAATCCCCATAATTATGTGGTCTCTCAAATAATGACTGCCACCAGTCCTTGGATGAAAAGTATAGATGATTGCTAGCAATAGCAATCTTTTCCTCTTCTGATAATGGGCATAATGCAAACAACTCTTCTAAATTCTGCAGAAACTCATGTGGATTTTCCATGTAATCTCCCTTAAAAGGTTTAACAGACAAAAATTTAAGGGCCATGGAATCCCATGAATCCTAATTCATTTTTCTTTATTTAAACCTAAATTCTTTGGATATGCCTTATTAAACCTAGGATCTTTTAATAACTCCTCAGAACAATGGTGTGTCGGGTAACAACAGACCTCTTTAACCTCAGTAACATCTGTTTCTATAATCTCTGGAATCCCTATTTCTATCTTTGTATTCCGCTTCTGAATTATTTTTTCTTGCATAAAATTTTTTAATTTTAATTGGTGATTTTGTAACTCACAATGAAACTCATTTCTAAGCTTCTCTTCAACCTTGTCTGAAATACCCTGTTTACCTATATCACTCCTTACCCCATCTACCTCTTTTCTTAAATTTTGACATTTTCATCTATTTCAACTAGTTTTAGCCCCATGGCTTGTACAGCTTCTTCTATTGTCAAACTATCTATTTTTTTAACCATTTGAACAACCTGATCATTTATGTTTTGATCAATACTATACTGGCCTTGAGTCTTTAAAATATTATTGTCAACTCTATCCTGACATCTTTCCACAACTTGTTTATGACCCCAAATTCTTCCTGAAATTGTTCAAATTTCTGTTGAATATACTCAAATTCCTTATCTTTTACCATGCTTTCGGTTTTACTAAAATTTTATTTAATCTCCTCTCGAAGTTGCAACACTGAACTATCACTTTCTAATTTTATTTGATGCAACTGAGTATAGATATTTATCTCTACAGTTTCTAATTTAGATGCTTGATCTTTTGTCTTTGACCTCCTTTACCTCTGATACTTGACTTTCTATTTTCTCCTCCAAAATTTGCATCTGCCTAACTGTATTAGCTTTTATTTCTACCATTTCTGACTTCATTCCTAACATTTCTGATTTTATTTCTTTTAGTTCTTCTTTTAATTCTGATTTTAATTCTACTAATATTTCTTTTGACTTAGAGATCTATTTTTTACTTGACCAGACTTTAGTTCCCTTAATTCTGATTTCAATTCTGCTTGTCCTGACTTTAGTTCTCCTCTTAATTCTGATTTCAATTCTACTAAACCTAACTCTAATTTTGCAAAAAATGATTTGGCCCACATCGGCATATCATCATCCATGGTTTTACAAATATTATCTCTCATCTTACTAGACTCTCCATAGGACACATCTATAGCTTCATTTCCTGATTCAAGGTCAGGGGGCATCACAACAATGTCTGAAGATGGTGTCTCTTGAGACACACCCAAACTATTGTATAAGCTACACTCTTCCATTTTATAATCTCTTAAAAATTCATTAATACTACTTAAAGAAAATAAGGTTTACCAGCTCCAACCTCCACCAAATCAACAATTCAAATTCACCATCATTACCCAAAATGACATAAAATTTCCACAATTTTATTTTCCCATATAATGTTCGATTTTTTCCACACACACATAGATAAGAAGACATTAAGTTTTAACTAGATCACATTAATCTAAATATAGCTGAAATTTAAATTTTACATGATCCACTATAGTTATATTACAAACTACACCAATTCAAATAACTGATAAAAGACCAAAATAAGTTAAACATATTCATTTATCTTTATGCTGTATTGGGTGCATCCAAATATTATAACCAGCATTTATAACCCCCCAAAAAATTTATAACCAAAATCAAATTAATGATGACATGCATTTACTATGACAACTGATATACAATTTTTACTTAAATATGGTAAATGCCAACCTTTGCATACAAATATAGAAAATAGCCTTTTAAGAATGAGCTATATATTCAAGTTATATATTCATCCATTCTTCTAAAGATCCAACAGATACTGACAGCCAAAAGAATTATTAGCAGTTCACAATTTTGAAATAGATAAAAGAATTCCATCACTGCTCTCAAAACACACAATGCTCCATGAACACTCTGATGATCATCCCACTTTAATCACTTTAAGCTACCACAACCCATAATATTTTATTACAAACACTATCACAATGCCCTGCTTACATCCAAGTCTTAGGGGCTATTTATAAAATATTGTCTTGCTCATCTTTAGGAGTGTTAGAGACAAATATTACATATATATTAGAAAGAACTATGCCTTGCTCTCTCTGGAGTCTTAGAGGCAAAATCATGGCAGGACTACTGTTAACTGCTTCATGATAACTAACAACTGATATCATAATTTGGGTTGGAGTAGTGAATGAGAACAATCAGTCACCAGTGACATGAATACACCATATACTTAAGACAATAACAAAAACTCTCCATCCATCACCAAAACTTGCAACACAATGAACAAAACTCCAACAATCAAGCATTTTATTTAACCTTCAAAATTATAGACTTTCTATAACAGAAGTGTTCCAGATATGAACAACATTACCACTTTATAATTTAACACTATCAATAATTCTATGCTTATCCAGCAGCAATGCTATATTACATTAACAAGCAAACTATCAAAAAATAAAATAATGCTATCAACTTTAACATTTATTATAAGTTACGATATTTATATAGCTCTATAATTGAAACTAAGCTGTTTCATGGCTGTATTTATTTATTTCATCTAAAAAATTGTTTTTTTAAACTATACATCTGACATTAATATATCTACTACACATCTTTCAGGTATTGGTTTATTTCAAACTCTAATTGGCTTATTTTAAACCTTAGTTAATGCTCCATTTACCCCTAGTTCCATTTTATCAAACATTTCTATTAATCTTCCAGATTAACATATAAAAAAATCCTTGAATAAGAAAACTGCCAACTTGATTCTATTTTGGAACCAATTTTGCAATAACTGTATATTTAAAACAGGAATAAAGTAATTCTAATGGCACTGGATTACTTCTCATCTCAGGGATATGCCAATATATATCAACAAAAATATAAACACTCTACAAGATATGAGACTTAAGTAATCAAGATCCCATGATTGGACATTCATTTAAACCCTTGACAGCTGTGGCCTCTATGTATATATCAAGCCATCCATGTTAGTCACCACTTAAAATAGAATGTATAATATATAATCTCCAATAAAGAACAAAATACATATATGAACAAAGATGAATTGATCACCAATCATTGTGCAACCATTTAATCCATAAACATATCAAGCATTTAACCCATAAATGCATTCACATTGGGCAAGCCACTTAACCCACCCTGTAACCTCTGTCCTCTTCATTTATTCACTTTATTAGATTTATAAATGCCCAGGTGCCAATTCTATAGAAGATAGAATAAAATTTATAATTGTAAATTGCTTTTAAACTTATTTAAAAGATTCTTATATTGTAATTATTCTATGGCTTAGCTCAGTTGAGGTTATAGGATATGGTCTTCATATAGGATGCAAATAAGAGTAATAAAACATTTATGGATAACAATTCTGTAACACTAATTTAATCATATGTCACACATTTATTCAATTACAAAACTATTGTAAAATTATCAATTATCATATTTAGTATAGGATAGATAATGATAAAGGTCAGGTACCATTTATCCACATCACCATCTACTCTAAGCAAAGTAAACTATATTATTGGCATTGAAATACTGAGATTTATCAACTCCAGACAAATTAAATAAAACTCGACTTATACTGGCAAATTTATATATTCCCGAGCTATGCTATGTTAACCATATGTGTGTGTGTGTGGAAATGGAGAATTGAATGTATATAATCAAGCAATTCATATGGGCTATTAATTCAATAAAACATTTATTAGAAATAAAAGACAAAATAAATAATAAATAAAAAAAATATTTTTTATGCACCTTTCTAACCAATTACATTTCTTCTACAGTAACACCAAAATTGACTAATATTTAATATATGAATCATATATTTTTGAATATGCGTGCTTTTATAATATCATAAATATAATGTATTTTTAAAACATACTTTTTATTAGCTTATTTATAAAACTTGGATGATGCCATAAATCAATAATCTTTTATACATATTATAAAAATTTATACAACACTTATCTGTTATAATCAGTGTATATCATCTAACATTAACTATACAAAATAAAGAAAGGCTGGGTAAAACAATAGCCAAACACTTACACCTATATACATGAGGGTTATATAATATCTCCAAACTCAATCTAAATAATCTAATCATCCCTTGACCTTTTCTACCTCCAACTACACCCAATACACTTCCTACATAAACAAAATTATAACAGACAAGGTTTTAATTCTTTATTTATTTTAAATAAACTTCATTAACAAAATTGAAGCATAATGAATACAATTTTTTTAAATAATAATTTATAGCATCATCCACACATCCGAATATCTATAATCACCTATAATATAGTTTCTAGGTCATACAAAATAATAGATTATCATATTATAATAATATGAAGTTACATTGTTTTGTTTTTTTTTTTTAAAAAAAAACAAAAAAAAATTGGTTGTCCATCTGTTGTAATCAATAACGAAAAATACTTATCAATATCCCATCATTACATGTTAAGTTTTTTTTTAAAATTTGAAAGTTGAAAGAAACATACATATCAATTTCAAAGACAACAGTAAATTATAACATAAAAAAAATGTCTATCTGATTGTTAAAGCATAATTTGTTAAGAATGACAATAATCTTTTTTTTAATCCTAGAATTCCATTATAGGTGTGATAAATGACATTTGCTATCATTGGAATTATTTTATTATATATGTGCAAATAGCAAAGTTATACAGTATAAAATTATCCTCTTGATATAAGATTAAATAGATAAACTCTTTCATTTTAAATTTTATTTTGCAGAATATTGGTAGAAAATTCTTAAAATTGAAAATCAAGTGTTTAATTATAGCGTTTAATAAGAAAATTTTAGCTAGCTTTATTTTAAACAATTTTGTCATTCTGATATTATTTATTTTTGGTAATACTTTAAAATAAATCATAATTACTTAGCTTACATAACATCCAGGCATTTTAAAGGTAGTGAATATGGATCATCATTTGAAAGAAATTTGGAGCTGGCTTCCCTCTGGGGGGTTTATCTCCTCATTTTTATATTATTCCAGTAGTATAATAGAAAATTCTCCACAGGTATATTATCAGAATCTTCACAATGTTTTTTTATTTGTTCTAATACTCTTAGAGAGTTATTGATTCTTTTAAGGTTTATTTTTTTATAGCTTCTTTCTTGGAATTTTTTTATACTTTTCTTCAAGTTTTAAACTTTTTGTCTCTCTCCACTCATGCCCTCTGTTTTTTTATTACAATCAACTTTGGAAGTGTGCCAGAATTTTTACTTATAAAATTTTAACAATACAATATTTGAATGGAATAAACATAATAATAAAAAATATCAAATATTAATTTACAAATGTTATTCACTAATATACAAATAATATTTATCATTTTTAAACATAAGATTTTGAACAATACATAATCAGTAAATAATAAATAAAATATAGAAAAGAAAATTCTAATTAATAATATATCTATGTATCTGCTTATTATGACACGTAAATTTTTCTACTACATATAAACATCCCTGATGTTGTTCATCCTCCTCTTTTACTACCAAACATATATAATCCAAAACTCTACCAATCAATACACCCAATTAAAGTTTTAATTCTTTTAAATCCTAATTTTAACTAGCAAATTACATCACAATTCATTTTTCTCAGATAATTATCTTTAGCCATTGTTAGCACAAATGTGAACTTCCCACATTTCTTCCTTGTGCCAACCTGGAAGGTCACAATATATATATATTTCAAGTCTATTCTGATCTGGGTATAATAATATTAAGACCTAGAACAACTGATAGAGGCATTCATTATATCTGAATCTTCTCTTGTGAGCTTTGTATGGATAATAGTTTACAGTTCACAATTTGGCTATTGTGGTATGACATATGCCAATTTAGTAATGTATTAATAAAAAGTGTTTATTTATAATAAATGTAAATTTTTATAATAATATCTATGATATTAATATTAAAGCTAAAATAACTTTAAAACAAGATTGACAGTTCTCACTTTAGAATCTAACGTTTAATAGCTACTCTTTCTTATTGCATTGCCAAATGAATACCATATAATACTAAATTGTCCATGCACTTTACTTTTGTTCCACAATGCTTTATTTACCACCCTTTATTACAGTTTACAGTTTCGATTGCCCCAGCAACCTTCTTCAGAACTACAACATAATGCAAACCTTAATTTTACTAACAATCATTATTTATAATTTATTTATTCTATAGTTTATAATCTATTTTAATTTATAATAATATTTTAACCCCTTTTATATCTCATAACTTCAAAGCTAAATTCAAATTTAAAAAAATTTACCGTTATACTTTTTAAATTTACGCTTATATTATTAGTAGCTCTCTCTTCCTATATTTATATAACTAAATTTAAAAAAAAAATTTTTTTTTTATTCTTTATCATTTTATTCTTATTACTCTTTAAATCCATAATAAGTGTAAAATCTAAAAAGTATAATGGTAAAATTTTTAAATTTTGAATTTAGCATTGAAGTTAGAAGATATAAAAGATGTTTAAAATAATATTATAAATTAAAATAGATGATAAAATATTGAATGAATAAATTATAAATAATGATTGGTAGTAAAGTAAATAATAATATTGTAAAATATAAAAGACATTACGCTAGAGTTAAATATTATAAGAATAAAATAAAATAAAGAATGAAAATAGAATATATTTATATAGGAAATATTTTAATTATTAAAGATTGAAGTAAGTAAAAATGAATAATAACGTAAAATAAAAACATATTATATATGTTCATGTATATTTATATTCATATGTTTGTATTATGTTGTAGTTCTGAAGAAGATTGCTGAGGCAATCGAAACTGTAAACTATAAAAAAGGGTGGTCAATAAAGCACTGTGTAACAGTAGTAAAGTGCACGGACAATTTAGTATTTTATGGTAACCTAACTTTTATTAGGGAAAAAGTCAAAGTTTTAAAAGTGAGAAAAAACTTCATAATAGATTGAATATTTTATCAAAAGCATTAAATATATAAGAAAAAATAAAATATTTTGAATGATCTTTTTTTGCAATGTGGGACAGAAAAGGCAAAGTATTGCATTGTACATAACAATAATGTAATACTACTATACAGCGCTAAAATAAGCTGCAAAATAGAGAAAACAAAATGAATACCAGGATACTGACTTTACATTTGCATGTGTTTTTCAATTTTAAATTAATGTTTAAATTATAGTATTTATTTTTTAAATCTTTGCAAAAATATTTTATGATTTTATCTGATTTATTTTCATTTTAGTTTTAGGTTCTGCATTGTCTAATTCCATATTGTATGCAATTATTGGAATTGCTTCCTTTATATTGTTAATAATTCTTGCTGTTTTTGTTATTAAAAAACTACTTCGTCGTCGTAGAAGCCAGCGCCTAAGACATCTGCGGTCTCGTCCATCCCATTATGGAGACAGAATCCCCAGCACATATACAGAAGCCGATTCTAATGTTTCCCCTATTCAGGACACATCATCTAAACGTATTCAACCTATTGAAAACATAAAAATAGTCGTCACTGATCCAAATCTTCATTATAAAGAAGTGATAACTTACCAAAGACCTAAAGAAATCCCTAATGGTGCATCAACGCCTGTCCTTGATTCAGCCAACAATGAAAAAAATGAAATGGAGAAAAAACTAGTAAATAACCCCCTGGTTAAACCTGAAATAATCGTAGCAAAGGAAAAGACTAATAAAATGTTATCAGATACTAAGAAACGCTATAAACAACCGCTTTTATCAGAAAATAATCGGTCTAAAATAACTGAAGATGTTAATAAAATCACATCCGATGTCACGAAAAAAAGTGGAATATCAAAGGATGATATACCGGTTTTACCAGAAAATAATGGATCTAAAGTAGCTGAAGATATCGATAAAATATCAACTGGAACTACAAAACAAAATGGAATATCAAGTAATGAAAGATCAACTTTAACAGACAATAAGCGGCCTAAAGAAGATTTAGCAAACAATGAACATTTATACAGTAAACCTTTGGAATTAGTAGACACTAATAAAAATAAAGAAGAAATAAAAATAAAAAAATTGGCACAAAAAGCAAAGAAGTTTCATCACTAAATATCAGTTATTATAATTATTATTAGTAATATTTTTACAATTACTTCTTTTATTTTGTTTGTTTTATTTTTAAATAAATTAATACTTACAACAATTTTTTTTTAAGAATAACTCTTAACAAACAAAACTTTTTTGAATCTGCATTTGATATTTACAAATTTGCTTACAAAATGTTCAAAAATATCTCCGTCTATCTATCAACATTCCTATATGTCTGTTTTTTTCTTTATCTATCTGTTGATCTCTCTACTTTTCTACTTATGTATGTATGTATATTTAAATATCTATCTATCTATCTATCTATCTATCTATCTATCTATCTATCTATCTATCTATCTGTCTGTCTGTCTGTCTGTCTGTCTGTCTGTCTGTCTGTCTGTCTGTCTGTCTGTCTGCCTGCCTGCCTGCCTGCCTGCCTGCCTGTCTATCTATCTATCTATCTATCTATCTATCTATCTATCTATCTATCTATCTATCTATCTATCTATCTATCTATCTATCTATCTATCTATCTATCTATCTATCTATCTGTCTTTCTGTCTGTCTGTCTGTCTGTCTATCTATCTATCTATCTATCTATCTATCTATCTATCTATCTATCTATCTATCTATCTATCTATCTATCTATCTATCTATCTATCTATCTATCTATCTATCTATCTATCTATCTATCTATCTATCTATCTATCTATCTATCTATCTATCTATCATCTATCTATCATTTATCTATCATCTATCTGTCTTTCTGTCTGTCTGTCTGTCTATCTATCTATCTATCTATTTATTTTCTATCTATCTATCTATCATCTATCTATTTATTTATTTTCTATCTATCTATCATCTATCTATCTATCTATCTATCTATCTATCTATCTATCGATCGATCTATCTATCTATCTATCTATCTATCTATCTATCTATCTATCTATCTATCTATCTATCTATCTATCTATCTATCTATTTATCTATCTATCTATATACCTATCTACCTACATCTATCTATCTATCTATCTATCTATCTATCTATCTATCTATCTATCTATCTATCTATCTATCTATCTATCTATCTATCTATCTATCTATCTATCTATCTATCTATCTATCTATCTATCTATCTATCTATCTATCTATCTATCTATCTATCTATCTATCTATCTATCTATCTATCTATCTATCTATCTATCTATCTATCTATCTATCTATCTATCTATCTATCTATCTATCTATCTATCTATCTATCTATCTATCTAATATGTCAATTTAAACATATAATTTTTCTTAAATATTTTTTTTATCTTTACCGAAGTAAACAAGTTTGATAATGAATAATTATATAATGTAATTGTAATGTTTTATCTATACATGTAGAAGTGGATAAAATGATGAAAATATTTAAGATAGCACTGAATCTAAAAAATAAAACAAATATACAAAATGAAACATTACATCTGCTATGATTTAGAAGACAAA
Source organism: Epiperipatus broadwayi (assembly GCA_028023455.1). Lineage (NCBI taxonomy): Eukaryota > Metazoa > Onychophora > Udeonychophora > Euonychophora > Peripatidae > Epiperipatus > Epiperipatus broadwayi. The sequence continues at coordinate 7,343,996 of JAQFVV010006234.1, forward strand.
AATAAGCCCAACGATAAGCAATAGGATTGATAGTATTAGTTTTATCAGAGTTTAAGAAAAATTTCATACTTGTTTGCATTTAAATTGAATTAAATTTTTGATTTTTGAATAGCTGATGAGTCAGTGACTAAATCTCCAGATCGGTTTCATTTTCCAATAGTAATGTTTTTACATAGCAAAAGGTATACTACCATATCTGTTAGCCAGAGCAAATGCCGATACATAGCCACAATCTTGTTTTATCAATGTTCTATTATGACTAGTTTACCATACTGCTTTGAAAACTGTTTCCATATTTCTGACCAATGATAAATAATAGGCGGCATTTGGTTTATCAGAAGTAAAGTGTGCACGAATAGAAAAACATCTTATTATTTACACTATGATTATTTATACCTGATGAATAACAAGCTGTTATTATCAGCAGCAAACTCTTCATATAATAGTACCACCCAGTGTAAGCTTTAGAAATCAATAGATACAGAAATGTTTGTGCATAAAATCCTCATTTAGTGCTTATTCATCCAATATCCCCAAATTAGATTCAACTTAGCTTTATAGTTAACTAAATAGATAAAAGGTGGCTGATGGAGAGTTGTATTGGATTCTTAGATCTTGGTGCAATACTCTCAGATTCAAAGGTCCTCACTTATGAAAGCACAAGATAGAAACTAGTCTGGAGATATTGGGTAAGTAGGCATTAGATGGAGATTTCATGCCCAAATCATCCTGCATCCAGTGATTATTAAGGCTTGCACTAAGTGGCACTGTTATAGATTTCAATTTAATTTATCAACATAATTGAACATCAATAGTTTATTAACCTAAAATATGATACTTTTTTGTTCCTACATTTAAGCAGCATTTGAGAAAAAGAAGATAAATTTTTAACCTTACTTACTTTACAATATTTTACTTCACAAATTTATTCATGTCTAGTGCTTCAATACTCATTTGTCATGTTTTAGCACTGGTATGAAATCTGAGTGTTAACGGAACCAATTAATTGTCGACAAAAAACTTGTAGCAAATGTTTTATCATTCTAGATCGTAAAGAGTGCAAGAAGTAAGTAATTATATCATTAATTGGTCAGTATACCATATGATATTGAAGTTTTTCGTGGCAGATTTAGCATTAATTGTTCCATTAATTTATAGAAAATTACTTTTCTTTTGTAATTAGTCAGGTCTCAGTCTACTTTCTGCTACTTCACTTTAGGAAAACTTGTCTTTCAGGAATACATATACAGAAGTCAATCAGACATACAGAACTTGAGTTTGCCACTTTATCAATAATAAAACAATACAACCGATATTAATTGATAACGATAGGCTTGTAATAATAATAATAATAATAATAATAATAATAATAATAATAATAATAATAATAATAATAATAATAATAATAATAATAATAATAATAATAATAATAATAATAATAATAATAATAATAATAATAATAATAATAATAATAATAATAATAATAATAATAATAATAATAATAATAACAACAACAACAACAACTCATAAGTAGATATGGGTATTTCAATTCCAAAAGTGAGACACAGAGAGAAAACTATTCCGTGATAACTATACCAAGTAATCTGTAAACCATTTATATATCCACATATTGAGATGCAGGTCCATTTTTCTAATATTTGATATTTTTCATTTTCTTAGCACAAAACTTTTCTTTTGAAATACTTCAAGAATATGTCTATTTGTAGCTTTCCAATATGTTCCATTCTTTGCCATATCTTCCTTATGAAAACAATTAACGTTGCATTTATTTAGAATTTCTTTGAGATAATCTTCATAACATAGAATAATTCTATCTCTTCCTTGAAAACCAAGCTCAAAATTACCACAAAACACCTTCATAGAAAACATCTATTGTTCATTAATCTCACATATCCAATTCAATTGAGGTATAGTTCTGTAATAGTGGACACAATAGTACAACATTCAGCAAGCTGAGAACATATTGAGTAGTTTTATGATGTCATCGTTGTATTTATAAAATTATGCAGAGCAGAGAAAACTTTATTGCTATTATAATTTGTCAATAGGGTTTCCAAGTTTCATTTTCATGCAATAAATTAAGCAAAATAACTGCTCTATATACAGTTAATATAGTAGCAATAGTCATTTTCCTATAATGAAATATTCTATAAGAAGCAACATACTTAAGTCTGTATTGAACGTTAACGTCTATGTCCATCTTTCTAGTTATAAAACTACAAAGGCCCTTAAACTGATTTACATTTTCAAGCTTCTCAAAATTGTTCTTTTGTCAGTGATTGTTTTTTCAACTTTAATTAATAAACCAAGACCTTTGCACGTTGTATTCAAAATATTCAGAACTGTCGGCAAAGAAACAAAAATAGCACAATTCTTAGCATATAGCATCTTGCAATTTCAGAATCCAAAATGAAATTCTTGCCTTTACTTTTAATCAAAATATAAAGATCACACCAACTCATTATTTTGTCTATTATCTATATAGATTGTTAAAAGGCGTGATTGATTTTATAAATGAAATATATAGACAATTAATTTAAAATAATTTTGTAATAGCAAATTAAAACAATTTATTTCTTAGTTAATGAGTAATGTAATTATTCTATAAGTTCAAAAATTCTCTGTTACAAATTAATAAATAGAGCTGTATTTCTCTAATGTGATTTATTTAGATCCTTAAACTTAGACTATGGCCAATAAAATCAGCATATTCACGGACAGTAAATTGTAACTGATTTTGCTTAAATTGCTTTTACACTAAAAATTTAAAATTTCATTTATATATGTATGCAATCAAAGATAATTAACGATCATACCCATGAAACAACAAAGATAACTTTCATACCCATGAAACAACAAAGTTGACTTTATCTTTGATGTTTTATCTGTGAGTCTAAACAAGTTTTTTCTTTAGTTATCTGTAACACCTCATGTCTTGAGCTTAATTAGAGAGGAAAATATTTTTTTTATTTTTTATTCAAAATGTTGTAAGGATTCAAACCCAGACAACTTTTATTTATAACTATTAAGATTCAAGGTTTAACAAAATATATTCTGCAAGAGTATGTAGATTACTCTCAACTATTACGGTAATACATTTTTTTGGATAAATCAATATTTATTATTTTTCTGAACCAGGCTTTCAATTCAGCGTATCTTTGTCAAAGCACGATTTTAATAAAAATTAGCAAGTACATTATCATATCTGCATGCATATAAACATATATTAAATTTGTCACTGATTATCATAGATTTTAAATATTTTCATGTGTAAATTGATTTAGCAGTTGGCTGTCTTATTAGGTTAAATGACCAGTCCTTGTTAAAAGGAATGCTATTGGTTCTTATATTTATAGAATTCATAGATTTAATTATGCCAAACTTCTTTTGTTTTTTGTGTTTTTATTATTACTTTCTAATCAAATAATGTTAGCATCAGCAGGTTTAAAAGCATGATAGGATTTGTTTTTCATGGTCTGGTTTGGTCTGCATACACCAGCTATATAAATGAACATGCTCAGTGACTTTCAATTTTAAGTATGCACGTCTTTTTATGCTATCTATCTATCTATCTATCTATCTATCTATCTATCTATCTATCTATCTATCTATCTATCTATCTATCTATCTATCTATCTATCTATCTATCTATCTATCTATCTATCTATCTATCTATCTATCTATCTATCTATCTATCTATCTATCTATCTATCTATCTATCTATCTATCTATCTATCTATCTATCTATCTATCTATCTATCTATCTATCTATCTATCTATCTATCTATCTATCTATCTATCTATCTATCTATCTATCTATCTATCTATCTATCTATCTATCTATCTATCTATCTATCTATCTATCTATCTATCTATCTATCTATCTATCTATCTATCTATCTATCTATCTATCTATCTATCTATCTATCTATCTATCTATCTATCTATCTATCTATCTATCTATCTATCTATCTATCTATCTATCTATCTATCTATCTATCTATCTATCTATCTATCTATCTATCTATCTATCTATCTATCTATCTATCTATCTATCTATCTATCTATCTATCTATCTATCTATCTATCTATCTATCTATCTATCTATCTATCTATCTATCTATCTATCTATCTATCTATCTATCTATCTATCTATCTATCTATCTATCTATCTATCTATCTATCTATCTATCTATCTATCTATCTATCTATCTATCTATCTATCTATCTATCTATCTATCTATCTATCTATTTATCTATCTATCTATCTATCTATCTATCTATCTATCTATCTATCTATCTATCTATGCACAAATGCATAAGAACATTTATCAACATTGTAATAATAAATTATATACTATGAAATCAATATAATGACATGTACCACACTGTAACAAATGATGAATTTAATAAATTGTGCAACATTCATTAATGTATAAAAAAAATTAAAAAAATTAAACTACGTCAAGTACAGCATTTTAGATAACATGAAAATAAAAACATGGACATGGATTTACTCCTAGTATTATTAAAAGAATTTGCAAGAATAAAATGATAGAAACAGGAAAATTAAAAAAACTGCTTTATTACAGAATGATTATATGATAAACCATAGAGACATTAGTATTTAAAAAATGAGAAAACAGGGTTTTCAAATGGAATTACATAAATTTGAAGGATGATAGTTTTTTAATCGTATATAGGACCTAACGCACCAGTTTTCAATATAAAAATTAAACGGTATATTCTGTTATAGTGCTTTTATCCAAAATAAAACTTATTCCGAATAACGTAAAACAATGATCCATAAGAAAGATTCTGAAAATCAAGATTTATACAAATTTGCCATCAATATTTATTTTTTATTATTAATGTCAATCTATCAACCAAAGAAAAGCCATTTTTATTAAGTCACAATGTTCTTATAATATAAATAGGAAAGACATTGATAGAGAAAAAGTGGACTTACTCCTACTATTGAGAAAAGATTGAAGGAACATGAATTATTATATAAGCGTGTAAAAAATAAAAATAATGGTGATTTAATATCTTCTTCAGTTTTCTTTGATCACGAAAAAACATGTAAATATAAATTTAAATTTAATTTTGAAAATGTGAAAATTCTCCATGAAGAGAGAAACCATAGTAAAAGAAAAATTAAAGATGCAATTTTTATAAACAGGAATAAAACGCATTTAATAAATCGACAAGCTTCTAACATTAAAATACGAGATTCGTGGAATTTGAATTGACGACGTTTCTTCCGCTTTTGGTTTTTGAATTTAATGGCAGTTGAGGCAGGTTAGAAAGTAACCGAAAGTACTTCTGCGGATTTTAAGATTGTTTGTAATTGTTTATAAACCATTAAAAATATTATTTCAATTATATATATATATAATTAAATGAAATCTATAAATAAAAAAAAAAACAAATAAAATTACTATACAGCTATTTTCAATATTTAAAAAAAATGTTAGGTAGATAAGTCATTTTATTTTGTCATACTGATAATAGATTAAATCAAGTGTAAATAAAAATGTAACTGAAATTCGACTTACTTCTATAATGTGTTTATAAACTTAACCAGCAACAGTAAAATATGTATTGGTTTTATATAATTATCACTTCAAATTAAAAACATATAGCCAGAAAATGCTTTTTCAGAATTAATTAGTTGTTTGCTTTCTTTATAATAGGTGATTTCAATAAAATACATTTGATACTTTTTATTTTTGCCATTAATTACAACATGTTCTTTATATATTTTGTGGGGGAAAAATAACCTAAAACAATTATCATTTAATGAAAAGTAGAAAAATTTACAGCCAAGTTTAAACTACAAGCAGCATGAAATACAGGTAAAACAGAAAGAGAGGGAAATAAAATATAAATTACACAAATTAAATTCAAACAAATTTGATTTTTGCTTAATAGAGATATACTTAGAAAGGAACTGAGAGAGACACCTGTTCAATTAAAAAAATATCAAATTAAACATTTGAAAATTTACAGCGATATGTGATACTGATATTAGGTGTTGCAAAATGTAACACATACGAAATACAATTCACAATATTCTAGCACCTCGAAATTGAATTGGCATCACTCATAATTAGTGAAACTAATTTAATCCTCTGCCCATGAAGTGCAGCAATATCATTTAGTTTTTACTTTGCACCGTGCATGAATTTTCTCTCATACATATAACAATTTATATAACAATGAACACATAAATGTATAATATAGTACATTAGGAAAATCTATACATTACTTACCAGTATATAAATAACAAACCAATAGTAACCAAAAAAAATAAAAGCCCCTTCATAGCAAATACTGAGAGTTATTAATATTGTATTTTTATTTTGCCAAAATAATTAAAAACCATTTTCCTATACTTCAATACTCCAATCATCGTTGATTCAATAATACAATGGTATACTTTAAGTACTCTGTTCATTATTGAATCAGTAATCAATAAATATTTCCATAACTACTAAACTGCATTGGTATATCATTGTGTATCACTATAAATTAGATAACTGTATTTAATATCATGTTTTAATCACGATTTTTTGCATATGTTTGTACATAAAAGTTCTTATGCATGTTTGGGTTGGTGCAGTATTAGACTGGCAGATCCTGTAACTCAAGGTCCACATATCATGACCTATCTTTGACACTACTAGTGGTAAAACTATTTATGAATTAATACGTAGTAAATTATTTATTATTTATAATAATTTTTCTATAAAATAATTTAAAATTTACTTTAATATTTAGCCATGAGTAGCCATTAAATTATGTAATTGCCCAGCTAGAAAGTCTAAGTGGAATATCTAAAAAAAACAGCAAACTATCACAAGTTTTATTAAATCCTCAAGTAATTATTTGCTTTCTAATCAACGATAATTTTAAAAGTATATAATTGTTATAAAAAATAACTGGAAAATTGCTAGCGATAATTGTTTGTCTCAAAGATGGTAAGGATAATATGTTAGTAGTAAAAATAGGGCAGACTATTTCCATCATCTAATGTTAATTGTTAAATGTTTTTAGAAAAATTCAAACTTTAAAATTTTTTCAAATACATTCTTCTGCAGCAATTGCACACATATTAATTTCCTAATAATATTATTTTTCTCTGATATTTAGTTGAGAGCACTATCATGGAAATCAAGGGTACATGCATATTATTCCTGAAACCAAGGAAAGATAGGACGACTTTTCACATTTATATCAATACACTGATAACTTTTTAATGGTGTTATTTTGGCAATATCAAACATTAAAAAGTTAGCAATGCTTTGATACAAATGTCAAAAGTCCTCCTTTCTTTCCTTGGTTTCTGGAATAATACCCAATAGTTTTAGAAAAATACACAAAAATTAATATTATAGGAGATATACACATGAACCAACGACTAAATTTTCACACTTTATTCTATCAATTTGGAAAAAAAATGTCCAGAAATGAAACCATACATAATCCGTTTTTCTGCACGAAATTAACCTAACACAAATATATCTTTCTAAAAGTAATAAAAAAACTATTTTATGAAATATACACTTACGCTATGCTGTCATGTTTTCAAACTAAATTGAATTGATTGACTTTCAACAAAGAATAATACCAAAATTTGTATAGATAGTTTTTAAAATCAAATCGCAAATCATTAAACATACACATAGAGACCACTTACTGAAATCTGAAATAGAACATCTGGTATAGTTGAAATCTTGAAATGAAATTCTTGCATACAAAATGGTGATTGTGAGCCCCCTCCGCACCTTCCTTCTTCTCCAAAATGCTTGCAGAGCACGTGATTGCATAGTACATGCTGTAAATGGAATTTTACCAAGCAATCGGAATAAACAAATGTCAATTTACCTTTTTAAAACGGATAACATCCAAAAAAATGAAGGAAACAGCAGTAATAACAAAATCAATGTTTTATTCAATTAATAAAAAAAAACCCTGAAAATTGCAGCAATTAGAGCAGGAAAGTTAATGTATTAATTGAATTAGAAAAATAAAAGAATAACTGTAAATTGCAGTACTAAGATCAGTTCTACTGGAGAAATAACTGTAAATTTCAGCACTTTGATAAGATAAAAAAGAAACAACAGCAGTAATAATAAAATCAACATATTATTCAATTAATAAATAGAAACATAATTATAAATTGCAGAACTTTGATCAGATCATTTTTCAATAAAGATTCAAAAAAGGCAGAAGTCAATAACAAAGCTGAAATTGGAAAAAAAAAAACAAAGTGCACAATGAAATAAAATACGTTGTAATTAAAAATGATAAAACAAATTCACAAAAACATCAAGTAACTTTAACTTATCTAATATATATAGTAATTTAAAAAACAAGTAACTTTAAAATGTAAACAACAAATTTTTGAATCGGCAGTCTCCAAAAATGTAAATTTGGCTGACACATTTTAAAACACGTTTTGCGAACATTGAAAAACACGTTTTTCGATGAAAAGCCCCCCACAGGTTTATTTAATGATCACAAGACTATGCCTTTATTGCATATGTAAAAAGTCATCCTATATTTCCTAGGTTGCAGGAATTCTACCCATGTACCATAAAGTATTTATTTTTAAATGTTAAATTTTTGAAATTACTGTCCATTTGATGCAATATACCTATGGAGACAGAAAAATTTTCAAAGAACCCCAGAAACACTTGCACATTTTAATGCCTGCTGTATTTCTTTTCTCCACTTCTAAGTTCTCCCTCACCAAAAAAAAATATTGAGACTTTTTCATTCGAGATATTAAATAAATCCATGAGCAAATATGGCTGATAGATAAGCAGAGTCATGCTGAATTTAATTAAAAAGTGTTTCACACTCAAGGCTTTGAGAGATAATACTTAGTTAGGGTGACGCTTGAACTTCTCTCTTTGCCTCAAAATGGGTATTTGCATTTTTACCACATCATGTAAATGTTTCAGAACTTGCAGATAAAAATGTTGTTTAATTAAAAAATCAGCATTCCTTTTGATTTTGGATTTCACTCTCCACATCTTTTAGAGATGTGAATTTAATATCTCAATTAATCCACTCATAAACTTGTTTTTTTTTTCTAGATAATCTGTTTCGTGCATTACAACTACTTTTTCTATCATTTTCTGTAAATGAAGACACAATTTCTTACTGCTTGAACTTTTCAGTCATAAAAACTGCCAAATATGTGAAATGCACTTTACAAAAAATGTGCTATGTGGCAGCAAAATCTTATACTGCAATGCCATGATTCTGGCTACTTTTGAGTATTTTCTCATGTATATATTTCTATATTGTAATGCTACTGAGAGCACTTATTAAAATTGTGTTTACAATTATCAAAAAATAAAAAATTTCTCATAAAACAATGTAAAGTTTAAACTTCATTAATAAATAATAAAATGACTAAGCTGTCCAGAAAATATTGAATTAAAGCATTTCATTAAAAAAAAAAGAAAATCTAAGAGTTTAAAAGTTATTCATACAAATATCATTTATTAATTAAAGGGGGTATAAAGTATAACTTAGGCAATCTAAAAGTAGTGATTTTCAAATAATTAAAAATCTCTCTTTTCATTTAAGTTAAAGAAAAAAAGGGAAATCTTAAAAACTATTTTTTCATAAAATAAATAAGATTGTTTATAACGAGTTGATTTTTAAAAATAAAGTAGCAAAATGTGTGCATGTTGATAAAATGATTTGTGAAAATAAAAAGATATTGTATATGCTCATAAGTGATATAAAACAGAGTTTGAAATAGCTACTAATAAAATAGATCCACAAAACAACAAATTAGCAATGACTACCAACTGAAAACAGGATCAAAATCTTATCAAAAGAATGTAATCAAAAACAGTGGATGAATTCCAACGACAGATATAGCTGGCAGATATAAAAACTAATTAATAAAGTGACAAGTCATCACATAAATGGTCTGGTTTTTCATTGTTCAAGCAGTTGAGATCATAATCAGATTATATTAGTTCTTCAATCAGTTCAGCCAATCAGTCAATCAATTAGTGTTTACCAGGACAATGCAGTGCTAACAACCACTGGAATCATACAACCTTTCTCCAGCCCTTAGTCTAATGGAAGAACAGAAATTTTCCTGATAAAAGCGATGCCTGCCTAACAACTTGAAAAACTGACAGGGATATCTAACTATCTTAAGGAATAGGGCCACAAAATAGTAAGCTAAGAAACCTCCACCAAAACCTTGAATCGAACTGGTTGGAAAATTATCACATGAAGCAGCAAACAGAAGAATTTAATGTCCAAAATCCTATAGATAATGAATAACTTTTCTTATTTCATTTCTGATATTAAAGTAGCCATTGTAATAATTTGAAGCCTCCCAGACTCAGTTACTAAATGAACTCTATAGCTGTATAAAAAGAACTATTAATGTGCATGTTTTGAAATATCATATATATTAATGCTTTATGATATCTTATATTAATTTCACGTATTTATTTAATGCTTCCTGTTATCTTATATTTTATTGTATGAATTAAAAATGTGTGCCTTAAGTTAGTATAAGTCATTGTTTATAGCTAAATAATACCATTTCCTATCACTGAACTTAGCAAAAAAAGACTTTAAAATTTTACTGAACTAAATCATTTTTCTATATTTTTCTAAAATGTGTATGTGGAATTTTAATTTTGGTCTTGCCTACCTAATCTTATGCTTTCTTCTACTCCTCATCAAGCACTGTGCTGATCCAATGCACAAAATTTTAACATCCTAGCTATACTAATTATTTTAAATAAGTACTACCTACACTCTAAACTATAGACTAAATATATACATATGTACAGTGGCATTATACTGCTGCTTTAAGTTATTCCATCTCTTGGAATCCCTGTATAAGCTTGCCAGGAAGCTGGGTATGGTCTTTTAACACTAGTTGGTCCATTACATTCATAGTTCTGGGAGTTTCTTGGTAAATAACTCACTTGTTCTAGCCTGTGTATTTTTTAAATGGTTCTCTGTGCAATGGCATATAATTTATGGTTGTGAAGAACTTGACCACCTCCTAACATCTCTCACTCTACAACCCACCATCATCTGCTGCACTTGTGGTGGCATGTTTTGCTGGATGTCCTGTATGATTTGTGTCTGAGTAAATTGGAAAGCTGTTAGTGATTGCAGATGGGTCACCTGCCTCACAAAGAACTGTATGTGGGCCATCTCATTAGCTATAGAGCCACATGACTCCTTAAGAATGGCATGGCATATACAATCCTGCCACTCCTATCTCTGCCACTCCTATCTCCAGAAGATCTTCAATAGTGATGCAGAGTACCATTCAAACATCTGGGGTTGGTCTTCATAGCAGTGCCACCAGGATTTGGTGTACCCCTGTAGATGATGGATGGTGAGAGCTACTTGGTCTGGCATTGGTATTTTCTGGAACCTGAATAATTCTTGGAGGCTCTCTATGTGTGCCTTGGGGCCCACATCCCCTTTGAACAACTTGACCTGGATGAATTTTACATATGCATCTGACTGCTGAAGACTGTCTCTAAAGGTACTACAGTGTTTGAATCCCCATTCTAACACCATGCAATTAGGTCTATCCTCTCTGGAGTAGCTTTTTGGTCCTGCCTCATGATTGCACGGCTCTGGCTGACACCTCCCATATCACTGTCTTTTGTTTGTTCAACCTGAGGCTGATTAATTATGATGCCTGAGTTTGAACCCCTTGTTCTCACATCACTTCTCATGTCTACCTGCCTTAAAACTCTAACATAATCCCAGAGGTTTTCCCATGACTCTCTTTTGCCTTGAACATTTCCTACTTGAATCCCTGCAGATCATCTATTATTCAAGCCCTTTCTGCTGTGGCTATTTTGTTCCCATGTGCCACATCTTCCTTGACTTTATATATCTTGTCTTGCATCTTTTCTTGGGTCACTTGCAAGTTCTTGATGTGGACTTCCTGTTCTTTCTGGTTCCTACATCCCACTTCTAAGTCACTGTGGACTCAGGATAAGGCCCCTGGAAGATGGTCTTCTGCGGACTTACTCTAGCTCAGGTCAGCATAAATTCCCCCTTTAATGAATGTACAGCCTCAGTGATCTGTTTTGTGTTTTTCCAAGTGTGGTGAAAAATCAGCAAGTGCCCAGTGAGTGCCCTATTATAACCATTGTGTAACCCAAGGATCAAATTTCCCATCTTTTGTTCTAGAGTTCTGATACCTTGTTTAATTTCAGGCCTCTCTTGCTGGCTGATTTTTATTCTTTGGCCAAAGGCTTGTATGCTCTTCTGTATTCTCTGATTCCTATTCCATATTCCCTGATCTCTACATTCCCTTGTTTACACTATCATCTTGAGCATGTTTGCCAGCATCCTCTTTTACATCCTCATCTGCTCTCTCTTCCAAACCCTGCTTTTGTGTCACTGTAAATGACTCTTCCAGGTCTACTGGGCTCTTCATGGGCTCATGATGGTTAGAACTTACTTCTTCCTAGGTCTCCTCTTCCATGATGTTCTACTATCTCTCTACCTGACTGTAGGGCCTTCTTTTGCCCTGGTCTCCCTCTCTGACCTTTTGTCCCTAACCTCTCTCTCTTTCTCACCTATCTCCTCCGCACTATTCATACTATCATCCATCATTATCTATATTTTGCAATAATTATTCAAAACTATGTCTGATATATTTGCTCACTCATTCTTATACATTCTATTGCCAATTTGCCACTCCCTTTCTAAGACATGGTCAGGAGTATTATGTCCTTGACATCTAATTATTATTCTTCTTTTTAGCCCTTAGTGCCTCATCGAACTTATCAACCATTACAATTATTATTAAATAAAGTAAAAATAATAATAAAAAGCTTACCAAAATTTACAATTGTTGCAGAGCTGTTATCATGATTTCCAACATTAATACAATTATAATAAAATTTGAACTCCCCAGTACATGTATACATACATAAAATGTTGCCTATTTTAATTAGTATTTTCATACTTGATCCAAATCTCTTTAAACTAATGACAAAATTTTAAAGAATGGTCTCTTAAATTTCTCCCTATTTATAAGATGGCTCTGAACTTTTTTCATCATTCATGGGTGCCAGTTTCCAGCAAGTAAAACAGATATAAATAATTAATACATTAAGGGACTCCCCAGTTCATGTATACATATATAAAATGCCTATTTTAATTTAGTATTTTCATACTCGATCCCAATCTCTTTAAAGTAATGACAAAATTTTAAGAATGGTCCCTTAAACTTCTTCCTAGGTGCCAGTTGCCAGCAAGTGAAACATATAAATAATTAATACAATAAGGGACTCATAAGGGCTATATGCATTAACCATTATATATATTTGCTGTCAAGCCATAGTGTGTTTAGCTCAAATTCAATTGACCAAGAGTATCTTCTGCAACATCAATCTATTCAAAGCTGCAATAATTAGAGTATCTTCCACAACATCAATCTATTCAAAGCTGTAGTGTCATACATGGAAAAACATTACATATCTTAATGAGAGAGAAAAAATTATTTCCATTTGCACACATATAAAGATCAATCGAAGGGCTTTCAATGATCTCAGGGAATAGAGGTATGTTATTCGAATCCCCTAAGTTGTGGTGCTATACCCAGGAAAATTATATACCCATATATACTCTTAGGAAAACACCCTGTTCTGGATCATGAGAGTCAATTCAATCCCACACATTTGGCATGCCATACCTGGAAAAAAATAATACATGTATTTTCACCCAAACCTGGTAAGATGCAGTCATGGTTTGATCAGAGTCATGAAAATAAATAACAGCCTCATGTTGGGTGTCATAGTTAGAAAAAATACCTATGCAACCATCAGATTTGTACATTCATGCAACAAAATCCAGATTTCTAGCAAATTATACCAAGGCTGATCTAGATGAAGGTTTGAAACCTCGGATCTGATCACACCTCAGATCCTTCACCAACACTTTATGCCTTACTACCCTATGAATGACATATATGAGGCTACATTCAGAATTTCTTAGTTCGCATTCTTAATATTTTAGATACACACACATCTATGGTTTGCTAGATAATGCATATATTAATAATTAACACTAATACTAAACTTAACTAAGATTTAGGATGGATTATGAAAGAAACTCAACACCATGGTTATAATTTAATATATTTTTTAATTAATTACTATAAATCAAAAATAAACAAGAGTGTATTGAAGGACATGCACAGGTGTAACAATGATGTGCAATTTAAGGAACAGTCTCATCTTATGCACTATAAATTGTAAGTTTATAACAATTTTAATAATCTACAGTTTTTAATCATGCCTTAATTTTACTACACTGACCCCTTAGACTAGCAATGGTTATGTTGGTACAAGAATAATTATATATTATCATAACAACATTTAATAAAGTCATTTAATAACAGGTAACAAGCTGCAATAAGCTCTCTATGCAGATTATATACATAGCAATCAGATCACATGTTCAGATCAATGTTGAAATATTACATAACATTATGGATGGATGAACTGGAGCTTTGCAGTATGACTTCAGTTACTATGGCATATATATATATATATATATATATATATATATATATATATATATATATATATATATATATATATATATATATATATATATATATATATATATATATATTACAAGAGAAGTGTGCATCTTGAATGAGGAGTTACTCAGGGGATTTAGTACCAAGTACTTGGTTCCTGTGGACAATATGACTTGCTGAAAATAAAATGAAAACATAGTTTAGTGATCAGAGCAGCTTATAAAAACAATCTGGACTCCCATGTTCCAGTTCTAAAGAAAAACTCTGAAAACTAAAAAGATGGGATGGCTATTAAAACCAGAACCTCATTTATATAAAAACATACAGAAGGCTAATATGCATGTATGTGCTTCCTAAAAACACATTCACCACACTAAATATAATATTAATTAATAACTTAAAAGTAAGCAAAATTCTATTGTTTCATTCTGCAAAACTACCATATGCCAGTTCATAATTAGCATTCTCAAACAACCATATACCATTTCATAATTAGCATTCTCAAAATATACTAAAAAGGAATAATTAAAGTAATATATTTTCCTAGCCAAGCTGCATAGGTTATAATATAAATAAAAAGAAGGATTTAAGCATATCTGGGACATAAGCAATATGTATAATATGCTTCATAATTCATTCTTGCATTTATTAACTAATTACTTTACTGACTTGCAAACCTAATTTAAACCACATTAATAGTAATAAGTAAATATAATAGCTTAATGAATATATTTAAGGTTTTCAGAGTAGAGATTTGAGTGAGTGAGCTAAAGAGCAAAATTACTTAATTTGGAGAGTCTCTTCCCTTTAAACTTTATTCATAAAATCAATCTTTGTTCTGAATTGGGTATAGCATAAATTATAAAATAAACATATATGAAACAAATAAGAAGGCATAATCACAGATTAAAGATAGAATAATAAATGAATAAGTTATTATTAACAATCATTTAGATTTTTAGAATGAATTAGGCAAGTTTACAGATATTAATTTTTAACATATATTTAAATCACATTTTGCAGTTTAAATTAACTTTTAATTTATTAAGACATTTTACAGTTTAAAAGTTCATGCATGATTAATATTAGGTGGCTTAATAGTTTTAGAAATTGATTTAGAAATTTATTGGAGTTATTTTTAAAGAGCTCTGCAGGGAAATTGTTACCACATCTTCTTGTTGAGGCTCCTATAGCTGATCATCATATTTGGCTGGACTTGTGTTATGTCTTCTAATGGTTTTTTCTGGGCAGGATGTGGAGCTTGAACTCTGGCTAGAGCATTGACAAATTCTCCTGAAAACAGAGTGGCAATGGTTGCTTTACTCATACATTCCCATAGTAAAAGTTAATGAGCAAACCTCCCTACTAGAAAAATTGATAATTTGAGTGACCTGTTTACAAATTTTACAAAATTTTCTCAGTAATTAAAAATGCATAAAAATAAAAATATTGGTCATTTTCTTGGCGAAACAATAAAGGTCAACAGGTCACTCCTTGTTCCTAAGTTTTATTTTTAAAAGACATTAAAATTTTGTCTCCAGGCTTGATAAATTACTTGCAGATTGTTTTCTAAAAATTACCTATTTTTATAACAACAGCTAACTTTTTTTTAAAAGACTTTGTGTCTCTAAACATTTTAGTAAATATGTGTGTGGTAATACCACAGGAATTGAATTTTTTATATGAATGCTTTTAAATAAAGAGTTTTTAACTAAGAATAATGTAAATTTAAATTAATTTAAAGGAGTTGTAATGCTTTTAAATCTATTGCATTATGGCTTCTTTCACATATACACATATATATATATATAGGTAATTACATAGATATAACAATGTTCATGCACTTAATTTGAATTATATCATTTTATGAAATTTTAGATTTATACCAATGCATGCATTATACACACTTAAATATTAATATGATTATTGGATGTGCACACCTATAGAAATATATGCACACATATGTAAATATATGCTATTGCATATTAAATAAATCCTTAAAACCTTATATACATGGACTGGGATAGGTTTAAGCAAAGAAAAAAATATTATCTATGGAAAGTAATAGGTGCAATAAGATGATGGCTAAATAATACCATGTCAATATATATATAATTATAATTGAAATAATAAATTTAATGGTTAAATTTATCATTTCAATTATAATTATAATTTTGTTTTTAATTAATGGACATTTTATATATATATATGTATGTGTGTGTGTGTGTACCATATGAGCTTCACCTAAAACAATTTATGTTTGTTTATGAATTTAATTGTGCCTATATCAAATCAAGAAAAGATATAAATAACATGCACTTAGCTTTTCATATCATATATATACTTAAACTAATTAAATATTAAAATAATAATTCTAAAAAATGAATTATTTTAATTTATTTATATGCACACATAAATAAATGTTTCCAACTAATGGTATTTTTATTAACACTGACAAAACCTTAAGTCAACACTGTATTTTATTGATTGTAACAAAGGAAATAAATGTTTGGAGTTCATTACAAATTGTAAGCATATTTAAACAATAAAGAGTGTGAGTGTTTATGTAATGTGCTTTCACAAATTAATCCAGTTTAAAAACAAACTAAAATTGTAGTATAATAATCTTCTATTTAGTTATTGAAGCAATAACTATGTTGGTAAATTTAATTGTGTTCGAATTTAAAATACATTAAGAAAAAAGAAGATTCACTATTTCAAAACTTTCTTCAAGTTAAGAAAATAATTAATTTACTTATAAAGTTTATTGTATGTTCTTTGTTAAAAAATAATTTTTAATATATATATATTTAATATTTATAAAGATCGAAAGATTGTTTAAATTGATAAAGTTTTAAGAGAAAGCAACTTCTTCGAAATGATTATTCAAACTATCTGTTTAAGAAGTCAAAAATTTACGAAGATGTTCTATGGCTAGACAATTAATGTCAACGTTTTCTGTTGATGTTTAAAATCTAAAGATGTAAATTTATTTCTACTTAATGCCTAAAATATAATCATCTTAATTTCCAATAAAAAAACTGCCTTAATAATGGAGTATTTTACAGAAGAAGTTAATTATTTACTATGTAAAATCTCTAAAGGTATGAATATTTGGATTGCCTCTTCAAAGAATGATTGGCAATTAACTTTATCTTTCAATATTCATAGTTGTTTTATTTCATTTAAGGAGGGACATAAAACCATTATTCTTTCTCATCATGGAATACATCATTGTGTAATTTAATAACTCTTAAACTTTATTTTCTTTGTGGATAATTATTATTTACATGGAAAAATTACTTCTTTTTATAAAATTGATTTTAATAGAATGAGAAGAAAACTAATAAGTTGAACACTATTATGATTGTTTATTTTAATAAAATCTAAGTGTTGATGCTAAGCGGCAGTTGACTAAGGTAAAATTTTAAATCATTTCAATTTGGAAGTAAGTTTATTATTTTCCAAATTGAACATTACTTGACATCTATCATAATTTCTTTTTAATCACTAACGTAATTAATATAGGAATATATTTTATTGTTATTGAAGTGTGAATGGATAATATCTTGTACAAACATATAACACATACAGAATTATTTTATGATACTATACATAGATTTATGATGTATAAAATTATTTTTTATTGTACACATGATTAAGATATATATATAGTTTATTATTGTGTTATATATAAGCACAGGTTATAGTTATAACTTTTAATATTTTCTATTGTTTACGTGATAATATTTTTGTTTCTATTACTGATTAATAAATGCGTTAAACTTGATTTTAAAATTAAACAGGTCTCATTTGTTCATTTAGTTATTTTATAAAATATATAATTATAAGAATACATTCTCATGCATATATATTAAATCAACTTAATGATTTAATATTTATAAATAAGTTATATATAGCTTATCATTACTATGGAATATTTGTGGAAATGCCTGAATAGAGTCAATTGCGATTTCTGCCCTGAGCTCAAATTCCAAGAGTAATAAGGTTATTAATAGAGGAGTGGATTGGATTATATTTTACATTATTTCATCCATGGTATTCTTTAAGAAGACTCTGAGTCCAACTATAGTTAGATACGACTTCATCAATTCCTGAAAAAGTCCATCCCGTTATAATATATATATTGTACCATTTATTTATTGATTATACAAATATATATTTGGCATTGTGTAATATTAAAAAAACCTCTTCAAAGAGAGTAAAATGCAAAAATTATTTAAAAGATGATATTTAATTTTGTTTTTACATAGTATAATGTTTTTTTTTTTTTTAAAAAAAAAAAGTACAATGAAAGTTAATTTTTTGTTTTTCTTATTTATCTATGTAATTTAATCAAAATAATGTTGATATTGGAAAATGCATACGAATTGATTAATTCAGATAGTGAAAAGACATTCCACATGCAGATTACAATCAATGTTTCCAAGGCTAATTAAAGATGGTAAACATAATCCATAAAAAGGTAGTGTTTGGTTATGCATACTTTGGCCACCAAGTAATGCTGAAGAACCACCGAGAAGTCTACAAGGGATATATTTCTATGCAAAAATGGCTGAAATCATCGATGGGCAAAAAAAACCAAAAGAAAAAAGGCTGAAATCATTTATGGAAAAAAAATAAAAATAATCAATCACTGAAATCATCGATGAACAAAAAAAAAACAAAAAAAGAGACTGATATTATCGATGGACCCCCCTCCCCCGAAATCATCAATGGACAAAAAAAAAATCGCTGAAATGGTCAGTGGATAAAAACAAAATTATAAAAAAAACCCCAACAAAATGCTATAAAATTTAAGTTAACAAAACAGAAATTGGTGAAAACACACAAAACAGACCCCCCCTTTACAATCATGAATCCTTCACTTAAATTGAAAAATGGAAATGCCTGAGGCAATATGTATCCAACAAATCCATTGAAAGTGCAAATTATAAAAAAATCACAAAAAATGCTTTATAGCATTAAAAAAAAAAACAGAAATCTTAAGGCGGAAAATCCAAAAACAGAATTTCATCAAATTATTTAGCTTTCAACATTTGCAAATAGGAATCTATGATCACATTCAAAAGCAATTAATTCTTCTCTGCTTTTAAGTTTATGGTATATCATTTAAATTCATCAATATTTAAAAAATAAAAAGCAATACACAAAAAATAATTACCAATGTCTTTCCAGGCACTTCAATGTTTGCAGTTTTTTGGTTCAAGAAATTGTTTTTCATGTGAAAAGTTGGTACCAAAAAGACTATCACATCACATTTCATTTTGAGAGTACAAAGTGTCACATGCAATAAAAAAATTATTTGCAGCATAAAAATCTATTAGCTATCAAAAAATAAAAAGAATTAAAAATCCATTAGCTTTTACAACTTTTCTTTAAAATTATAAAATTTAGCATTCTATTGTTAAACTTAAAAGGTGATTCCCAAGTGAATGGAAAATAGTGCTGCTAAGAAAGCATTTACTTTCTCTCTAAACCAAATTTATTTTTAAAACTACCATTTAACCTACTTGCAAAAGTAAATAGTTGCCTAAACATTTCATTATATATGTATGTCATATGAGATTCTTAGCAAGATACTGATATAAATCCATACACATTTATCAATTAAAGATTTAAAAAGAGAAATGTAATCACACCATAATATATTACATCACAGTTTGGACTTTCAAAATGAATTGATGTAATAGACATTTCACATAAAAAATATAATTTCCAAAGCCGACAAATTTAATCAAAAAATAACTGAACTAGTGTTTTGAAATTCCTGCTTAGTTTTATTATGCTGCGTTAATTATTTTGTACTGCTAGAAATAGAAGTTGTTGGGATTATTTTTATTTTTTGACAGGGTTAATATGGATTATTTTATTACACAGATTAATACAACATTAAACATGGACAAACTTTCATGCAACATTTCAATATCCCATGCTGAAATATCAATAGCAGCTGAAATATAAGTAGTATCTTTTTATATCTTCTTTTTTTACTTAAAATAATAAAAATTTAGGATCTCCCAAAGACTGAACATGAAACAAAGGAGTTCTTCCAAAGTAAAAGTGTTCTGCCTTCTCAAAAAGTTTGTGTCAATGGCCATCAAATGAAACTTTATGTGAGTCCAATGACACAATGGACATGCAACATTTCTGTGGGTCAATGTTTAATAGCACTTTGGAAAGGAACCTGGTTTAAAGGCTGCAAATTGTCATTTGTCACAGTCATCTGAGTCATTTATTATTGGAGTAAAAACCAGTTGACCATGCAATCAAGAAAAATGATATGGATTTTGGATAAGAAGACTGTCATTGCATGAAAGCAATATTTGAGAGAAGCCTGTAGAGAAATTCTGCTATCTCATCGATCCTGCAAAATTGGAGGCCCAGGAGAAATTGTAGAGGTTGATGAAACTATTTCCTAAATGAAAAACCATCAGGAAGAATTCTTCCACAACAGTGTTTATTTGCTGGTTTATGTAGAGAAATGGAAGAGTATTTCATTGTTGCTATTCCAAGTCGAACAGTATCTGTTCTAGATGACATTAAACAACATGTAACACCAGGATCCTCCATATATTCTGATTGCTAGAAGATCTACAAAAGTGATGAATTGAATGTTGCAGGTTACCAACATTTCAAAGTAAATCATTCTTACAATTTTCTTGATCCTTCTACTGGGACCCTTACTCAAAATGTATAAAGACTTTGGGAATTATTAAATTGGCACAATAAATGAGAGGGGGACCACACGATGTTACCTAGATTGTGAATTCATGTGGCAATGACTGCATCATGGTGAAAATCTATTCGATTTGATATTGCAAACCATTAATATACCAGCAGTCTAAATTTTACAATTTCTAAGTTATAATCTACTAATTTCTGCCATCTTTGCTGTATTTTTTTATAATCAAATAACCACTGTTTTTTAATCTTCTGTTACTATTTAAGTGTTCTAAATTTGTTCCAATAAGCTTCAAAATTTGAATGTTTTTTTTAATTATTTATTTTGCACTGAAAGCCTACAAATCTGAACCTTCTTTTTTGTCTATCTTTGCAAAACTATAATTGTTTGCTAACTGTAATCTGCTCTTAATTTCTATCATCTTTGCTGCATTTTTTAAAATCAAATAACCACTGTTACTTAATCTTCTGTTACTATTTGTGTTAAAATCTGTTCTTTAAAAATGTCAACTCTAAATCAAAATAATAACATTCTTTTTAATTGATATTTATGCTGAAAACATCCCAATGCCTACTAAGCTAAATTTTATAATTTTAAAGAAAATTTGTAAAAGCTAATACATTTTTATGCTGCAAATAATCTTTTTCTATTGCATGTGACACTTTATACTTTTAAAATGAAATGTGATGTGATAGACTTTTCGGTACCAACTCTTCACATGAAAAACAATTTTTTGAACTATAAAATCTGCAAACATCGAAGTGCCTGGAAAGACATTGGTAATTATTTTTTGTGTATTGCTTTTTATTTTTTAAATATTGATGAATTTAAATAAGTTGCAAATATGTTGAAAGTTTTTTATTTTTTAAGTATTTAGTATATATTTTGAAAACTATGCCATCAACTTAATTTATCAATTTCAGCTATTTGGGGGAGGGGGAGGGGTAGATTTTACATTGGTAATTATTTTTGTGTACTGCTTTTTATTTATTAAATATTGATGAATTTAAATGATATGCCATCATTTGAAAGCAGAGAACAATTAATTGCTTTTGAATATGATGTATATGCATATTTGCAAATGTTGAAGGCTAAATAATTTGATGGAATTCTGTTTTTGGATTTCCCAGCTTCTGATTTCTGTTTTTTTAAATGTTATAAAGCATTTTCTTTATTTTTTTTATAATGTGTATTTTTGATGAATTTGTTGGATATATATCGCCTCAGGCATTTCCATTTTTTTTAATTTAAGTGAAGAATTCTTGATTCTAGGGAGGGGGAGGTCTGTGTTTGGCATATTTTCACCGATTTCTGTTTTTTTTTTTTAATTTCAATTTTATAGCATTTTCTTGGTTTTTTTTATAATTTGTTTTGTCCATCAACCACTTCAATGATTTTTTTTTTGGTTTTTTATCTTTTTATTGATTTCAGGGTTTTATGTTTTTGATTTTTTTTCCATCAATGAATTAAAAAAAAGGATTTCATAGCAGTGAAGTGAAATTATATTCATACAGAACTGTAATTTTATCTAACATTATTTGAAAACAAAAATATATTACAAAGGACTTAAAAACAATTATTTAAAAATGTTTCTAAAATTGTAGAAATTAAAATGGCTAGAACTTAAGATCAATAAATATATTCTTCAAAATGTTGTATGTAGTGCTATATATTCTTCTATTCTAAAATTGTATCTTCATAGGATTGGATATGGGAAACAAATGAGCAATTAAAACTCTCATGAAAGAGTTATTGCTTACTAATGAATTTTAGCATGGTTTTTATGAGCGAAGCAGACATCCCGTTTAGGTTATAAAGATTATCATAGTCTTTATAAAGAAATCCAAGATAATTATTTTTATTTATGGCAAACAATAAAATACATTAATAATAAATTAAACACGATACTGAAGCATTTAAAAAAAAGTTTGGTGTAAAACAAACTAAAAAATAACATCTCAAAATATTACTTAACAAAATATTAGATAAGGATATTTCACACCTCTATGTACTTTTGCTTCACATATTGCTTTGTATAGTCATTATTAAACTACATCTAGTCTAGAATAATTCTTATTTTTTTGTCTTATCTCTTGGGTTGCGATAGTCATACTGCTGCTTCTGAAGATGATAATAAAATAGCTTAGAAAAAAAAAAATTATTAAAAGGCTGAAAACATCCAGGCTTAAATAGTTGCAGAACAAAGATAATTTTTTGGCTTTTGATTTTTCATTATTTATTTCTCAATTTTTCTAAAAATCAAAAGGCCAAAATTAATTTTCAGTGATTGTTTATGATAAATGATCAAAAATATGAAGCCCACACGACGTCATTACAGAGAATATATTTCTCTTGTGTATAAAATTAGGTTGAATTAAGGTCAAATAATCATGAATTTTTTTTATAAAGACTAGAATTCTTTCCAGATGATAGCAGATGCATAATCCACACAGATAACTGTGAATATTGGTTTATATGTTAATATGTTAAGTATTCTTACCTAGTAATGTAAAACAAAAATGGAAAACGCACCCTTAAATTAAACATTAAACCTGTTGAGCATTAGCCATACTACAGCCTTAGGAATACTGTTAGAAAAATATTTGTCCTGTAATAATTTATCTAGATCTTATTTTACTAAACGATTACTTTATGAGTAAAAAATATAAAAAACAATTATGTATTATAAATTAAGAAAATTTTAGGATCCTGATTATTACGAATGCCATTTAAGCAAAAAATAATATGTTGTATAATCCAAATAAGACTTTCTATCATATCATGAAGAAAATCTTCGATATAATGTATATACCGTAATATGATTTGGAAGGATTAAGAGTTCTGCATTGATGACTTTGACATTAACAATTTCAGATAAATATATTAATGGTTATTAATAATCATTTATTAGACTAGAAATTATTATATGATTACTAGCCTAAATAAAACCTCTAAATCTCAGATATATATACATATTGGATTTTAAAATTAAACATGTGTCTATACATAACGTCAAAATATTAAAATTCTGTAAGCATTTTCATGCACTCTTATTCAACTCGTGCAGTTTCGCATTTTAATGTTTATTATTCTGACGTAAACAAAACTATGAAGAGAAGAAATAGTTTCCTTTTTATCTTATTGAAAATTATGATTCACTGGATTAAAGGTAGATGTGTGTAAAAAATCTAGCGTTTGATATTGTTTCAAATTATAAACAAGCATGTTTTATTTTCAATATTTTAATTATGCACAATCGGGTTGTAAGAAACCGTTTTAAGAAATGTGTTAATTTAATTTTACCTCAAGAATTATTACGAATTGTTTACACAAGCGTACTTTGATAAAAGAGATTGAAATTAAGCTGAAATTACATTTTGCATGGACATTAGTGAATGAATTCTAATAATTATATATAAAAATAAAACGAATTTCACAATTCACAAAGATATTAAGCTTTATATTTGCACGTATAGGAATGTTGTAAAGCAGTTAGGTTTCAGACTGTTGCAAAGATATCAGAACAGTTTAAGGTTTGTTCCCTATTTGATTTTGTTGAAAAACGTGGCTAAAATGCACTTGTTGTGAAGTAAAGCGGAATATCTTAAACAACACAAAATACAACCCCCTCCTCTAAGTTTCATTTTTATAGTAAAGTTCTTTCTTGATGCTACTGACAAAGATAGAAAAAGAATGCATTAGAACAAGCAAATGTTGTGATAATGTTTTTATAAGTTTACTCATTAAAATATCAAATGATTTGTTTCTTTTTTTGAAAATATTCCACAGGTGGTAGCTAAATCTGTAAAACTTTTAAGTTTAGTGAAGAAATGCTTTGCGTAGAAGTCTTAGAGATAAATGTATTGAGATTGATTTCGATGAAAAAGTTTAAATCAAGAATTACCAAACATGAGATTGATTTCGATGAGAAAGTTTAAATCAAGAATTACCAAACATTTTTCGGACGCAGACCCCTTTACCAAAATCTTTTAAAACTGTCCCCTTAATCTTTTACTTTACTTACTGAAATTAATAAATTTGTACCATACTCGGTATTACATGTTTCACTAGATACCAAACTTCTCATTTTGATCACATATAATTAATGGTTGAAAAAGGTAAAAGGACTATGAAGTATGGAATTATCTTGGGCGACATTTAATATCGAAACTTGCACTAATGAAAATTAAAGCAAAAAGAAATACAAGCAGAGATTTTTTTTAATTTTTAAGATTTATGAAATAAATATGTACCTTCAAAATAAGTTCAAATACTGAAATCACTTTATTAAACATAAAAATGAAGTGAAAAAATCAACTTATTCAGACAGAATTAAACATCAACAAAATTACAGCAACGGAAGATTTTTAAGCTTGGAAAAGTACATTTAATATGACTGTTACACCTAGTATTCTATCTACAATTTATCTGGGTTCGATTTCAAATTAGTGACTTGCATTCTCAAATTTCCACATTCAGTGATATGCAGAACCCTCTCTACCAGATACGATGATGGAAATTCCAGAAAATACTTTTGTATAACCGTGCATAATGCTGGCTACAGAATTGGATTATTTTGTAGGAGCCAAACTTTTGATAACCCTGTTTAAATTGCATCTTGAGAATTTCATTCATGCTGATGGTTATCAGCTCACCTTGCAAAATTATATTTGGTTTTACACTAGTAGTGTATCAGTTTGTTATCCAATCTGGTATTTCCAATGGTAGAATATTTTTGAACCTAGTTTTGAAATCTAAGTGAAAGAATTCCAAATTAGTTGGCATACGGCAATATGTTTTGTTCGGATTGTGCTTATCTTAAATGTTGGGGAAATGGAAAACCTCAGATTTTGCAATATTCTGTTAAAAATATTAATCAGCAGCAAAGCCAATATGTTATTGTAGCTAGTTGATGCTTGAGGTTTACCGCAAAACAAATAAAGTGCTTTGGATAGTAGGGGCTGAATCTAGCAGGCTACGGTCTGGAAATGTGATCATGTTATGTGTGGCATGGCTCGGTCTGATCATTGGTATTGTTGGTAGCTCTGCCATCGATGGTATTCTCCCCTCTGCTCGAAGGGCCAGTCCATTCACATAATAGGTATAATATAAAAATATAAAATTATGATAAATAAGGTTTAAATCCAGTTAAACCTATCAAATAGAATGTTCTGGATCTCATCTGCTGAATGCACCTGGTACAATATATAATCAGAGCTCAGTTTATATTAAGATAGTAAATGTTCAAACTTTTTAATGGTCAGGCTTCAATCCAGTCCACTCTTCAACTTTTTAGCCATCCATACTATTGAAAATCTGATGATAGAATTCCCAAATCCCTTAATTGTTGCCAATAGTGATTTGAAGACATTTTGGGCATGACAATAATATTGGCATTAACAGAAGATTTGAACATTCCATCATCTGATTTTCAATGATATGGATGACTGAAGCATGGAATAAATTAAAGCCTGTCTATTAATATTTCATGACTTGCTATCTTGATATAAACTGAGCACTGATTATATATATGTGTGTATGGAAGATTAACCAACTCATGAGTTCTGGTTCAGCACAAACATGTATATTGGAAATCATTTATCTTTTTCACATGTATGTAGTCATGTGAATCAGTTGTATGAGATAGAATGGATAGCTAGAGGGAGATTGAAAGACTGTTGAAATCCCTCATAATTAAATATATAAAATTAGAATTATTTGCAAACATTTGCTGAAATTCAAATATTAAATATCACTATCACTAAATTAAATTGAAAGGCTGCAAACCTCTTGCACTTATTATAATACTTATCTGACAGTCAATCAGATGTTATGATGGCTGTCTGAATAGCAGTCAAACCATAAACCCAAGACAGAGAATTTTACAAGAAAAGAGTGGTCCACCCTCTTTTTTACTTGTCTTTCTATATATCTAAGCCAGTCTGAAGCATTTAGATTTGAAAGTGTGAAGCTTTAAATATCTTCACATTTAACTCACAGAGTTTAAATTACAAACATACTGTGCAAAGTCTTACGATTTAATATGCAGTAGTTTTTAGATGTTATAAATTGCAGTAATATACGTAAATATTTATTTTTATTTTTATAAAGCACAGACAGTTAGTTGAAATTAAATTGAAAGGCTGCAAACCTCTCACACTTATTATAATACTTATGTGAGAGCCAATCAGATGTTATGATGGCTGTCTGAATAGCGACCAAACTGTAAACACAAAACAGAGAATTTTACAAGAAAATGGCACCCCACCTTTTTCTTGTAAAATTCTGTCTTGTGTTTATGGTTTGTTTGCTATTCAGACAGCCATCATAACATCTGATTGGCTGTCAGACAAGTATTATAATAAGCATGAGAGGTTTGCAGCTTTTCAATTTAATTTCAACTAACTGTCTGCCTTTATAAAAATGAATATTATTTACTATCACTAAATGTAACATTATTTCTGCAGTGCTATCGGATAAAATTCAATAAAGAAGCATGGTAAAAGATCAAAGTCTTAACTATAAACTGCAAATTTCTTAAGCACCTTAGAATTCAGACATATATAAATAAGTGTGAAATTATATCAGTAAAGATTTGAATTTCTCATTAACAAACATATTTTCAAATATGTATACAAAGAAAGATTAATACAATTGTCATTTTAAACTTTGAAAAGTACTAAACACAAATATATAAAAAGATCCCTACAGTCAACCAGTCCATCCAATACAAACAATACACATAATGAAAAAAATAGATGATCTCCAATATAAGAATTTTCTGCTAAACAGAACACATCAATTGGATCAGATTATCATCTCTCATACACACATATATATATAATGTGTTTGGTTTATATTAAGAAAGCAGATCTACACCCTTAAATGGATAGACTTTAATCCTCTCCACTCTGTACCTCTTCAGTCATCCATATCATTAAAAATATGATGATAGAATGTTCATAGCCCTTGAGAATGTCAATATTATAGAGATACCCAGGCTGACCTCAAGTCAATCTAAACCCTCATATGTAGGACTTTAATATATCCATTTAAATATACAGAAGATGGATCAGATGAATACAAGATGAATATGTAATACTGAAATACAAGTATAATGTATATACTTAATCTAGATGCAATTCCTTTTAATTATTATAATGGGATAGAATTATCAGGGTTGTCATCCCTGGAGTGAACAAAGGGTGGTGGATTACTCATCATCAACCACAGTCAACAATATTTCAAATAAAATTAATTTAAATAATGAAATAAAATATTAAAATAATAAAGTAAGATACAAATAAATTTATAAGAAATTTTATACTTTCAAGGTGAGAGCATGACATTTTTGTGATATTATCACAAAAATAAGTAATGAGATATTACAAGAGAACATGAAATCAAGAGATCTCTTGAGATCAGCCAGCTAACTCTTTGGAGCAATTATAATCATAATCAGTAAGTACAAGTAATACTCAAAATAACCATTGATCATCATGAATTGATCAACAATCAAAATAAAATCAATGGCCAATATTGTGATGGGATTGGAATATAAAAAATATAAATCAAAAGTCAATCTGGTGACTGGATTGGAAATGGGTCTGTTGTAGACCAGACTAACTATTTCGCCCTTGACAGCTTATGGCAGATTATTGGAAACTATTAATTTGGATCCACCACTAAGTGCTAATCCATCAGAACACATACCCAGAAAAATCTAAACAATAATTCTGGGATTTTAAAACATGCTGATCATCAATGTTCTGGCCACTTAGTACCATTAATGTACTGGCCAACTATAAACTTAATTGCTAATAAGTTAAACTAAATAAAATGTAGTGCATGGGCTTTAAAGAATATAATCTTAGTGTCATACTGGGACACTGTCTTACTGGAATGCCCCTTGCACTAATAATATATCCCCATTCATATATTCAGCCATTATATTTGATTCTAGCTCAGAAGAACACACACCTGAGTACTGTTATGGTGACCAAGAGATTATGCAATACAATTTTTAACAATTGAATACAAATTTATTAATGACAATAAAAAAATGAAAATAACATCTTTATAATATGGTTATACACATAAACCTTCTGATTTTGACTACTATGCAAAATTCAAATTATTACATTGGTTTTACAATAGTTCTTAATTGATTAATATACAACACATATATAGAGATGTCTGAGGTACATTTTATCCTATACAATGAATACATTTCAATGTGCTGATTAACATAAAAAAGAAAAATTCAATTTATTACATTCTGATTTATAGATTTCCTAATGAGTTTACATAAAAAAACACATACACATATATAATGAGAGTACATAAAACTAGTCACATATTATCCTTTTACATTAAAACACATATATACAGATATATAACTTAAAAGTTAAACTATAAAAACATTGATGACAAAAGTCAATCCAAATAAATATTTCTTTTAATGAAATAAATATTAAAATGATTATTTTTAAAAATCATTCACACACACATATATAATAATGATTATTTAAGTTGATTAAAATCATTAATCAAGATGTCAAACATAGAGATAACCTTTAGGTCAGGTCACATCTTAGCAACTACACAAAGAAAATAAAAATTAGAATTCTATTATATAATTATAATTTCAACAATAATCGTATATGAAAGCATGAAAATCAAATTGTATATTTAACACATGCCATCAGAAGTCGATTCTACTATAAAAGCTGTATCAAATGATTTCAACTTTTGGCAAAGAACTAGCCACTACACACAGTTGTTTTGCTGGGTTTGAATTCTGAACATATTAAAAAAGATGGATCAATAGTTTGAATGAATTATTATTCTTGATAAAATTTTTATTAGAAGAGAACTCTAATCTCACTCAATAAAAGAGTAAATAAATTACTCTTTGGTATTATTAATTATAATTTCAAAATGAAATTATATATAATTTTTGTTTATTAATTAGAGAAACTCATAAGATCATTAAAAACTTGAATTCTAAAGAATATAAATATATTGAAAACATAGTAAAATAAATTATTTTAAGAAGATTTCAAATTATTTAAAATACCATCAAATTTTAATGCACCACACTCTTTTTCGTGTGTTATCAGCTTCAGTCGTCTAATTTTATTTCATTTGCTCTTGAAGTCCATTTACATTGAAATAGTCCATTAAAAAAAATATTAGATGAACAGAAATGGAAAGATCATTGAGTTAAATATTTTTTTTATTTGATAAAATTTAGGACTTCCCTGTAAAGTGACTTGACTGACCAAGGTAAATAAGTAGACTTAATATGAAAGTAAGCTTTTATTGTTTTTCATAATCAATTTATTCATGACATGACAAAATTTTTTGTTTATTACTAACTGAATTAATATAGTAATATTTTTTTAGTATTCTTTGTGTAAATGATTAACGTTCTTCCATGGAAGGTCTTTCATTTCATAATAATGACCACACATAGAAGGAAGGTCTCATAAAATTGGAATCCCTTCACAAGGATTGGATAATATAAAATCATCATTTATACATATATTATTTAAATTAAATTTAGCTAGTTAGTATTATCATAATTTTGTTTTTTTGAAATTATAAACTTTCATTTATTGTTTTATAACTTATTAAAATTTCTTCGTGTTATGATACATATCTACTATGGGATATGGGGAGGTATAATTTAATTTGATATCATAAAATAGTAGAAATGTATGTAAAGCACTTACAATAATATTTTTTTTTGTTATTTGAAATAAATTTAAATTGTTCTCTGCTAATAAATATGCTAAAGTTTATTTTAAATTCAAGGAGGTATCTAATTTATTTATTTGTTCATTTTCCAAAACAAATAAGGTTGAATACACATAGCCATACATATATATCATATTAATTTAATATCCTAATAACTTGGTCGAAATTAATTTTAAAAATCTATTGCAATTATATAAAGTATTATTACTACTGTAAAATATTGATGGAAATGCATGAAGAGAGTTAAATATAAAAACTACTCTGAGTTTGAATACTGGACATAACAGAACAATCAACAAAGATGAAGACTGGATTAATTAATCTAATTTGCATCTATAGTGTAATGATCAGATTCATATGTCTCATTAACATGCTGCAGAATTCAAACCCAGACATAAAACTCAACACTTTAGGAGGGGTTATCTTCTAGAAATCCCAAGTTCAAATCCAAAGTCTATGTTCCACAGCATTACTTATGAGATAAACCCATCTGATTCTACTAATAGCATAGTTTCTTGCCAGTTCCAGTGGTTAAGGAGAAGCAAGAGACTCTATATCAAAATATATCATAGAGTTTGCTAACTAACATCTATGAATGGTACAAAATATATATAAAATGTGATATAGACTGAGGTATTGGTGTGGATTACAGAAAATAAATAAATATAATCAAAATAAGTTAGTTTCATTCAATCAGTTTATTAGCTTAACAATTATAACCATGGGCATAAGCCAGACCATGCCATGGCAATTATTCAACATTGTTTTTAAAAGAAATTCCATTTAGGTTTACAATAATGGCTTATTAATGTATATATTCTCTATACCTCGGGTTAATGCAATATGATAGGGTTAATGCAATATGATATGATAATGTGCTTAAACAAAAATATTGTTGGATAAAGAAAGGTTGATTTCAGAGATGCTTAGAGTAAAATATAATAAGTGTTTGCTTAAATAAATGTCATATATTTAATATTTGATACAGAAACATATATTGAATTCAAGAATAGCGTGGACAAAAGCTCTCTGAGCTATAAGAGAAGGAAGTGATCAAGATGTGGGCAATTGTAAAAAAATACTAACATTTAATATTAAAAGAGATCAGTGGTATCAATGAAGGTTTAAGCAAAAGATGGAGTGTGATACATTGAAACTGCATGACTTTTTAAAATAAAATAAAATAATATAATAAAGCTAATGGGATGGCATCTCACCATAAATCCATGAAGGATTTTGTCACAATATCAGCTCGAGCCTGGCTTCCTACTATGAAACAACATGACTGTGTGACTCACACTTAAAATTCCCAGGTATGGCTTTCTAGCACATACTGTATCTGAGAACTGCAAGAAGAAGAGGGGACAACCTTAGCCATATGTACCCTTGAGAAATCAAAGCAGACCTCAACAACCAATACTCTTACACTGGCAACACACAAATATAAAGTGCATAAACCATTATATAAGAGGGGTGACTTTAATAAAGCAAAGACACTTAACCAATTCCTAAAATTTTAAGGTCTGCACATTCTCGATCTCAAATTTAACAGATCTTAACAATAAAGAAAAATTACAATAAAATAAGTTATGATATTTAAGAAAATATGGGAATGCATGATAAAACAGAGATTCATGAGATTATATGTAATCATGTATTTCTCTATATTATTCACTTATTAATCTTGCATATATCCTTGCATTATAAAAAAAGAAAAAATGAAAATATAGCTTTCTTAAAAGACATAAAGTCATTCAACAATTATCAAGACATGAAATAAAATATCCCTCAAACAAGTGATTTTACAAGATATTTCATATAGGGTCAGTTTTACAATTAACCCACACTAATATGGCAGCATACTAATTAAAGAGGAAACAAAGTGATTGCTCATTGATGACCATCCAGGAACATTATCATAATGACAGAAATGAAACAAATTAGAAAAATTCAAAATATTAATCCAAGGATAGAGAGAAAAGCACACAAGTTAGATTACAATGATTATAGAAAATTAGACAGTTTTATGATAGAAAATACATTTAAAATTTAGCTATAGCTTTATGAGAGGGAAATATATAAATTTCACAAGAGTTCTTGGGTTAATCAATTTACCTCATATGAGAAGTAGGGCATTCAATGTGCACATTTTTCTTCAGTTGACTTGAATTGGAGACTTTATTTTCACTTGTTTGATGGGAGCAGTACATTCTTGGATGTTTACAGCAGCTTCTTTGGACCAGGATCAAACTAGACTACCTTTTCAACAGCAGCTGCAGTTTACCAGTTTTTTTAGGTACAGGACATCAGATGGTATGATGTGCTGCAGGATGACCATTCCCGAGAAGGAAAATAATCATCCTGCCAGCTGTACTCTGACATTCTAATTTCACTTGACAAAGGGTGGTATTTTACAGATTTATTCAAAATTAAAGCGAGTTTGGCTTCTTGGTATACAGAGTTTTAATAATTTCAATTAATAAATTCTCAAAAATAGCGTTGTTAGCCGAGAGGTATTGCAGCCGCCATGCAAGCAAGTAGTTGGTTGCAGACGGTTGTGGGTTCGCGTCTCGGCCGATGCTATGACATATGAAAATATATATATATTCTGCTGCTAATTCAACTGAATAATAATCTAAAATAATTTCTCAAAGTAATTCATCTAATCAAGAATTCAACTAAACAAGCATAAAACATATCAATACATACTAATTAATAAATTTGGCTCTATATATTCCAAGGGGGCTCACAATTGAACTACCCTGTGGTTATCATTCCATAAACAAAAATAGATTTGCTATCAAATAAATGCTGTTATTTACCATATCGTAATATCTAAAAGAATACAACAGGGTTTTATAATGAATTTTAGTTTTAAAGTATTCAGATTAAAAGGTTTAATTTTGTTTTAAACATATTTTAATTTAAAAAAAATACCAAAGTGGAAATCTGTTGTTTATGTTGATGGCCAAATATTTAAACCACTAATGTATTTAAGAAAATCTTATTAATTAAGCATATTGTTCTCTTCTCAACCCTCATTTACTTTCTACATAAAATTTGTGGCGTGATTTTTAAAATCTAAAATAACAAAATTATTTACTTTTAAATTCTAAATGTTTAAAACTATTTAAAACTGAATATTATTTGATATTAAATGAAAGCAAATATTACGAATGTAATATTTATAAAATAAATAGATTTAAACAAGATAATTTTAAATAACAAATATTATTTTTACCTAAATTTTAAAATATATTATCGCAGTATGTTTCTAAGTATGACTTATATGACTACTTTTTAAAATGAATATGTATACGTGTACATACTCGCAATTTATAACTTATTAATGTTGAGATTATGGAATTATATATGTAATATGAGCATTTACATTTGTGGTCTAAATTAGGTGGGATGTCATCATATAAGCACAGTACAGACACGCTATGATACTTTGGGGTTTAAAATAGGGTATGAGGGTAGGACAGAAGTGAAAAAAAGTGAAACGAAGATTTGCAATTGGAATTATCTGTTGTTGTTTTTTTTTTTTTTTAAAAAAAGAGACTTTTTTTTTCTAAATAGATAATTAAACTAATCAGAGTAACTTAAATGTTGGAAATTTCTAAACTGCTTAAATTAAATAATCCTACAAAAGACAGTCTTCAATATTATTTTTATATATTTATGCAGATATATGTGTTCTTATAGGGATTATATATAGTTATCCATGAAATAATCAATACTTGGTATTTAGGAGGTGTGTGATAAACAAGGTAATATCAGTATTGATAAATAAAATGAAATAATGTACTCTTTGTTTAATAAAACTATTTAATTATCTCTTCATTTCTGATATTGCAATTTTGTTAGCTAATTATAAAATTAAGTAGGTGAGCAGCCCACACTACTGGTATTTGCCTGATGATTGATTAGGTCTTTTGATGAAGAGATTAAGACTCTTGAGTTAGATTGGAAATAATTATATGTGTAAATAAGAGGCAAGAATTTAATAAATTGAATAGAGTTTATATGATATTGTGTTCTCAAATAATGTCTTATTTACTTTAATATCTAATTGAAGAATTATGAGTTCCAGTTTGCTCGATCAAACTGATGGCATTCAACATATATATGGTACAGTAAGTATAATATAAACAACCTTATGTAGTACTGTAAAATAAAATAGTCACCCAACCTAGGCATCATATAAACCATCTACTTGATATAAGACAAGATCAGTAAATAGATTATAAGTTAGATGATAAATATTTCTTAAACCACATAAACAATAATAATAATAATAATAATAAAAAAACAACAACAACAACAAAAAATCATAACAACATTGAATAATTAAGGATATTGTGATTCTAGTAATTTAGAAAGGAGTTAGGAGATAGATAAAATAGTTAAGTTGACTATTGAAGAGTTTGAAGGAGAGAATATAGGAACACAGAATGGAATATTATGGAGACTGGGATGAATGTGATCTTATTACTGATATTAGGGATATATATTTAGTTATAATAATAATAATAATAATAATAATAATAATAATAATAATAATAATAATAATAATAATCATCATCATCATCTTTCAAATATTGATAATACTAAATATCAAATAATTATATTCACTAAAATTATTAATAAAAACTTAAAAAAAGAATTAAAGAAATAAAATAAACAAATCAAATTATTTTAAAGCTTTAATTCAACTTTCAACATTTGTGTATAATTTTTTTGAGTTTCAAAGTTCTTCGAATGTCTGTGCATACATTAGACTGTATGTAAAAGTTCAATTTTTTTCACTTCAGACTTTGTGGTGAGTTGTTTCTTTTCTTTTGGAAAATGACATCTAATTCTTGTA
The DNA here is from genome assembly GCA_028023455.1 of Epiperipatus broadwayi. Classification (NCBI taxonomy): domain Eukaryota; kingdom Metazoa; phylum Onychophora; class Udeonychophora; order Euonychophora; family Peripatidae; genus Epiperipatus; species Epiperipatus broadwayi. The sequence continues at coordinate 7,379,936 of JAQFVV010006234.1, forward strand.
TTGAGGTTACTTCCCTTTTCAACAGTGAATATTTTATTAAACTTTCTCCATTTCCCATAAAGACTTTGAAGGCAGGTGCCTTATATTTGGTTGGTCATATCCTGAGAGATGAAGGAAGGTTCAGAATGTGGAGACAAAATTTTGTAAGATTATTTTTTTTGTAACTACATGAATCCCATTTATAATTTAAAGAATTACAGATACTGTTACTTCTACTGTTTCTGCTAATATTATTGTCACAGTTACTGCTATTTCTATTGCTGCTGCTTTTTTTATAACTGCTACTTATTTTAAAAAATGTTTTTATTTTATTTTTACTATCCTGTTTATTCTACTGTTATTTTTACTATGGTTATTACTTTTTCTGCTCTTTCTTCATTTTTACTAATACTTCTAGTTATGCTTCTCTTGTTGTACTTTTACTATTTCTGTCACTTTAACTGCTTGAAGTATGAATATCTACTATTGCAGTTACTATTTTAACTACTGTAATCAGTAACTTTAGCACTGCTTACCTTCTATTGCTTTTGCAATTTTTATTGCTACTGATACTTCTACTGTTATTGCTGTTTGTACTATTTCTCTAAAATATTTCTATTGCTACTTTTTTGTTACTGAAACGAATAATTTTACAAATCAATGATACATTAACAAACATTATGTTACTTGAAATTCAAATTGCTGCTTATAATAATGCATATATTCTCAATCTTAGATATATAATTCAGTAATTTTGTGGAGGTTTAAAATAGAAGGCTGTATTTAATGTATTTGTAGTTATTTTTTGTCTTTTCAATCACATGATTGTTGGAAAACATAGTATATAAGCCTTCTGTTCATGGCCTGATGTTTTATAAACCTACAATATTTTTGTCCTGATTATATACACTTATTCAATCCTAGATTTTTCCTGTGGCTGGCATTTCCTTCAACATTTCCTTCCACAATAATGTATAATATTATGAATCTCTTGTCAAGTGACCAACCATAATCTTTAAGTTTTTGACCGATGACCTACAAAATATTTCGGCTTTCTGTAAAGAAACATATTTCTTCATTTTTTAAAATTCTGGATGTCATCATATGAGACCAACACTACATCTCCAAGGCTCACAATTTTTTTAGATTAAAACAATGCCCATGTTTTGGACCCATATAAAACTATTTAATTTTTGTTGAAGTATTTTACCATGTAAAATTTATATTTATTATATTTTGTAAATGTTTGAATTTTTTGAGTTTAATAAATTCTATATCTATAGATAAGTTATCTTTTATGTGAGCCCGTGGAATGTATTGAACATGGAAATAAAGTAAAGCAAATATATAAAAATAAATTTAAGCAATGCGTCACTGGAGTATTTAGTTGTATGTTGAACTAAAAATATCAAGCGTTATTTCTTTCACAAATATATTGACATATAATGTTTTCAGAAGGATGTCTTTTTTCTTCGAGTATTACTTGCCTAATTAGATGCAGTACTACTATATAAATAGAAGTAATCTTTATATTCTTATTACCAATTTTAAATAGACATTGTAATCAACACGACGATTGTATCAAAAACAAGATCCGGAGTACAGCGAAGTTATGATTTATTATTTTTTTTTTTTACAATTACCTAGTTAATGAAGTGTTTCAGTCATTATGAAATATTACATCATATTGATTTGTGGATTTATTTGTTTATGATTGAAGTGTTTAATGCGTGATTATGATAAACACAAATTCGTAAAATACATTTAACATTTATTGATTAAAACAAATATAAAAATGCGTATTTACATTATATCTAACTGTCACACCTTCGCTCTAGATGCTATTAGCGTGGAATAGTATTTAGTTGCCTGCAACTATTAATGCAAAAAATTGTAAGTACTCTTCTATCTTTACCTATTATTTCCACCTCTTCTGGTACAGTTTGACTTGTGTGTAGTTACGATGACACTTGCATGATGACACTTGCATGGTTCTTGCATGTTTTGTGTCTGATCTATATTCTAGCAGCCAGTTTTAGTGTAAACTTGCCCCACTGCTTTAACCATATAAAAGACAACATTCACACTGTTGTTGAAGTTTTACAGTAAATAGTTGTGGTCTCCTTTTACCTCCAACCGGACTAACTATTTATAGCCAGATCCCCTTCCATATTGAAAAAAAAAATCGCATTCACTGAGCATTTATCACACATTGACATGTTTCTACTATTGGATATATTCATATATTTATTAGTCTGTGATGATAAATGCTCAATCCAATCAAGGTAATGTGGAGACTGGACTAGTCTATTATTTGGAGGTAAGTTGAAATGTAACAATCATCAGATCAACTTTTCAAAATTTATTTACATATTTATCTCTGCATATTGTTTTCTTTCTCTACATTTCCTAATAAAATTCTCTATATGAATTAACACATGATTTATGCAGCAACATAGTTAACCATCCACCATGATATAGTGAAATATGATGGTTTGTTTTCCATCTTAACCTATAATGAAACAATATGCAGTACTAAATTTTATTTTAAACTGGGGAAGAAACTTTTTTAAATATTTGAAATGATTCAAACTCTATATGACTGTAAAACAGTGAGTCATAGGGACATTTTGTAAGTAGTTTGGAAGATTTTCTGATGGCAAGTAGGGTATAAAAGATAATCTGTAAAATTACTATACACACTGAAACATTTTATATCGTGACTTGTGATAAAGAAATACTTAGTGCCTTAAAGGTTTTAGGCAAATATATAAATTAACATAACAAATGAATTGATTCAAAGATAGTATTTCAAACATATTAAAGGTACCAGCAACATTTAAGGGATACGTTGGTTATGTTTATTGATACATATATTGATTATGTTTATTGATACATATATTGTTTGCTACTTTTGACAGATAACGTTTGAAATGTCTTCAAAACATTTAATAATTTAACTAGTTAGTTGCAAAAAATTTCAAAATTCGACTGTAAACAAAATATTACTATCGGAATCACTCAGTAACAGTTTTCAATAAAAAGAATACATATTTTTTAGAAATAAATTGTTTTTCGTAAATTTGGACCTATATATTTAAGCCATTGGTATATATTTTTATTTATATTACCATGCCCTTTTTTAAGAAATAGCATTAAATTATATATTATTTTATATATCTTCTGTAAAATGTATGCTCTATTAAATTATTATTTGAACATTGTAATTAGGAAAAAGCATTGTAATTAAGAAAGAATATTTGGCAACTAGAAAAAAAATATCTAAAGAGTTTTTTGTTCTAAAAGTTATTTTTAACTTTTAATCGTACAACTTTAATAAACAGAATGTTTTCTGTAGTTTAAACAGTGGCGGATGGCCCTAGGTAGGATTATGAGCTTAAGGTCCATAGAACTCCTTTCATTCTATAATTTCTTGTATTCAAAATTCATAGGAATTCCAAATCAACACACCATTCTATTGCTTTTATAAACAAAATGGCATATTTTAGGTAAAAAAAAACAACAACACACATTTCAAAATTGATTTAATAAATAATATAAACTCTTTTATAAATTTCCAATTAGCAAAACAACAAATCCTTGTATTTCAATTGAATATTTTTTCTCTTTTTACATTCAATTCAAATATTTGCAATACAGGTACTCTTCACATACTTGGGGCCTAATTGTAAATATAGGAGATTTGAACTCATGATTTTGAAGCACCCTTCAACTATCCATACTGTCTCATACCACTGATACATATGACCACATACGTAGAAAAATAAATAATCACCAATATTCATATTTCGTGCTAAACCTGCACTCATCAGTTGGTCCGGATTATCATTTCCCACCGACACACACACACACACACACACACACATATATATATATAGTGCTCGTTTACATTAAGATAGCAAATCTTCATATTTTAATAGACAAGCTTCAATCCACTCCAGCTTCCAACTATTCAGCCATCCATACCATTGGAAATCTGATGATGGAAAGCCCAAATACTGGTATCAGCATGTGATTTGGGCTATCCATCATCAGATTTTCAATCATATGGATGGCTGAAGAGTAGGACGTTGGACTGGATAGAAGCCTGTTCATTAAAGTATGAAGATTTGCTGTCGTAATATAATCTGAGCACTGATTATATATATATGGGAGATGATAATTTGGATCAATTGATTAGTGCTGGTTTAGCACGAAATACATATATTGGTGATTATTTATCTTTTCTACATATATGTAGTCATATGTATCAGTGGTATGAGATAGTATGGATAGTTAAAGGGTGCTTAAAAGTCTGAGTTCAAATCATTTCAAATATATAAAACAATTGATTTCTATTAAATTGTTTGTTTGGTAAAGTGCAGTGGTAGAGTGGGTCCTGGCAATGAGGATTAAGGGAGATCTCTTCCGTTACTTCCAGTTCTCGAACATTTTATGGACAGACGAGTAACAAACAATCAATTTTTTTATTCATTAATAATATAAAATGATAAAATTGGAAAAATTACGTTGAATAAAATATGATACGTAACATAATTATTTTTTTATTAATGATACTATTTAGTTTTTATTAAATATTTTATATAAAATATTTTTTTAATGGAAAATTGTTCAGCACACACATATATTCAGAATAGACTCAATGTATATTTACATATTATAGCATAAATAGTTAAATTTTGCTGTTTTCTTTTTATATTAAAGAATGCTTTTGCTTTGACTTGCGGCAAGTGACTACATATACATCAAATCTGCATCGAATGTCTCCACATCCAGTAGCTTCACACCCAGCATTTCAATATCTGGTATCTCCTAATACAGCTTCTCCCCAGCCAGCACTTACACTTACAGTATCATCACTTCCAACATCTTCAAATCCAGAAACAACACATTCAGTATTTCCGTATATGGTTTCTCCACATGAAACATCTCCTGAACCCGAATATACACTTCCAATGGATCCCCATTCAACATCTTCACAATCAGTGTCTCCATATCCAGTGACTCAACATCCAACATCACATCCAGCCACACCAGAACTAATAACCCCACATATAGTGTCTCCCCTTCCAGTGACTCAACATCCAACATTACATCCAGCCACACCAGAACTAGTAACCCCACATATAGTGTCTCCCCATCCAGTGACTCAACATCCAACATTACATCCAGCTATACCAGAACTAGTAACCCCACATATAGTGCCTCCCCAACCAGCCTCTCCACCGCAAGCAATTACACAAACATCAATTATACAGAAAGTGTCTACACAGCCATTGTTTGTCACAGCTGGAGAATTCTGTTGTGTTCTTCTTGAAGTTGTTAATCTTAAATATATCTTCTCTGTACATTTGTATGCTGGCAAAGAAGAGATTTATAATTATGACTTCAAATCAAGAAAAGGTAATTTTGTAAATAATAAATGGAAAGAAAAAGCTGCTTTAGAAATGTCACAAGGAAATCAGTTCTGTATAAAGAAAGTAACTTTTGAAGATGGTAAAACTAACTTTTCATGGTTTTATTCAACAACTCCTAATAAAACAAAATACGCAGGAAGCACTACTATACTAGTTGTCAGTAAGTTTTGGAATATATATATAATATCCAAATAATATATATATATATCAAAATATAGTAAAATTCACATGAATGATAGTTATTTTTAAAAGCACTTTCTATTATACATCTTCTAGTCTTTATCAACTATATAACATTGAATAACCAAAACGAGACATCTTTTCACAATACCAATAGTTCAATTTAAATTTAGTTCTCCTATAATATATATTGTGGCCTTCCAGGTTGGCACCAGTAAGAAATGTGGGAAGTTCACATTTGTGTTAACAATGGCTAAAGATAGTTATCTTAGAAAAATGAATTGTGATATAATTTAATATTTAAAATTGAGTTTTAGGAAAATTAAACCTAAATTGTGGTGAGATTTGCTATTTTAAATTAGATTAAAAAATAAACTTTAGTTGGATGTATCAATTAATAGAATTTAAAGTTATATATTTAATAGTGAAGAGGAAGACAGAAAAACATCAAGGGAATGTTGGTATAAGAGTAGAATTAATAGGAAGGTTATAGCAGGTGTTGTTCATTGGTGTTCTAGATTATTTCCTACTCCAATCTAAGATTTAGCTTGTGTATGTGGATGTATGTTCATGTACATCATTTCATACTTTGTCCATTTTTTTTCATACAGTTACTTATAATATCTAGATTGTAGTAGTAAAATTTATATGCTAAACAAAACAGATATACAGTACTCATATAAAATTGATTAAAATGATTTTCTTATTTATATATATATATTTCTTATATTAAATGGGATATTATTGGACTTTGTGAAGTTAGAAGAAAAGGTGAAGAGACAATTGATTTAAAAAGTGGACATATGCTCTATTATAAAGGCACACATATTGGAAATACAAGTGGAGTAGGATTCATTATAAATAAAAAGTGGAAGAACAATATTGTGGAGATTGATGGTGTATCAGACAGAGTGGCAAGATTAGTTATACAACTTAATAGCAGATATCAAATGCAGATAATTCAGGTTTATGCCCCAACAAGTTCTCACAGTGATGAAGTAGTAGAAGATTTTTATATGGATGTACAAAGGCTTTTGATCAGAGTAAACAACATTTTAAAATTGTTATGGGAGATTTTAATGCTAGAATTGGTAAACAAATGAAAGATGAAAGTGTTGTAGGTAATTTTGGTTATGGTAATAGAAATGAGAGAGGACATAGACTTGTGGAGTTTGCAGAGAAGGAAAAACTTTATATTATGAATTCTTTTTTTGAGAAAAATGTTAGAAGGAAATGGACATGGAAGCATCCAAATGAAGGTACAGCAGAATTGGATTATATTTTGACTAACAGGAAATACATATTTCAAGATTGTAATGTTCTTAATAAATTTAACACAGGAAGTGATCATCGATTAGTAAGGGGTAAGATACATGTTAATGTAAAACTAGAGAGACAAAAATTATTAAGGAAAACTATATTTACAGTTGATATTCCTAATCTTCAGAAACATTCTAATGAATTTAAATTAGAACTTACAAATCGGTTTCAAGTATTAGTAGATTTTGAACATGATTCAGATTTGAATGAAATTAATATGAAAATAACTGATACACTTTTAAAAACTGCAACAAAGATAGCTGGTAGAAAAAAGCAGCAATTGACTAATAAAATTTCTACTGAGACTAGAGAATTTATGAAGAAAAGAAGGAATATGAAGATATGCAAGAATGATGCATTAAAAAGAATTGAATATCTCGAATTTTGTAAAATGGTGCAGAAAAGAGTTGAAAATGATATAAGAAAGTATAACTGTGAACTAGCAAGAAAAGCTGTAGAAGAAAATAAAAGTCTTAAGAATGTAAAACAACATTTTGGTATTGGTAGGAAATTTATATCTGCAATAAGGAAAAAAGATGGAATTATTACTAAAAAAAGGGATGACATTATGAAATTGGTAGAAGATTTTTATCAAGAATTATATAGTAATAAAGAACAAGTACCTCCTATATCTATTACATCTTCCGAATTGCCCAGAATTTTAAATGAAGAAGTGAGAAATGCAATTAAATGTATGAAGAAAGGAAAGACTCCAGGTAATGATGGAATTATAATTGATATATTAAAAGAAGCACATGAAGAAACAGAAAAAATATTAGCAAAGTTATATACCAAATATCTAAATGATAAAGATGTACGGATGATTGGAAGAATGCAGTAATAATATTAATATTTAAAAAAGGTGATAAAGAAGATATTAGAAATTACAGACCTATCAGCCTTTTATCAGTTTTATATAAAAATTTTACCAAGATAATTACAACTCGTCTACAGAGAACCTTGGATTTTCACCAACCAAGAGAACAAGCTGGATTTAAAAGTGGTTTTAGTACAGTAGATCATATTCAAGTATTGAGAGAAGTTATAGAAAGGACAAATGAATATGAGTTGTCATTATGTTTTGGATTTGTAGATTATGAAAAGGCATTTGATTCTATAAACATTTCTTCAGTGATTAAAGCATTGGATCATCAAGGTATAGATCCAGGATATTGTCATATTTTAAAGAATATTTATAAAAATGCAACAGCAACAATTAGATTACATAATGATACTGGGAAAGTCAACATTGAGAAAGGTGTAAGACAAGGTGACTCCATATCTCCAAAACTTTTTACAGCAGTGCTGCAAGAAGTATTTTGTGGATTAAAATGGGAAACTAAAGGAGTGAAAGTAAATGGAGATTATTTAAGTCATTTAGATTTCGCAGATGATGTAGTTGTTTTTGCAAATAATGCTTCCGAGCTGCAGGAAATGTTGCAGGAGTTATCAGATGAAAGTAGGAAAGTAGGACTAAAGATAAATGTTAAAAAGACTAAAGTAATGTTTAATCGATTTGCTCAAAATATGAAAATAAAGATTGATTATGATGAATTAGAAGAAGTTAAGAGTTACAAATACCTTGGTCAGATTATTAATACAGATGGAAACATAATAGAGGAAATTAATCATAGAATTAAACTTGGTTGGAGTGCTTTTGGTAGAAATAACTTGATATTAAAAGGAAATATGCCTATGTGTTTGAAAAGAAAGGTTTTTAACAAATGTGTTTTACCAGTTCTTACTTATGGATCTGAGACTTGGACACTTAATAGAAGATCAATACAGAGACTTCAGACCACTCAAAGAAGTATGGAGAGATGTATGTTGGGAGTAACAAGAAGAGATCGAAAACGCAATGTATGGGTAAGAGAACAAACAGGTGTTACTGACCTCATTGAAAAAATTAAAAGATTGAAGTGGAGTTGGGCTGGACATATTGCTAGAAGAGATGATAATAGATGGACAATTGAAATTTTAAACTGGATTCCAAGAGATTGTAAAAGACCCAGAAGGAGACCACATGTAAGATGGATGGATGAAATAAGAAAATGTGTAGGGGTGATGTGGAGAAGAGAAGCTAAAGATCGGAGAAGATGGATTAAACTTGGAGAGACCTTCATCCTGCAGTGGATTGATAATGGTTGATAATGATGATGATGATTTCTTATTTACTGGTTATGTATTGTTTCTAATAATACATTTGGAATTGTAAAAATTATTTCTGTATTTGTAAATTAATATTTAATATTTGATATTTTTATTTTATTTTAATACTCTATTGTTGTCAGTTTATAAAGCAAGCTAGTTTTGGAGTGTTGCCAAGTGATCAATAATAATAAAAAAAGAGGGCGTGAGGGTGTGTTGACAAGAAAAGTTTGTACAGACTACTTAAGAGGAAAAACAAGATGAACATGAAAAAATAAAACCCTGTAAGGTTTCAGCTTTGACTTTCCCAGCTAGCGATTTAAGTTCACTGTTAAAATGCCTGAATACCACGCAAGAATATCTATTATAAGTCACTTATCATTTTGTTGTAAATTGATAATAATTGAATTATGGAAAATATTAGAGATGAAAATAATTGTGAAAAAACATATTCAATATTATTGCAAAATGCTTGATATATTTTCAATTTTTAAAAGCCTATTCTTAATATTACATAAAGTGAAATTTAAAAAAAAAAGAAGTTATTCAATATAATTTGTTTTCTTAGTAAAAGAATTATAAACTAAAGAATTTATTATTCACATATATATATGACTGAAATAAATAATGAAATATATTATTGAATGCCAGTTAGTGATCGTCTATAGTAATTGCATACTGTCATGGAGAAATTGTTAACAATGGGAATAAAAAAAATTATATCAAGTTTAAAATTAAAAGGATAAAACCTTAAAACTTTAATATAATTGTTTCACTTAATTGGAGATTTCATTTCAGGTGATTAATAAAATAATTCCAGTGCATACTAATATATTTATTACAAGATTTTCAATATTGGAAACTTTCGCAGTTATATCAAGTTATTTTTTTTAACCATCAGGATTAACTTTTTATTTGTGATTCATTTATTATTAATAGAAGCAGCGTATACATCATATATATATCGTTGACATTTCAAATAATGACTTTCAAGTTAATAACAATTCATCATCTAATGATTACATATCGATAAGTATTTTTTTTTGTATACTAGAAATGTAATTTTTTATATATATATTTAAAACTAATGTAACTGGTTAAATATATTGTCTTACAGGATTTAAAAATCATTCTATACATAAATTTTATATTCGAATGTGTGTGTACTGTTATAAATATTATTATTATTGTTTCCAAAATTATACTTTTGTTTTATTTCAATTATTGCATAAATAAACTATAAATATTATGATTGATAAATGCGTTATATTTATAACATTTATAAGCACACATATTCAAAAATATAGGTAATAAGGAATAGTAAAAAAAGAAAAACTATTATTAAAGTTAATGTTTGCAAATGAATATCAAAATCTTTATAACATATCATATTAATATCATATTCATTTCATTTTTTTAACAATTCATTTCTTTCAGTATAAATGAGATGTTAGAGAGAAGTGTATTTTATCTAAGTAAGAAGGGAAGTGGTAGAGTTAATAGCAAGATGTTTAGGATAATAATATATTTTGTTTTTGTTATTTTGTCTTTATTTTCAATAAATATTTTATTGAATTAATACCCATATGAATTATTTTATTATATGTTCGATTCTCCATTTCCACACACACACATGGTTAACATAACATAGTTATAGAATATCTAAATTTGCCAGTATAAGTTGAGTTTTATTTAATTTGTCTGGTGTTAATAAATCTCAGTATTACAATTCCAATAATATATTTTACTTTGCCTAGAATAGATGGTGATGTGGTTATAAAAAGTACCCAACCCTCATCATTATCTATCCTATACTAAATATGATAATTGATGACTGTGCAATAGTTTTAGTATTGAATAGATGCTTAGAACATATTTAAATTAACCTTATAGAATTATTGTTTATAGACGGTTTTATCAACTTATTTGCCTCCTATATGAAGACCATATCCTATAACCTCAATTTAGCTAAGCCATAGAGTAATTACAATATAAGTATCTTTTAAATAAGTTTAAAAGCAATTTACAATTATAAATTTTATTCTGTCTGGTATACAATTAGCACCTGGGCATTTGTAAATCTAATAAAGTGAATAAGTGAAAAAGATGGAGGTTACAATATATATATATATATATTGTAACGATATATAAATATGCCATTACATTAATTTGAAATAAAAACTTTTAAGTTCGCAAATAAATATAAATGTATTAAAAAAAACTAAACGCTAAAATTAAAATGTTTGTCGATTCAACTCGCACTCAGATATTTTTGTTTTTTGTAAACCACTTTAAAACTACAACTATCTATCTATTAGCATCTTTTATAACAATATGACAGTTACACCTCCATTTTTTAATTTTTTCAGTGATATTCCTTTTGTGTTTTGATTTCTTCTAGTTGTTGTTAAAATACATTTCTTCATAGATGTAAGGCTCTAAAATTATTCTACAATTAAGTTTCCAAATTCCAGTTTCATAAATAATAAATAACTAATAAAGAATTGTTAAAACTTTTATTTCAATTATTTTTATCAAGAACACTTTATTCCAATTTAATTCATGATTAATTTTTATTTATTATCTGATAATATATTATGTAAAATCTACTGAAATTAACTCTATACTGTTTAATATGCCAATAAATAAATAAAGGCTGTATCACGCTTATAGTATGAAGGCCATATTAATTTTTTTTTAAAAAAAAAAACGCTTTTTTAAAATTCTGTGAACACTACTTAAGATAGTAGTTGTGCTAGTTATACCTTTCATTTACTTATTTATATATTAAAAATTGCAGTGTTTAGCCAAATATTTTGTTTTAGAACCCAAATACACACATATATATTGAACCATTTTGCCCAAATGTACTTCATATTTTAATTAATATCTGTATTGGGTTATCAGTTATTTGGAGTTATTTAATTGTCTCTGATATATATTTTTTAAGATAATCAAATTACGGCCTCCAGCAAACAAACAATCAGAAAAAGTATGTAAAAACACAATTATATTTCCTGATTTTCTTTAAAAAATCCTAATTTGGATAGAATTTGTTTAAAAAATGGCTTAAAGATAATTGCTTATATTACGGAATCCAGTGCCAATGTGAGATTTGTTCATACAAACAAAAAAAAAAAGATTTAATATTTATAATTAATATTTTCCTTTGACTTTTTGTTGCTTATTTAAAGGTATTATGAAATAAAAATTATAGAGTCATAAAAAAGCTGTTGAGATTTTTTTTTTGTTTTAAAAAAGTAGATTTAATAACACTATTTAAAAAAAAAAAAAGTAATATAACAATACATATTATCAATCTAGTTTTTGCCCCCCCCCCTCTGCACATACAGAAGAAAATCTTAACCAACAATAACAAAAAAAAAAATATTATTAGAGATTTAAAAAAGGTGATGTTACATAATGCATAAAAATATTAATTATTTATAAGACAGAACAATATATTTAAACAGATTAGTGAATGTTCAAAATTTAAAATCTTTCAATTGTATTATAAAAAGCCCTTTTATTAAGTAATTATTTATTAGGAAAAATATAACTGTGTCTTACTGATCAGATTAAGTTATAGGTATCTTTTGATGTTTAATGTTGATGCCTTCATTTTTCATTAATCCAGTACAGTTAGACTGGCTGGGAATGTTTTTGTAAATGAATCTTCAGTCTATGATTATACATTGATAGCAAACATGGGGTAGACATATATTACGTAATCAGAATTCAATTTTCAGCAGCATAGAATATGTTTAGCATGACAGAGGTATTGCAGCTTTAGCCTGCCATTAATAATACTTTTCTGCTATTTCTGAAGATTTCCATAGCATTAGTTTTCTTAGATATCAGCTTCTCAGTGCTTGATATCAGCCATTCTGGTTATCTTAGCTTATGAAACTATTGGTGCCTCCAGACTTTAAAGTCTCAAGCGTGAACAATTTCTTTACGGCAAATAGATGAAAAAGTGAATCAATTAACAACTGCATTAACAATTGATCTAACCATATATTACCATCGTAATTAGCCACTGCTGTTTTTCAATAAGCATCATTTCTTTAATTAATTATTTTCAGATCTACCTTCTGTGTGGGACAATTGATCGCATTTATGTACATGGAAGCACTTGTTGCTATGCAACAAAGTCAATTCTGGAATTTTTTTTACAAATGAATTCTCAAATATGTTTATTACAAACGACTTTTTAAATTTTAACAAATAAAGATTAAAACCATATATTTTTATATTGTGCATTTTTGAAGTTTTATAAAATATGTCTACAACCAAAAATGCATACTTCACATCTAAAAGTACTTTCCAATGAAATTAAATTACGTTTTTTTCTGATTAAACTTTTAATCACTTGTAGGGGCAAAAAATAAAAAAATAAGTAAAGAAGATTAACTAATTTCATTTATTAATACAGCTACATTCCAACACACCCTATACATGTATATAGACTTTGTACCACTGGATGGTATCATATATGTAAAATATTGTCGGAGTAAACTACTCTTCACACATGCACTATAAAATGGATGCACACCCTTGCATCAATAAATGTCTTAAAAGTATTGATAGTTTATAAATCTTTTAAAATATTTTTTGATGGAAGATTGTGTCTATTTTATAGCATGTGTGATATTTACTTCTACAGTATTTAATACATATATAAATCATTATATTATCTCCTATTACATACTGTATCGGTCAGTTTTGTCTGTTCATATATCGAGATCAAGCTAGGCAAGAGTACTTTAAGTCCAATCATGCACAAGATACATAAGTCAGGAACACTCATGAAACATGCCCTATTTGCCTATTTTCCAGATCTACCAACTTATGAGCAACAATTCCGATGATACCCAATCTTTTTTTATCTTTCTAGGCCGGCATCGCAAAGCAGAGAAACAAAGAGACTCTATTTAGACATGGACATTATGGTGAACCCCTTAGCATAATAATAATTACATGTTCTGGCGTGTTTAAAAGATCATGACCCTCCACATTATTTACATGTAATATTAGCAGTATTTCCTCATCTAGTCATATTATGCATAATTTATTTAATCAAGATATAATGTTTATTAACTAAAGAAAACAATGATTCTGGAGGCTTTGCTTTATATATATTTCTAGTTTATTAACATAAATAAAATAAAACATTACTAAGTTGATTACAATATTTCTCCATTGATTATCATTAACCTCCCTACATTTTATTTATGATTTAAAATTTCTATTTTACAATTTAAAAAATCATGTACATAGTTATTGGTGGGTTATTTTAGTGTGGGCTGATTTATATGCCAATAACGGACTAACTACATTATAGAAATACAATTTAACTAGTGCTATTGTATAAGTATCTTTACAAGATTTTGATCCACCCTAGAGAGAAAAGTAGCACTTGACCTAATTTGCTTAAGAAGTATTATTTAATTTATTACAATTTTAGATAATTATTGTTAACAATAATGAATGGAATAATTAATCTCAGCTTATGCTGAGCATGAAACGTGTGTGGGAGAGGTCATTTAAAAAACAAATAATTGTATTGCAGAATGGTGCACACATGAGAATTTTAATAAATGATAAAGAAATCTGTTTAATAAAATCATAATATTATGACTGATGGATGTTCATAGACTTTTATTTGGAATGAGAGATAAGAGAATGGTGTGTGCATGATGGCATATTTATCTGTAATCCAGTTTCAAATCCTAAAAGGTGCTTCATAGATACCGAGTTCCTTCTGCGTCTTTAGCATAATCAGCTCACTCATTGATGAATCTGGTGGGAGATGCTATAAAACCGCTCTCCCAGAAGGATCCCATGCAGAGCTACCTCACACAGTAAAGAGGGTCCCAAGGAAAATGCAGAACCTTGTTCTGGGATCTGAATATGACAAAACTAGGATTTGGCTTTGGTGAGATGAAGCACAATATATATAAAATTGAATGAAGGAGCCTATATGCATGCAATGCTTGGAACAACATATATAAAACTTTTACTATCAAAATTATTTAATTAATACCCATGTATTTGGAATATTTGACATAATGTCATGATTGAGTAATTAAACAGTGTTGGATAACTTAAATAAAATGATAGAAATATTAATCTACCTTGTCTTGAGATCCCCTTTCCTTATTACATTAACTTGTATATAAACATCCCACAATCATTAACACAAAAGTGAATATTTGGTCATAAGTGCTTTTATAACATATTACAAATAATTATATAGAAGAATCAGGTGAAGGTCATTGAGATTTATTTCATAGAATAAAATATTTAATTTTAAATAAACACATTTTATAATTTTAGAATTAGCTCTATTACTTTTAAATTAGGAAAAACATTTCTCAGAATTATTTACTTAGAAAGGCAGATTTCTGTTCTACTATTTGATTATAACATTAGAACACAAATAATTTGTTTTTCTCCCAAGCTGGCAAGTGTCTGCAGTAATAAGAATAACAAAATATTTTTTAAACTAATAATTAATTAACCTCCCTACAAAAAAAGGGGGGTGGGTTAAGAGGGAGAGTGAACTTGCTTGGAGTTTAGGAGGTTATCGGCATATTAATTTAAAAATATAAAGTATAATATATAGTAATAAAGTTATCATAGTGGAATAAAAAAATATTATATCATTGAAGTTTAATGGCAGGAGAGAGATTAATAAAGAGTTTATATAGAGAGTTGAATACATATGAGAATCAGGTAAGAAAATTACAAGTTATTTTAATATTTTATTTCTGATCTCAAGATCAACTAGGATTACATTATCTTATATTACAGAAGTGATTATATAAAACATTTAGATTAAGGTTTAATTTAAGAAGATTTTGTGGATATTAGGCAACAGCATAAATTCTTTACCTTAATCATTAGTAGTAGTCCTTCGTGATTGCAACATCCATCAGGTTTAGTAGACTAAATCTAGTTTTTCATTCTTGTTAGTCAGATATGTAGCAGTTATACTATTTAACTTTCAAGTACATTATTATAGTTCATGGGTAAACAGGTTCAAGGTGATACCTTTGTGGAAAGTAGCATGGGAATGGCCAGGAAAGGTGGATTTGCCCTCTACTCATGGCACATTGATTTGAAAATACAACCAACATGGAGTAAGTTACCCATTGCTCTTTAAAAGTAGATGTTCTTTTTTCTGCATTCAAATTTAGTCCTATTTATATGTTTGTTAAATTTGTTATAAAATGCTTTTAGTTATAAAACCTGAAGCAATTTACATACCTTGACCATCTACAATTTAAGGACCAGATGCATGCTTGTATTTTAATAAGTCAGAAAACAATACAACATGGCCTAACATTCTTGAAGGATTGTTTTAAAATCTAATCTTAGATTTTAAAACTAACAAAAATATGAACAAACTTTCCCACTAATGGGTATTATATTTCGAAAATTATATGATTTCCAACTTTACTCATGGATTTTATACTAATTACTTTAATTGCATTCGACAGATTGCATCAGTTTTCTGACAGCCATTACTGAAAATAAATAATATTTTAAATATATTTTTAAATATACAATATAATATGACATACATGAATATAATTATTATTTTATAAGCAATGCCCCATCACCTTGTATAAATACATATCCTTTACACACATATATGTCTTGAAATTATATAAAATATTATTTATTTATTTAAGATATTAGTAAATATCTTTGTCATGTTTTTTTTTTAAAACTAAAGCAAAAAAATTGAGTTATATAAGTGTATATATTAGCATAGGGATGGAGTTTGAATTTGGTTTGGTGGTGGGAGATTGGAGAGGGCTGTAAAGCACAATCTGACTTTCAGATTGACCACTTCAATATATACATATATATTAAATAGAGGGATTTGAAATTAGGATTTTTAAACTTTATTGGACAGACCTCAATCTTCTCACCTTTCCAACAATTCAATTACCCATTTTATTAAAAAACTAATGATGAAATACTCAAGACTCTTGTGGGTTTATTATTATAATTACACCCATGTATACATTATGCCAATCTCACTTGTCATATTATCAAATCATTACATATTCATATAAATTAATAAAGGAGGGATGAGTTGCACTTATACTATGATGTAACCTATTTCCTAGGCAAAATATGATTAACCTATTCATTCAGTATTCTGAATGTTTATTATAATAAATAGAGAAATTTCAATGTAGAATCTTCAATATATGTTTATTTTCCACTATCTCAAACAACTAAAAAATATAACCACACACATGTGAAAATGATATATAATTCCCAATACGTTTCATCATTGGTTGATGGTTGAATTGTTAGGGTGCGCACTGATTATATGTATGTGTGGGAGATTATGATCTGGCCCAAATGATGAATGTTGGTCTGCATGAAATACATATATTGGGGATAATATATCTTTTTCACATGTGTGGTCATAAGTATTGATTAGTTGAAGTGGAGTGGAAGATGGATATAGACTGCAAATCCTAACTTCAAATCCCTCTATTTTATATAATAAACATTCATTAATCTGAATAAATACATTACTTACATATTGCTTTTGAAATAGATTACATCATAGTATAAGCCCAGCTCATCCCTCTCCTATTAATATAAATGGACATATAATGGTCCACTAATATGAGGAGTTATATTTACATAACGTTCAAATGAGTATGGCTACAATGTCAAATCCGCCAAGGACTTTGAGCTTTATGAAATGGTTAGTTGAATTATTGGAAAGCTGAGAAAATTGAAGCCTATCCATTAAAGTTTAAGAAATTGCTATATATAAGCTGAGTACTGATTGTATATATGTATGAAAGACTATGATCTGGCCTAACTGATGACTGCTGGTTCTGCACTAAATATGTATATTGAGGATATTTGTTTTTTTCACATGTGGATGGTTCTGTGTATTGATTGTTTGAGATGAAGTGGAAAATGAGTATAAACTGAAAATCCTATGTTCAAATCCCTCTATTATTATTATAGTATATATTCAGTATACTTAATAAATTGGTTAATCACATACACACATACCTGTATATTTAT
Source organism: Epiperipatus broadwayi (assembly GCA_028023455.1). Taxonomy (NCBI): domain Eukaryota; kingdom Metazoa; phylum Onychophora; class Udeonychophora; order Euonychophora; family Peripatidae; genus Epiperipatus; species Epiperipatus broadwayi. The sequence continues at coordinate 7,398,073 of JAQFVV010006234.1, forward strand.
GTTATATGGGATTTCAACCTATATGTATATATCAAACAACGTTCATATATTCGCGCTTAAATATTTTATTTACCTTTAGACGCATATATATATATATATATATATATATGGTTAATAATTCTATAAGTGACCAAATTGTGATGTCAAATAACTAGTTAATAAATTACTTGGGAGCCTTTCTTTCCTGACCATGCAAATTCCAAATCCCGGGTGATAATATATATTCTAGAAAAGCAAATTTACTATTACTTGGTCTAGTATCACCTTTTCATACATGAGACAGCTTTTAGTTTTGAAGTGCCAGCATTCACTGAATGTACTGTCTCAATAATTGATTTTATTTTGGGGGAATCTCCTATTCTCATATTGCAAACTAATTAAACATTTTAGCATTCATTTCTAGAAGTAATTAAAAATTGTGAAGATTGCTGAACTCTGATGTTAAAATAACATTTAATAAAATAACAAAGTAATAAAGTTACAACTTGCACTCACTCTTTTTATATAATAATAACATGTATATATCACAAAATTATTAGTAGAAATTAATACAAATAATACTTATTCAGAATGCTACATTATTTTTTTATATTAGTGGCAATGACAAAGTTTTTTTGAGAAGGTTCATTATCAAATTCTTGTTCGTTCATTTAAAGTTTGTATTTTTTGTCAAGAACTATGAATTAAATAAAAAGAATGATTTTACAATTATATACTTCTTAGATATTTCCGCGGATTTTTTCCTCACTAGGTAGCTGTTTGTAAAACTACCATAAGTCATAAATTTTAAAATTCCTTATTCACAGTTATCTTGTCCACAATTTCATGCATGAATTTATTCATTTATAAACTGATCCTCAGCGTGATATAGACACAGCAGCTGAAAGCACAACATCTTTTCAGCAATACGGTGCAGAAGTCATTGGTGGAGTATCAAAGGAATCAATAGACTTATACGAGGTCTAGCAATGCATCTAAGCCATTTCCTTGATATAAGTAGATTCTTCCACATGGTAAATAACTTTAAAACTTTTGTTTGGATGTTTTCTATTTCTGTAATCAAAAACTAAAAGCTAAAATAAAATTGAAAAGTCCCAGGTTCACTCTATATATCCTCTTAACATATTCCTGCACATGCACCTTGTCATACTTTTTCTTTCTTCCTTCTCATGAGTATTTAATCCCATGCAATTATTATTATTACAATGAGTATTTTCTTTTCATTTATTTTTAAACAATTTACAACTTAAACAATGCTATAAAAATGACATAGCTATTCCTTAAAACTCTGATATGTGCACATTTGCAGGTTAAGTACCCTGTTTTGAAAATAAGCTTTCTTTTTAAAATTTCCCTAACTCATTAAAAACTGTCTAAATCTTGCAATTTATATCTTTCAACTTTCTTCATCATCACAATCGTCTTGTGTACTAACCATTATCTTGAATATATTGTTAATGTTGTATATCAGAATTCAAATATATCTGAATGGACATGCTTATCATATATATATATATATATTGAAACAGATATGCTGTTCCTCATATAAATATTCAATACCCCCCCCTCATTTAAAAATGTCTAGCGTGATTCATTCTAATTGGGAATGAAATAAAAGCTGTGATTTGTTTAAAAAAAAATCATATTTTTAATTTTGTGATTGATGGAATTGAATAAAATGTTAAGTCATCTTATTTTTTTTTATCTGTCTCAATAAAAAGAAAAGAAATTAATTATCCAATCATTAAAAAGAAAGAAAAAAGATACTTGAGTTAAACTGAGGCAGTATTCAAATCAGGCACGTCGTCGGAAGAAAAGAACCTTTTTTTTTTCTCTCTCGTCTTACACAGAGAAGCAGAACATATTAAATTTTTTTTAAAAAAAAAAGTGTATTACTTAATTCTTTTGATACATTAAAATAAAGCTTTAACAAAACGTGAAAATGGAAAAAGAAAGCTTTACTAGAGGAACTATAATAACAATGGGGTAATTTAGCGGCTTCACTCTCTCCACGCTATGCCATGACTTTCCATAGATGAAATAACCTGCCTTCTTTAGAGTAAACTAGACTGCAAAACTGGAAGGTAATTATGTTATAGGAATGTTTAGACATTTTTTACCATAAATTATAAATTGACATCATGAAATATCTACATAAAAATTATTTTTATAAAATATTAAAACATATTTATCATATGTTATGAAGTGAATTTATGAAACGGTTGCATACGTTTTGTTTAATAAAATATTAAGACATCTTTATCATACGTTATAAAATGAAGTTATGAAATAATTACCTAGAATTTGTTTTATAAAATATTAAAACATCTTTATCATATGTTATAAAGTGAAGTTATGAAATAATTACGTAGAATTTATTTTGTAAAATATTAGAACATGTTTATCATACGTTATAAAATGAAATTATGAAATAGTTATACGCAAATTTATTTATAAAAATATTTGAATGTATTTACTATATGGATTAGAAATGCTCCACAAGCCAAACAGAATTCATGTGTATGAATATACCCTTATATTTGACTAAATTAGAAATTCTTTAATTACTAAATTATAAATGCTCTACAAGCCAAATAGAGTTTATGTGTATAAATATACTCTTATATTTGACTAAATTAGAAATGCTTTAATTACTAAATGATAAATGCTCCACAAGCCAAACAGAGTTTATGTGTATGAATATACCTCTATATTTGACTAAATTAGAAATGCTTTAATTACTAAATGATAAATGCTCCACAAGCCAAATAGAGTTTACGTGTATGAATATACTCTTATATTTGACTAAATTATAAATGCTGCAATTACTAAATGATAAATGCTCCACAAGCCAAATAGAGTTTATGTGTATGAATATACTCTTATATTTGACTAAATTATAAATGCTGCAATTACTAAATGATAAATGCTCCACAAGCCAAACAGAGTTTATGTGTATGAATATACTTTTATATTTGACTGAATTATAAATGCTTCGGTTACCAAATGATAAATGCTCCACAAATCAAGAATTGCTAAGTTTAAATGTTTACCAATCAATAATGATTCATAAAATAATGAAATGCTGTATAAACCATAAATGCTTGACTGTTTCCAAGCTTCTTCTCATAAATGAATTCAAAATGAACTATTGTTGAATTAGAATATTTCCAGGCTTCTTCTCATAAATGAATTCAAAATGAACTATTGTTGAATTAGAATATTTCCAAGCTTCTTCTCATAAATGAATTCAAAATGAACTATTGTTGAATTAGAATATTTCCAGGCTTCTTCTCATAAATGAATTCAAAATGAACTATTGTTGAATTAGAATATTTCCAAGCTTCTTCTCATAAAGGAATTCAAAATTGAACTATTGTTGAATTAGACTGTTTCCAAACGTCTTCTCATAAATGAACTTGTAAATGAACTATTGATAAAAAAAAAGAACTGCTTCTAACTCTTTCATAAGTAAAAATGAAGATGAGTTATCATGTGAATAGAAATGAACTTTGTTAGAAATTGCAAATTAATTGTTATTTAATAAATTTTTTTTTTGTTACTAAAAATTAAATTGGTTATCCAGTTGTCCAATTATGTTTTGTTTTATTGCATCACTCATCAGTTATAGCACTTGTTCATGAGAATCTCATGCCTTCTGAGCTACGTCTGGCATAACTAGATCTAGGCAAGTCAGGTTGTAGTGAGACGGAACTCTAATGGCGCTTTTTGGGAAACCAAACATAGAAATATTTAGATGTTTCCAGTCTCTATCGTACTACATCCTCTGATGAGCAGGAAATATTGTTGTAGGAGGCATTAACATCTGCATTAGGAATGTCAATTGATAGCTCCTTCCTACAACATGCTCATCAGAAAATTGTTACAGCTGACGTAATAAAACGGTTGTATGCGGGTCCGGTTACATTTGGCGTCCAACTGTGAGGCTTTACCTGGCTAACCTACCTATAGGCTCCGGTTACATTTGGCGCCCTACTGTGAGGCCTTATCTGGCTAGCATACTCATAGGCCGGTTAATTTGCCACCTTACTGTGAGGCCTTATCTGGCTAGCATACTCATAGGCCGGTTAATTTGCCACCCTACTGTGAGGTCCGATCTAGCTAGCCTACTCATAGGCATAAGCAGATCACGATTCCGTGATATGAACAGTGCATATGATGTAGTGATGTAATTTGTTCAGGAAGGATGGAAAAATAAAAGTTTAAAAGAAAAACACAACACAAAAAGAATGGCATAAAGAATGAAACAGGCATTTCAAAGAAGATGGGGTAGGGTCATGGTGTGGATGGAGAGAGAAGCTTACTGATTTAGAAAACAAAGGAAAAATGGTAAACATGGAGGCTCAGAAAACAGAAAAGATAGCTATGATAGCTCAGATAATAGAAATTATAAAAGCAGACCAAAAGAAAAGAGACAAACAGAGAGAAGAAGATAATCAAAAAAGAGATAAACAGAGAGAAGAAGATAACCAAAAAAGAGACAAACAAAGAGAAGAAGATATCAAACAGAGAGAAGAAGATAACCAAAAAAGGGATAAACAGAGAGAAGAAGATAACCAAAAAAGGGATAAACAGAGAGAAGAAGATAACCAAAAAAGGGATAAACAGAGAGAAGAAGATAACAAGCAAGCAATAGAAGTAAACCAAAGAATAGGAAAACAAATTATGGAAGTAGTGGAAAATCAGAATGAAAAGTTCAACCAGTTAATAAAAGAAATAACTCAGTCTAAAAAAATGGATGAGGAAGAAACTTTAGAATTTCCAACCAAAGATATTTTAAAGGAATCACAAATTGAAATTACAAAGAGTGATCTTGAAATTGTCAGTCTACCTTCAGGAAAACTTCTGATTGTGGAATATACCTCTAAAATTGAAAAGAGAGAATCAGTATATACAGAAGCTGAGACTGGAATATCAAACACAGCAAAAGAGTTTCAAATGGATGAAAATAAATCTAATAAAGCAAAATTAAAATCTTCTGATCTTCAAGAAGATGAAAAACATGAAAATGAACATAATCAAAAACTTAATTCTCATATAACTAAGGAACTGTCCAATATAGAAGAAAATGTTTCAGAAAAATTGTCTGATATATGCTATGAAATAGTAACAGAGATAGAGAAAGAAACCATAAATTGGAAAGAAAAGTGTGTTAGTCCTCAGCCATATATAAAAATTATAAACAAAAGCTTAATAAACTCAAATCAAAAATTGAGTACAGAAAAAAAATATATAAAGACAGTTATTAAAAATATAGTTGCTTACGCAGGAAAAGACACCAAAAAGGAATCTGAAAACTCGGGATTTATCAGTGTGAAAAGAATTAAGCAACAAGAAACCTTTACAAATACCAAAAAAATAATTACTATGGCAGAAGAACCATTTAAAAAGAAACTTTTATGTAAAAATGAAGTACCACCATGGAAGAGGAACAGGAGAAAATCCACAGATGGTGTTCATGGTCCATATCGGACGCGTATAATTAGAAGATCAAACAGTAACAAGGATCTCCAAAGAAAATACAGAAGTGAAGAAGCAAGACACCACAGTAATGTTAAACATGATAAATTTTCAACAAAGAGACGATCCAGAAGTATGTCACCTCATAATACAAAAGAGGACTATAGGAGAACTGATCATGATCCTCAGTCTCCCAAACCAGGTTGCAGTTATAATTCAGAATAAAATAGAGATAGCTGATGGAAAAAGTTTGTGAGTGTGGTGTAGTGATGCATGAACTTGTGTTTTTCATGTTGAGATGGTGGATGATTGAGCGGAGCTGCTTGGATGCATTGTGTTATGGTGCTCTGAAGTATATGCTCGGCACTATCCAGACCTGGATGTTGTGCTCTAAGAGTAGTCCAGCAGTGCGTATATATAGGTCTCATGTATAGGCCTTGGTCTCATGGATAGGCCAAATGATAGCCCCTAAGACTCACCGAAGCTGAGCAGGGTTGGCTGAGTGCCAAATTTTTTTTTTCTCTGGCTCCTATTCTTGGTTGGATGATACTTCTAGGTACAAGAGAGGTAGTGCTTAAAAATGAGGTATTTTCTCGTGACGTCATGAGGCGGTGTGTACTGGTAGTTTGTGCTTGGCCGTCTACTTATCCTGGCATTGGAGGCTATGGTTCATGTATTCACTTTTCCAGCTCATCTTGCCCATTCATCAGCATATCTAAAACCAAGCAGTACTGAGAAATAATGTGTATAGTATATGGAATGAAATCGTACTTCCAGGCGATTTCATCCCAAAATTTGGTGAGGGGTAATGAAACAGATATGCTGTTCCTCATATAAATATTCAATAAACCCCCCCCCCCCCCATTTAAAAATGTCTAGCGTGATTCAGTCTAATTGGGAATGAAATAAAAGCTGTGATTTGTTTAAAAAAAAATCATATTTTTAATTTTGTGATTGATGGAATTGAATAAAATGTTAAGTCATCTTATTTTTTTTTATCTGTCTCAATAAAAAGAAAAGAAATTAATTATCCAATCATTAAAAAGAAAGAAAAAAGATACTTGAGTTAAACTGAGGCAGTATTCAAATCAGGCACGTCGTCGGAAGAAAAGAACCTTTTTTTTTTCTCTCGTCTTACACAGAGAAGCAGAACATATTAAATTTTTTTTTAAAAAAAAGTGTATTACTTAATTCTTTTGATACATTAAAATAAAGCTTTAACAAAACGTGAAAATGGAAAAAGAAAGCTTTACTAGAGGAATTATAATAACAATGGGGTAATTTAGCGGCTTCACTCTCTCCACGCTATGCCATGACTTTCCATAGATGAAATAACCTGCCTTCTTTAGAGTAAACTAGACTGCAAAACTGGAAGGTAATTATGTTATAGGAATGTTTAGACATTTTTTACCATAAATTATAAATTGACATCATGAAATATCTACATAAAAATTATTTTTATAAAATATTAAAACATATTTATCATATGTTATGAAGTGAATTTATGAAACGGTTGCATACGTTTTGTTTAATAAAATATTAAGACATCTTTATCATACGTTATAAAATGAAGTTATGAAATAATTACCTAGAATTTGTTTTATAAAATATTAAAACATCTTTATCATATGTTATAAAGTGAAGTTATGAAATAATTACGTAGAATTTATTTTGTAAAATATTAGAACATGTTTATCATACGTTATAAAATGAAATTATGAAATAGTTATACGCAAATTTATTTATAAAAATATTTGAATGTATTTACTATATGGATTAGAAATGCTCCACAAGCCAAACAGAATTCATGTGTATGAATATACCCTTATATTTGACTAAATTAGAAATTCTTTAATTACTAAATTATAAATGCTCTACAAGCCAAATAGAGTTTATGTGTATAAATATACTCTTATATTTGACTAAATTAGAAATGCTTTAATTACTAAATGATAAATGCTCCACAAGCCAAACAGAGTTTATGTGTATGAATATACCTCTATATTTGACTAAATTAGAAATGCTTTAATTACTAAATGATAAATGCTCCACAAGCCAAACAGAATTTATGTATATGAATATACTTTTATATTTGACTAAATTATAAATGCTGCAATTACTAAATGATAAATGCTCCACAAGCCAAATAGAGTTTATGTGTATGAATATACTCTTATATTTGACTAAATTATAAATGCTGCAATTACTAAATGATAAATGCTCCACAAGCCAAACAGAGTTTATGTGTATGAATATACTCTTATATTTGACTAAATTATAAATGCTGCAATTACTAAATGATAAATGCTCCACAAGCCAAACAGAGTTTATGTGTATGAATATACTTTTATATTTGACTGAATTATAAATGCTTCAGTTACCAAATGATAAATGCTCCACAAATCAAGAATTGCTAAGTTTAAATGTTTACCAATCAATAATGATTCATAAAATAATGAAATGCTGTATAAACCATAAATGCTTGACTGTTTCCAAGCTTCTTCTCATAAATGAATTCAAAATGAACTATTGTTAAATTAGAATGTTTCCAAGCTTCTTCTCATAAATGAATTCAAAATGAACTATTGTTGAATTAGAATATTTCCAAGCTTCTTCTCATAAATGAATTCAAAATGAACTATTGTTGAATTAGAATATTTCCAAGCTTCTTCTCATAAATGAATTCAAAATGAACTATTGTTGAATTAGAATATTTCCAAGCTTCTTCTCATAAAGGAATTCAAAATTGAACTATTGTTGAATTAGACTGTTTCCAAACGTCTTCTCATAAATGAACTTGTAAATGAACTATTGATAAAAAAAAAGAACTGCTTCTAACTCTTTCATAAGTAAAAATGAAGATGAGTTATCATGTGAATAGAAATGAACTTTGTTAGAAATTGCAAATTAATTGTTATTTAATAAATTTTTTTTTTGTTACTAAAAATTAAATTGGTTATCCAGTTGTCCAATTATGTTTTGTTTTATTGCATCACTCATCAGTTATAGCACTTGTTCATGAGAATCTCATGCCTTCTGAGCTACGTCTGGCATAACTAGATCTAGGCAAGTCAGGTTGTAGTGAGACGGAACTCTAATGGCGCTTTTTGGGAAACCAAACATAGAAATATTTAGATGTTTCCAGTCTCTATCGTACTACATCCTCTGATGAGCAGGAAATATTGTTGTAGGAGGCATTAACATCTGCATTAGGAATGTCAATTGATAGCTCCTTCCTACAACATGCTCATCAGAAAATTGTTACAGCTGACGTAATAAAACGGTTGTATGCGGGTCCGGTTACAATATATATATATATATATAATCATGCTATCAAATAATTCTCATTTGGATCCATACAGAACTTATGGCATTCTAAGAAAAATGTCACCATTATCCGCATATGGTAAAATTTCTCCATTACATATATAATGTCAAATCACTTCTCAAACGTTACGTTTTTTCCAGCAACACGATCATGTGGATAAAGATGAAGTCTAAATTTCAAACTTAACGATATGTGCTGGGTATATTTGATATATATATTCTACATTTCTATAATTTTGTGAATATATATTAAAAGCATTAAGGAAAAATAAAAACTGTATATAAATCTCAATTCAAGATAAGTTATTACATAATTTGAACAGAGATAAGGTGCAATTAATTTGGATTGTATACAATCAATTAGGGTGGATGGATATTAGCCTTTCTTTGGATTACTTTTCAAATAGTCAATATATATGGGAAACAAATTGATTCCACTTTGTAATGGATGGTAAATGTGCCTGGATATGATCCTGCTTACATGCCAGACATAATGGATAGGAAAATAGCCTGTGGACAGTGATGCTATGCAGATGTAGCAGTCTGGAGACTATGGCTCAATGTGCATTGACTTATTGTACCAATGACACAGCCAGTTGAGTTCTACCAGGCTTGGAAAGAGAAAAAGTAGCATCTAACTACGGTCAGACTTTGAGTCTTCGAGTAGGATGCTGATGAAAACTTGATGAAATGCCTAACCAATAATGGAACATACTTTTAATTGACTAATTCTATACCTATTTAATGATATCAGATGCAATTTAGGTTAATTCATCCACTTTTTACTCCTTTCTGATTCCATTATGCCCTAATATTCAAGCCTAAGAAGAATATTGCTTTTTGACTCCCTTAACGAGTATGAACAGATACACAAAGCAACTTTCACACCTCTATATAGGTTACAACTAGCATTTAAAATATTTGATCTAATATAAAACTATTATATGACAATGAAATAAGCATGTGTGCATGCATAATTGTTTATTAACCATTGCATGTCAGGACAACTCAATAAAACAGAGACTGGAATAATATAAACTCTTTAACATTTATTGACAATAATAAATGAAATTAAAATAAAGTATTATAACAATAGTAATAATAAAAATAATAATATATACATGTGTCACATATGAATTTCTACCATTCTGTTAGCTAATAATTCTCTAGATACATCCCTTTTACCCCATGGTAGAAATCCATCTATGGCACTCATTATTTACAAATCATAAACTGTACAAGAAAAATAAACATTAATGATTTAAAATGATTGTGATACTGACTAGCTAAATTAAACATCGATTGATTTCTGCAAAGCAAACTATTTGAATTAATCTCTCCCAATCTAAGTTTAAACATATATATGATATGTAGAGAAATTTACATTAGTTGATTAGTCAATCACACTGAAAAAACATATAATGATGATTAATCAACAATATAATACATATAAGTTGAATTCTGTAATTTACCAAGGGTTGTGATTTAATCTGTAAAAATAAATGGGAATCATACCTTAATATATACATAAATAACCTGATGTGAAGCAGGTGGGAAAACTGATCTGACCTAGATTTTATTTAAAATAAAATATAAAAATATCTAAGTTAATCATCCCGTCTTTTCTTCTCTGCTAACTCTGAAAAATGAAATTTCTAGCAGCATAGACTGTGAAGTGCCCAGAGTATGACAATATAACACAGATAAAAAAAATCAAACAAAAATTTATAACATTAATTTCTTGATCAAAATAACATTTGGAACAAAGTTCATAAAATTGTGCTAGTAAAAGTTGATGGTTAGGCATATTACTTTCCAACAGCAGTTTAGCTCAGCAAATCATTTTCCTTGGCAAAGATAGAATACACAGCAGTGTCTCCTGATGTCATGTATAACAAACACATTGATCCTTAGCTTATTCACTTTTAAATATTCCTGTGCATGCTTGATTTGGATTGCAGACATCTTGCATGTTACAATAAAATAGAATGAAAATAGAGGTCTTATGCCAACATGTTAGGGAAGAACGCAATCTCACAATAGCACAATTTACTTTACCCCACGTTCATCTTGAAGTACCATTAAATAATTAATTATAATCATAAATTATGTTAGATAGATAGAAGAAATTTTCCATATATATATATTAAAATAGTTATTTCATTTTTGCTTTCTATTATTAGCAGAATTAATTTTCATTTTTTTTGAAAAGATTTAAAATATTAAAATTCTTTCAGTCATGATTAGAACATGATTTAATTATCTCAAACATCTATAAATTATTATTACTTTTTATATCTCACTTTTTCTGCTCAATTTGATGAAATTTAAGGGACAATATTTGATTTTAAAAACTTCTATAATTCAAATAAAAAACAACTCCATTTTGGCATTTGAAATTTTAATTCAATTGCTGTTATCTTATTGTAGCCGATGTATTATTGACAAGAAAAACATTTTAAAAGGTTTCTGTTTTTATGCAGTACATGCTTATGTCTCACGATACATTCAGATCTTCATTTGCTGTCGGACTGATATGGCTCCCTACTATTTAAATACACTTTATTGATAAAAAAATCAAAAATCATAGTTCTATTTTCACACTCTGTTTCTATGGCTACCTAACTTGATCTCAGGTTATCTCTTAGTCACTTGACTACAAATTACGTTACACTATTGTTCAATTTAGATTTAAAAACAATCTATTAAAGTTTATCTATCAAATAGTGGAAAACATATACAATATCATTTCCTATAATATTGGTTGTACTAAATGATTTGTTACAAAATAATAATTTATTGTGACTTCCCTTTAACTGTGAATGTAAATAACAACATGTGTTGTACATGTAAATATGTGTTAATAACAAATAAATAATCTCATTATTAGAGTAAGTTTCAAATGAATTTGATTCAATAAGTGAGCAAATCTTGGCAGGAATAATTGCAATGTAAGCTACCCTTTACAACAGGGGTCCCCCAACCCTATGCCTGCAAGCACCATGGTGCCCACAGACCATTTTATGTGTTCCCGTTGCTGTCCGAACACGATAAAAATTATTTATCTGATACAAATAAATTTAATTTTTAAAATTTCTTATAAATTATTGTATTATATTGTAATCAAATTGTAGGGCATACTATACTTTTACAGTGTAAAAATATAAACGTTAATTATATGTTAAAATTTTATTTTTGAAATAAATATTTTTTTGTACATTATGTATATTATTAACAATATCCAACCATAAATTTACATTGAAAAAATAAATAGTGCCTGCCATCTGGCCGGTATTATAGAATGTGCCCTTAAGTGCAAAAAGATTGGGGACTCCTGCCTTACAACATCAAAACATGACTTCATTTTGTTAAATTCTGATTAAAGACAGCAATCTATAAAAGCACAATAATACTGTAAATGCAAACTCGACCGATATTATGCACACCTTTTTGAAATTTCAGGATTTAAATGAAGGAATTAATCAAATTCTTTCTAACTGTAGTATATCTATTTTTGTTTCAAACCATCTCCTGAAACAAATAACTTATCAAAGACATGTAAAATGATAATGAAATCATTATTTGTATTACAAGATGGTCCTATGTCCTTCCCAATCTTCCTTTATCTTCTGTACATATAGGAATTTTCCAATTTTGATAGTACCTATTGGAGATATGCAATTGAAGATCAAACTGGAAGTCAACTGCTAGAATGTATATAATTTAAACAACAAACCATGCTAAATGAAGAGTAATATCATATTCAAAAAGATAGGCAATAGACATTACTCTGATTTAAGCTTTGTTTCTGTAAATATAGTTTACTTTTACCTGATAACTTACTGCTGTTGAATTATTTTTTCATAGTTAGCATAAACCAAATGTAATCATTTTTGGAACTCACATTCCTTGTGATTGAAAATTATCTTGTTCGATAATGGAATTTAACAAAAGGTAAGTGGAATTAATATATCGGGTATTTTGAATAGAAAATTGATAGATTCTCTCCCCTTCCTTTTTTATGATACTTTAACAAACTTGTAACAACATACATCAAAGAACATTTAATAATAATATAAAATGCAGTTTATTTTAGAATGTAACATAATCAGATGTGCTCCCTATAATCAATATTTCTCATTTGTTTACAAAAAATCTGTATATTCCTGGCAAACTTTTTAAATAACAAAGAACCTAGGAAAAAATGGAAAAGGGGTGATGGGAAAAAACATTACAAGAATTAGGATATGGAGTAGGCACATTTACAATAGTATGATAATTATAAAAGTACTTATAAAATAATTGTTCCCAACAGGCTAATGAGAATATCAATTATATTAAACTCATGATTGATAGAATAAGAAATTAATAATTAGAATTGACCTCTAAACATTTTTTACTTGCTCTTGATTGTCTAAACCAAACATGGCACCAATAGATAGCATATTTATAAAAAAATAATATTTTTAGGACTTAAAATCAAAGATAGTTGGTGAAACTCTTCAGCTACATTTTTTTTTTAAATTTATAGTGTCTATACTATTAGAAATAAGGAATTATATTTTTTTCTTAAAACCGTATTCAATGCAATATCTTTTTCTTATTATTGTTTTGTGTATTTACATATATATGTCCACATCAAATTACCCTTTACAAAGGTAAGATATTTCAGAAACACCTTCTGTGAATAAATATATTTATTCACAGAGGGTATTGCTGAAATATTTTAATGTTGTTAACGGTAATTTGAATGTATTCCATCTATTTTCAATAAACGGTTTGCATTATGATATATGCGCATATATTTTTACATTATCTAAATCATATAACTGTGAAAATATCAAATATAATAAATATATTGTATATTTAGATGTATATATGTAATTAGTAGTTTCCATGAAGACTATACTATACATGACATGATTACCATTTCTTATGGTTGCTCAAGCTGTTAAAACAGACAGAACCCTCCATGCAGTAGTGCCATTCAAGGCAAGCCAGAGTAATCAATGGATGCATGAAGGTTTGTGCATAAAATGTCTATCTACTGTCTAATCCAATATCCCTTGACTAGTTTCTCGCTTGTGGCTTTAATCAGTAAGTAGCCTTGGATCTGAAAGCCATGTACCTAGATCTTAGGATATAATGCTACTATCCAGCAGCCACTTTTTACCTCTACTTAACTACAAAACTATGAGTCTAAAATTAAAAATATTTTCAATCCAAGATCATTAGCTTATAGTCATACAGGTCTGAACTCAGTTCAATACCCATACATTTTGATGTCTTTGGTTATTTATTCATGATAGCCACCACTATCTTATTAGGCAGGATTGGTATTAAACCCATAAACATCATGTGATAACCATTTCTTATGCTTTCTCAAGCTGTTAAAACAGGTTACAATTCTCCATACAGTAGTGCCACTCAGTGCAAATCAGAATAACCAATGAACGCAAGAAAGTTTTTGCATTAGATCCTAAGATCTAGATGCAGTGCTCTCAGATAAAAGGTGGATGCTGGAGGGTTGCATTAGATCCTAATATTTGGGTGCAGTGCTCTTAGATTCAATCATCCTCACTGATGAAACTCACAAGCTAGAAACTAGTCTGGGATATTGGATGAGTAGACACCAGATATGGATTTTATGCACAAACCTTCTTGAATCCATTGATCACAACTGTATGGAGTTTTTCCAGTTCCGTAAAGACTGCTGGTTAGTCAAAACTGCGAGAAAATAATAAGAAAATGGAAATAAAATGTGGCATTGCAAATAAAATATAGAGGATATAATTACTTATGTTTTTAACATTATTTGCATAAAACCTAATAATTTGCATTAAACTATGTTCATTGTAAAATTAAGTACAATTAACAATAATCCAAAACTATTGACTAATATTGTTCCTATGTGCTTTTGGAAGAATCAAATTGGTAGAATTTTACTAATAATTCAGAGTTTTTCACTCATCAAGGAGGCATGACTTAGATCAAGAGGAAACTGTTGGTAACAAGTATTGCATTTAACAACTCACACTGAATAAGGTTTTAAAAACAAATCAAAATCTAATGTTAATTTTATTGATGTAATCTAATATCAATTTATTTGACACAATATTCTCCAATAGATAAATTGAACCGACATTAAAATATAGTTGCAGTAATTATAACATTTTACAGGACTGTTTAGCATAAAATTTAATTCGTTCATCTACTTTATATAAATATAATAATAATTGATGTTTCTGATACAGAATACATGATATTTATTTATAATGATTACAATACCTTCATTTCACAAAAGAGTTCATTTTCAGAAATAGAAAAATCTTTCCTTAGTTATATGAATGGTTGGAAATTCTTTTCAAAGATAAGGGTCTTCATCCTAATGCAATAAGAACAATATATTAATTTTTCCTTTAAATAACAGGGATATACTTTATAACTATAGACTAAATTATATTTATATCTCCTCTTGTTGAAGATAACATTGCATCACAGATTAATTTATTTTCCTTATTCTTGACTCTTAAATTATAAAAGTAATCTTCTTTGAAATCTTACTATAATTATTTGGGGTTATGGTACCATCATATTATAAATAATTTTCTTACTATTCATGTACTTTATTGGTGAATTCTATACCTGTTTTAGAAAAAACTGTCACCCCAGTTTTAGAAAAAACTGTTCATACTAAACATGTGCATATTATTAGTTCACCTAAGTATATTACTTTGCGGTAGCTTTATGTTCATTCATGTGTTTCCTCTATTATATTTTAAAAATTACCTCACAGAAAATGTATAGAATCTGTTAATTACATTAGATGTGACAATAATTCAAAATGTAGATTCAGCAAAATTTCTTCCCGAATGTTCATTCAACAATCAACAAACAGTTATTATGGTATATAAGAAAAGTTTTAAAGATTCCAAATATTTTGATGAATCCAACAGTGAATCAGTTGGTTTAATGTTTTTTAATGCTAGTAGAATAAAGTTAACAGATCATTGCACAGATTTATATTATAAATGAAGTTTGACATCTATACTCTTCATAGATGCTGCTAAACAAAAAATTTAAAGCATATAATTGTACTTTTATATTGGACTATTTCCATCATATAATATACATACTGGATGTCTTTAGAAAAATTTGAGTATTTGAAATACATTCAACTGTCAGTAAAAGCACATCAAATAGGTTAGTATATGCACAATGTTTTGAGAGGTATTATTCTCCTTGCTTCTTTATGTTTTTCTGGCTCTGTAATCAGTATAACATCAGAACAGCTTTTCAGAACCATACCATACTATGAGTAATTCTAACATATACAAAGCTTAAACTTGACATGCTGAAAAGAAAAACCTGAATCTATGAAATACCATGTGAATGTGGAAGAATATATATTGGTGAGACCAGTCATCCGATTGAAAAGTGCTTGCAGGAACATAAGCTGATGATTAAAAGAGAGAAAACAGATGTGTGTAACATAGCAGACCATGTATGTACCAATGAACATATGTTCTATTGGGAAAATACAAAAATATTGGATAGAGAAGAAAAGTTACAAAAAAGAAAATTTAAAGAATCTGTTTACATGACAATGGCAAAAAATTCCATAGGCCAACCAAGCATGACTATACATAATGCATGGAAACCACTAATCAACTTTGCTCTTAGGAAAAAGTGGAAAAATCAGGATGAACCTCATAGATAAGCATATGAAATTTTTACTGACTGTTGTATTTGGAAGGATAGCACTGTTGGTTAGAGCATTACTTTAAAATTCAATAATCAAGAATAAAAAGACCCAGATTTGAATCCCACACTAATATTATCACTGATCATACCAGTAACACCTGAAAAAGAGGGGAGAATAATATCTCCCAAAACATTGTGCACATACTAACCTGTTTGATGCACTATTACTAACAGTTGAATATAGTTGGAATATTAAAATAAAGTTAAATTTTTCTAAAGACATTCATTCAATACACATATTAGATGATGGAAACAGTCCAATATAAAAATACAACTAGAATGCAGACAAACATTCAGGAAAACACTAAGTATTTGGTATGGAGTCAATACTATATCAAACTTGAGATGTGAAAAATTATGGCTAAAGATAGCCAAAGTAGGAAATCATTTAACTTTCTTATATAAATGTAAATTTGAAGAAATAATTCCAAAAGGTTTGCAACTAAAACCTCCAATTCACTCTCAGAGAGCTGAGAAAATTACTCAGAGAACAAGTGAAACTCTGTTAAGAGAAAGAATAAATGCTTAAAGGTTTTCTAAGTATCAAACAATGCATTCCATTAATAATGTAGAATATTTTGTAAAAAATAAACCTACTTCTGATGACAATATGAGAGTTTCTCAAGCAGTAAGAAAATCCTATTATACATTACATGGAAAAATAAAAGAACATCAAAAGAAGAAACTTGCTAACCTACATGGGCATATCAAAAATCATAATGTACCCAGCAATACAACAACTTCATCTGTTAAAAACTTCAGTTCTAAACATCTAATAGATACTGAAATTTTTGTTCTTGAAAAAGGAGTAAACATTGCCATAACGCTGTCTAATATCCCTTTATTAGATGTAATAGACCAAGGAAGTCATTTATAAATTGCCTTTAGAAGAAACAGCAGAATTACACTGGAGAATAAAGAGAACACTTGATCATCAAAAAAAATTGAAGTCAAACATATCTTATGGGAAGAGGAAAGCAATTAAATTTCTCAAAGTAGATAAATCAATAATTATTCTCCCTGATGATAAAGGCAATGCAACAGTTGTAATGGATACAATTGATTATGATAACAAAATACAAGAACTTCTCACAGAAGACCAATATAGAAAAGTGGCAAAAAAAATCACATACCGAGTATGGAAACAAAGTTACAAGCATTACTCAGAAAGCATCACGAGTACTTCACTGATTCAGAAAAAAGAAAAATAACTTTATATTTCAGAAAAATTTCTAATCTTTATGATCTACCTAAAATCCTTAAGGATCATGTTCCATTAAGACCTATTATTAGTTCTAGAGATTCCCCTTGCCAAAATTTGGGAAAATTTCTTCTTGGAGTTCTAAGTCCTTTCGCATACAATACCCAGCTCTTTGTCAGGAATTCTACACACTTTGGAGAATTAATCAAGCTTTGATGTCGAAAGTTTATTCCCAAATGTACCACATGAAAAAGCATTGTCTATTGTAAGGGAAAGATTAAATAATGATTATAGTGTAACTGTCATATCTGTACAGTCATGCAACAAAATTCAGAGTTTTGGCTAATTATCCCAAGGCTGATCAAGATGAGATTAAGGAGCCCTCAAATCCAATCTCACCCCTGTTTCTTCACCAATGCCCAGAGATTTTCTACTTTACTGATAACATATATGAAGCTACAATCATATCTTTTCAATTCATGTACTGGCAGTAACATGGTGATGGAACATGAGACTAAAATTTACTAAGCAGAGACTACACTTAATTAAACAAATACACTCATAGAATATAGATATATGGGAGATATTGCCTAGTAAACTGATATAAATTTTGACTATGATTTTATAATAACCAATGAACAAGAAATGAGATAGTAAGTGTAATTATGATTTATAAATTTTAATATGAGCCAAAATTTAAAGAAAATAATGAAGAAAGATAATATATAAAATGAAATATATATAACTATCTCACAGATAGGTGAGGACAATGCTTATAGGGTACAAATTACTGATTATTGGAAAATTTATCATTCACATTAGAAAATTTATTCATATATTTAATCTACCACTAGATATGCTCAATTATGCTCTATTAACCTATAAGATTTGCAATATTTATATTACAGAAGTGAATTATAACTAGCTTTAATATTATTATGATGAGCTAAACATTTTTCTCTACACAGATAGTAAACTCAGTAAACTAGATTTAAGTTCAGATCCAAGCTGAAATATTTAATTGCTATGGAGGGCTGAACTGGTGTTTAGTATTATGACTTCAGATACTACAGCATTTATAAAATACTTAACCTGAATCTAAATATAATGCTGTCTGAACTAATAAAATGATTTGACCTTAAATCAAGCCCATTATATATGAGAATAACAGCATGAAGTTGAGGCATATATGTGCTTCATAAAAATTCATTCACCCTGCTGACTATATTATTACTTAACTAAATTAGCATGCAAATCTTTAATTTAATTTGATGAGGCCACCATAAGCCAGTTCACAAAGATAGCATTCATAATTATGCTACTAAAGGAATATAATAAAATCTAGTTTGTTAAGATATCTGTTTAGCTTTTAATATAGAACTTAGGAGGACTACAGCATATCTAGGAACATTACAAGTTTAAATACTAATAATATATTGTATTTAATAACACCTGCTGAATACTAACTAAATAATTTATTTTTAAGCAAATCTATTCTATTAAGTAACTGTAACAGCTTAATTACATATAAAATAGGTTTTATATTTACTCTTTTTAGAAGGGAGTTTGGTATATGTGCTAATGAACAATGAATTAAATAAATGTGAGAGCATCTAATCATCTCTCCCTAATTACATGAAATATTAGTAAACTCCATTCTGAATAAAACATAGCATAACTCAATAAATGCATTTTAACCAAAATAATAGAGACATAAACATAGATTAAGAAAAAAAGAATAATAACTAGTTGTTATTGATTTACATAAGTGGAAATTAGAATTTGGCTTTAATTTTGCTTAGTTTGGATTGAATTAGACAAAACTTGCAAAAGCAAAATATAAAATAAAAAATACATTTAACTTGCATTTTAGAAATTATCATTTCAAAGTTTAGGATTTAAAATGGTTTAAAATAAAAGTGCTCATTTACATATTAATATAACTAGCTTTGTAAGTTTTAGATGTAACTTAAAAAATGGGGTTAAAATCTACAGAAATTGGTTACTGATCTGAATTCCACAGTTGACTTGCATGGTGTTACTTGATTTTGGCCAGCTTTCCATTAACTCTGCAATGCAGGATGAGGTTACTGATGTCCTATGATCTTATAGATCAGTATTCAGGGAGATAGATGGCAAATCTATCACACAATACTTAATATTTTTCATCAAGGAACTTTAATACAACTTCTTAAAACAAAATCTAAAAAGTTATATCTATCTATATTATTATTTTCTTTATGGCTAAGATGAGAGGATTATATACTGCTCTCTCCCCCCTCATCCAAAGTTGTTTACCACTTTTTTGGTTTTAGATCTTTTATGTACCCCATTTTATTTTCAGCAAAGGCAGGAAATCCCACTGAGTTATTAATTTTTTTGTTTTTTTAAAAGGTGGTTCCCCTGGTTTTTAATCATTTTAAAATCTATTTTTTCTTTAAAATTTAATTAGGTCAAAATTGAGTGAAAGAAATTATTTTTATATTATATATTCTTTTTTTAAAACACACATTTGAAACTCATAAACATTTAACTCTCTATGTAACACATTTAGCTGAAATTTATCTTTATATGCAGAGTACAACAACTCCTTCATTATATTTATAATAAAACTGAAAATAAAACAAATCTATAATGCTTTTAAATTTGTAGCATTATTTCACTTTTTACATATATGTAAGTTTTTGTTACACATGCAATAAGATTTACATTAATTTATTTAATAAATTATAATATGTATATGTATATACAATAATTTATCTCATGCATACATAAGTGTTGAATGATGCATGCTATAACACATGCACACATATGATTATGACAAAATTACAATATTTAGGTTTAATTTTAACTTGATATATGTGGACTTGGGTATATAAATAGGGAAATAGATACTATCTAAAATAGCATGAGAAACAGGATGATTAATAGATCTGACTGTTTCAATAGTTTACAAACCAGAACAGATTTTTTTTGTATAGTAATCAAAATCAGAATGCGGAATTTATATTTATGGCATACTCAGCAGACCTTAATTTCATTTTAGTTGTTATTGATAAATTCATATTTCATTGTTAAAGTGATTCCAGTGAATTTACTCAATTCTGAATATATTTAAAATATTATAAATGATTATATATTAGGATTAACAGTTTTAGAGCTTTTGTTTATGAGCTAGATTCATGCATAATGGTCTGTTATATAAAAGAGGTTTATATTCAGTGTTTATGGATATCCATTCGATGATGATCCTGGATTGGCACCATGGAAATAACCTTCAACGTCCATGCACTATATTTTATTTTGTTTAGTATTTATTAGATATTAAGTTTATAGTTGACCAATATATTAAAGACACTAAGTGGCCAGAGCATTGATGATGATCTGCATGTTTTTGTATCTCAGAATTATTGTTTTTATTGTTATATATTCTGATAAATTAGCACTTAAGTTTATGTAGTCAAATTAATGTTTAAATAATCTGCCCAAGCTAGCAAAGGCTAAATAATAAGCTGGTCTATAGTAAACCCATTTCAAATCCAGTTACAAGATTGTCTGTTGATTTTACTGTTGATCATTCATAATGATGAATGATTATTACTTTTGTGAAATGCTGATGAATTTATGGTTGCTTTATCTTAGTTATGTGTTGATCTCTAAGGCCCATTGCTCATACTTTTGCATTATATATTTATCTCCTAGGTACACTTTTAATGGTCAATACTGTTACAGTAAATAATGTAGAGAAATTATTGTTGTTTCAGATAAGTAATAATTTGTTCATAAAATGGCAATTATAATATACTTATTATCTTATTTGTGATGTAAATGGCTGGTAAGCAAAAAAAAAAACAGATTAATATATTCTTTTTATATGTAATATATATATATATTATAATGATCGAAATGAAAGTGAAGATCGAATCTAACCGCAAAAACAATATCTGCAACTACCAGGGCGCCATCTAGGCATTTGAGCCTAGAAAAATTTATAAAGTAGGCAGATACGCGCTGTTAAGATTCCACTTTATTTAAATATTCCGATCGTTAGCCTAAGTCACTAGCTCAGCGGAGACGCAGAGATAAAAATCTATAAATTTTATATCTTAAATATAAAAGAATAAAAGCCACTGCCAGAAATTAACACATAAAAATATTTATTTACGCACATATAAAATCATTCTAAATTCGAGGAATAGGTTTAACATTTTTAGATTTTTATATTACTCTTTAATTGTACATTTACATAAATTTCAATGAGTTTAATATTTTATTTAGATGGTCAAGTATGAATAGACTACATAGATTTGCATTTGAAAAGAAAATATTCTTCCCTGATTTAACCTTAGGCTAAAATTCGCAGTCAAACTGGCATCAATCCATCTGATACATTTATGTATTCAATGTAGCATGAAAATACAACAGCACAAATATACTATACTGTCAGGAAAGGACATCTGAACAGTATAGTTAGTGAAAACATTGACTCTTGTCCAATACAGGGATATGACGTCTGTATAGCAAGAAGAACAATAAAATAAAAACTCCATAGGAAAGGGACCGCGATCCTTTTTGCCGACTTACAATCCCATCCATAGGCAAAGGGTTGGTGCGGTGTATTCAGCGATTCTGCACGTAGCGAAACTTATACTACATCTACTAATTACACAAATATATCCAATCCATTGACCCAATTCAACAACGACACAAATAACCTAAGATTACCCTCCCCTAATATAACTTTACAAATCTATATAGCCATTCACGCCCGACTTAAATTTAACATTTAGATACGTTCGCACAAATGCATTTTATAAAATTTGTTTTAAAATGTTGAGTACAGATCAGCTGCACAGATTCCACGGTCAAAAACATTCCAAATTAAACACAACCGATCAAAATACAAAATCATCGATAAACGTCACTTGCATAGGGAATATACAAATCCCATTAGCATTCATCGTAAGATGCTTGCAGTGATATCGTTGACATATATTCTAATCGAATGTGAAAACCACAACATTATCAACCGCTAACGAATCTATGCAACGTCTATACCCAACCTTAAATTTCATCAATTAAAATTTAAACAATAAACAATTTATACAATAAGAAAGAAAAAAAAATGGAAATGATTTTTATCAATCGGAAAACATATAAAATTAAACATTATTAATTTGATTTTAAACTTAAAAAAAGTCAGATAGAAGTTCATAAGCTTGAACGAAAGTTCTTAATTATTTTTCAATTTAGAGTTCATGTCAATTTAGCTTACGGTAGAAGAGTCCAGGTTCCTGTTTTTAATTCCCGCGACGTCTCCATTGGAAGATAATGTTCTGGAGGTAGCATTAGCTGGTTCCATTCTTGTATCACAGTCTTTTCATTTTTATATTTTTTTTAAAACAAACAAAAAAAAAAATGAGAGAGAACGGCAAGTGCGTCCTACCGTTCTCATCAAATCAAGTCCGAAAAAAAACTGTCTGGAACTCAATATTTCTCTTTTTATAGTAAATCTCCAGATTGAATGAACAAAGACGTCACTAATCCAAATTTTCGTTTGGGTCCAGGCTGAGGCTTGGTGCTTCCATTGGTCAAGCTAATTTCTTTTTATTTTCTTATCTATCTTTCATCAGATCATTTTAATTATACAAGAGCCCAAGGCTAGCTTGCTTTTCAAACAATTTATAAACAATCATTTCCATTTACAGATTACATTAATTAATACCTGTTTTTATTTTTAAATCTTGTACTTTTTTTTATAAAAAAAGTACGTTCAAATACTTATTTGTTTTTTTAAAAAAAAATATTTTTAAAGTTTGGCCTCTGTGCGAATGTATATACGTTTAACAATATTTTAATTTTAGCATTTAGTTTTTTACTTTTATTTGCGAACTTTTAAGTTTTTATTTTAAATAAATGTAACGACATATTTATATATCGTTACAATATATATATATATATATGTGTGTGTGTGTGTGTGTGTAAAACTGTAAATACCTGTTATAAATATACTATATGTAAGTTCAAAATAATTTTTATGGTGAGGATGAAAAATATATGTTAATCAATCAGCAGTGCTTTGGTAATCCTTGGCAGCTCTAGGATAATGTGGAAGTTTGGTGTCTCATGATTTTGCATGAGTTGTGTATTTCAGTGTTTGCTGCTTGTCTATTTATTATGTTGTCTTTGAGTTTATTTATCAGTATTGCCTCAGTATTTTTCGACCATGAAAAATCTTGTAATTTTAAATTTATTTTTAATGTAAATGATACAAAGATATTAACAGTTCTTACTATTGATAGTAAAGTGGAACTATTAACATTCTATATAAAAACAACATACTTTCAATATAACACATAATTCTTCCAACAAAATCAAGGAATGGCTATGGGCTTACCACTGTCTCCCTAATTAGCAATATTTACATCTAAGAGTTTGAAACCACAGCCATAAAAACTACTCCTTATCTACCTAAAGTTTGATATCATTATGTGGATGATACATTTGTTGTATGGCGATATGGGGAAGCACTGCTACAAACTTTTTGGGAATATATCAATAACATATTCCTTCAATTAAATTTACAATAGAATCAGAACAAGAACAAAAATTGGCATTTTTAGATACACTTCTGACAAGACTCCCTCATGGCAAAATCAAAAGTACAGTTTATTGAAAACCTACACATGCATGAAAATACCTAGCCTTTACATCCAATCACACCTGAAACACAAAACATGGAGTTATATTATTACTATTGAACAGAGCAAAAGAAGTTTGTTCAGAAACCAGTGATTTGGAAAAACAAAGAAAAATCTATATAGAACAAACTTTTATAAAAATAGTTATCCATCAACTGTTATTAAAAAAAACATTAAATAGACAAAAAATGAACCATCAAGAGAAAAGACAATTATTGGTACTGTAATGTACCCACACATTCCAAAAATAGCAAACAAATTAAGAAAAATCTGCAATCAGTATAATATCAGAACAGCTTTCCAGAGCCATACCACACTATAAGGAATTCTAACATCTACAAAGCCTAAACTTGAAATGCTGAAAAAAAAAAACTGCATCTATGAAATACCATGCAAATGTGGAAGAATATTATGGTGACACTAGTCATCCCATTAAAAAGCACTTGCAAGAACATACACTGATGATTAGAAGAGAGAGAACCCATATGTACCAATGAACATATGTTCTATTGGGAAAATACAAAAATATTGAATAGAGAAGAAAATGTATAAAGAAGAAAATTTAATGAAGTTGTTCACATGATAATAACAAAAAATTTCACAGAGCAACCTAGTATGATTGTATATAATGTATGAAAACCACTAATCAACTTTGCTGTTAGGAAAAAGTGGAGAAATCAGCAGGAACCTTAGAGATAAGTATATGAAATTTCTATTGACTGTTGCCTTTCGCAGGATAGCTCAGTTGGTTAAGTGTTACCTTAAAATTCAATAATCAAGAATCTAAGAACCTAGGTTCGAATCCTATGCAAGTACTGTTACTGGTCAGGCCAGAAACACCCGAAAAAGAGGGGACAATAATACTCCACAAAACGTTGTGCATATACTAACCTGTTTGATGTGTTATTATTAACAATTGAATGTATTTGAACTATTTAAATAGAGTTAATTTTTTCTAAAGACATTCAGTACACATATTAGATGCTGTAAATGGTCCAATATAAAAATACAACTAGAACATCATCATCACAAATCTTCAGAAAAATACAATATAGTTAATAACTATCAAATTTGTGGCTATACTTGTTCTGTTTTCTAATTAGGATGTTTACAACATTTTATTAATAATTAAGCTGTTATCTCCATCCCCCATGCAATAGCTAAATAATTATGTTTATTTTTATTAAATTTCAGATACAAAATAAAAAGCTCAGATCGTTGTGGATTAGTAAATGTGTCATTGAACTCTATATATTGTGAGAGTACCATATGAGCCTCACCTAAAACAATTTGTGTTTCTTTGTGAATTTAACTGTGCCTATATCGAATCAACAGATATAAATAACTTACACCTATCTTAAGCTTTTCATGTATCAGCTATATATATATAGACTAGTTAGTATTAAAAGAATAATTCTAAAAATGAATAATTCTAGTTTATTTATACACACACATAAATAAAATGTTTCTAACTAATAGTATTTTTTTTTTGTTAATATAAAACTTGACATTTGACAAAGCCTTAAGTCAACATTGCATTTTTATCAGTTGAAACAAAGGAAATAAACGTTTGGGGTTCATTACAAATTGTATATTTTAAACAATAGAGCGTGAGCGTGATTATGTGATATGCTTGCTGAAATTAATCCAGTATAAAAACGAACTAATATTGTTATAACAATAATCTTCTATTTAGTTATCAAGGCAAGAACTACGTTTGTAAATTTAAATGTGTTCGAATTTAGAACACATTTAAGAAAAATTAAAAAAAAGAAGATTCAATATTTTAAAACCTGCTTCAAGTAATTAATTTACTGCCTTTGAATATTATAAAGAACTATAAAAAAATAATCAGTGAATTTAACAAGGTTATAAAAGTTATCAACGTCTTCGAAATGAGCTTTCAAAATATAAATTTAAGAAGACAAAAATTTATAAAGATGTTCTTTGGCTAGATAATTTATGCCAGAGATTTCTACTGATGTTTTAAACCCGAACATGTAAATTTATTCCTACTTAATCAATGCCTAAAATATAATCGTCGTAATTCTCATTTAAAAAGCTGCTTTAATATTGGAGTATTATATTGAAGAAGATGTTAAATATTTTACTACATAAATATTTAAAGAATGAATATCTGGATTGCCTCTTCGAAGGATGATCAATGAACTTTATGTTTCAACATTCATCATCATTTTATTTCGTCTAAGGAGGGATATAAAACCGTATTCTTTCTCGTCTTGGATTACTTCATTGTATAATTTAAGAACTCTTAAACTTTATTTCCTTTGTGGATAATTATATTTACTTAGAAAAATTACTTCGTATATTAAAGTGGAGAACTGATAAGATGAACACTTTATTTTTTTTTATTTATTTAATAAAATTTAGATATTGATATTTTGATATATACTCTGATGGAAATGACAGCTGACTAAGGTAAACGTTTTTAAATTATTTCAATTTGGAAGTAAGTTTTATTATATTCCAAATTGAATCTTACATGACAATTAACATAATATATTTTTAAACATACATAACTAATATCAGAATACATTCTATTATTAATCTAGTGTGAATGGATGTTATCGTATATAAACATACAACACACACTGAATTATTTTAATGACACAATAGGTAGATTTATAATGTGTCATGTGTATTTATTATACGCATGATTTTAAATTATATATATATGTAAATGATTACATTATTATTATTTTTTTTTGAATATTAAATAATTTATTAGTGTATATAAGCACAGATTATAATTCTAAATTTTAATGTTTTTATGTGATAATATTTTGTTTTTTATTACTGATTAAAATGTGTTAAACTTGATTTCAAAATTAAACAGGTCTCGTTTGTTTATTTTATTTAGTCGTTTTATAAAACCAATATTTATAAATATACATACTCATGCATATATATGTTAAATCAACTTAGTGATTTAATATTTATAAAGAAGTTATATATAGCTTATATTAAATTTATTATTACTATGGGATATTTGTGGAAATGCCTGAAGAGAGTCGATTGCAAATTTCTACTCTGAGCTCGAATTCCGAGAGTAACGAGGTTATTAATAGAGGAGTGAATTGGATTATATTTTAAATCACATCATCCATGGCATTCTATAAGAAGACTCAAAGTCCGACTAT
This sequence comes from Epiperipatus broadwayi, assembly GCA_028023455.1. NCBI lineage: Eukaryota > Metazoa > Onychophora > Udeonychophora > Euonychophora > Peripatidae > Epiperipatus > Epiperipatus broadwayi. The sequence continues at coordinate 7,425,708 of JAQFVV010006234.1, forward strand.
AGTTAGATGCGACTTCCTCGAGTCCTGAAAAGGATCGTCCCGTTATACATGGCGCCCATACTTAAGGCATGAAACAGTAGTTTTCCATTGGTTAAATCCATAGTTTAAAAAAATAAATAAATATATGAGTATGTTGTGAATTGGTAAAAACACTGAATAATAAATAATAGAGACCTTGAAATAAAATAAACCGTAATAAACAGATAAATCAGTCGCTTTAAAATAAATAAATAAATACAATTATAATTTGGGCATTAAAATATATATTATAACAACATCTTATAAAAGTAGGAAAATAGAATTACATTTAAGGGCATAAGCACAGCATGAAATCTTATGGCATATATTAAAGTATAACTTTGAAAAGAAAGTAATTTATATATATTACATTAGAAATTTTTAGTTAATGATAACTAGAAGTCGGAAAAAGCTAAAAATAATGGAAGTAAAAAGTTTAGAAGAATCTTTAAGTAATAAAGATAGTGAAATAGAAATTACTTCAATTAGTGATGAACAAGGGTCTTTACAAGTCCTAATGTCTGAGGGGTCTGTAGAAGAAGTTGAACATCCTTCACAAGTTCATATGACAGATCAAATATTACCCCAAACACAAAAGGTAACTGAAGCTATAATAGTACAGCCTCAAGGAAGTGATAATTATATGGCTCAATTGGTCCGAATGATAATTGATATGAAAGCTGATATGAATAAAATGAATTCTAAGATGGATAATATGAAAGCTGATATGAATAATATGGCAACCAAAGCTGATATAAATAATATAAAAGCTGATATGAATAATATAAATGCTGATATAAATAAAATGAATGCTGATATGAAGGGAGAAATGGCTAGAATGAATGATAATATGGTAACTAAAGTTGATATGGATAATATGGAAAGGAAATTAAAAGAAGACATAATTTCTATAAAAGAAGAGTTAAAGAAAGATATTGATAATGTTAAGGAAAAGATGCAAGTAGAAATCAAAGTTGTTGTTGAAAAGAAACAAACTGCCAATGAAGTAGAAAGACTTCATGACACAAAAGCATCAACAATATCGATGGAAATTCAATGCCAAGAATCCAAAACTTACCCTGAGCATGAGATATGTGAATATAATGATAGCATCCAGAACAAATCACTTTTAGTTCAAATGAATATTTCAGAAGAAAACTGCCATGACTATCATTTTACCATACAGCAGAGCAATGAAGTAGAAGATCATTGCAGCATTAATAAAGTGCTTGAACCTGATCCAAAAATCTTAGAAAGAGAAGAGGATATGGATCATGTGAAATATAAATTAAATTCTGAATCTCAGGAATTGAGGGAAACACAGTCAACTGATAATACTGAATGTCTAGATAAATTAAGACTTCAGATTTCTTGTATTAATAACAAGTTAAATCATGAACTCATGAAACTTGAGATGACTCCACTATCTAAAGATATAATAGATGAATACAACAGTGAAATGTATTTTGAGTCATCCCATCATATTTGTTTTTACTCCCAGAACAAATGTAAAACATTTCATCAACGAGGTGTTGATGAATTGTATGACAACCATCTGATAATATCATTATCAATTATGATATTTAATGGAAAAGAAGGTTGTCTTAATAGAAGGTTTAATATAGAAGATATGAATGAAGGCAATAGATTTAATTGTCTTAAGTGTAAATTATGGTGTATGAAGCATCACCATAATCCTGAAGATAAACAAATTATAAAAAGTCTTCAGACAATAATAAAAATATTTATAATACTATCTAAGAGACAGAAAGGTTCACAATTCCATAGGTTGTGTAATACTTATGAAGGTCCCTTCACATTCATTGAACATGTTAATGGATGTGCTTAAAAAGTAAAGCACACATATAAGGAAGGACTTCATAGATTACGACTTTGGGATGTGACAATGGACTTTCGGTAATAATAGAATCCATTAGGCTGTTCTTTTAAGAGAATAAATGTATATATGTATATAAATAATTGAAGTTGATATTAATAGCAATAAAAATGCATCAAGTTAACCAAAGTATAAAAAAATACTTACAGGTTTATTAAAGTTCAAGTTGTGGTTAATTAACTAAGTAATAATGGTAGATTAATTAAGCATCATGATAATGCAATCTGATGTTGAAACACTATTTATAAAATGCAAGTCCATTATTATATGGATATGTATAAATAAGACATTTATTTTATATAGCATGATGTTGTTAAATTGTAATAACAATCAGCATTAAAGCAATGTACATGCGATAGTTTGTGGATATATATATATTGTACCGGTCGAAAACCACCACCCCCAATGTCAAATCGGATTCAAACTCAGCTTAACCAAAACCGAATTCAAACCCAACTCAACAGCTCAGATAGCAGAAATCGACGGCACAGTGCTATGCGCCAAGAACTAGCTCAACGGTTGGTGATGACTAGAGACTCCTTGCACTGACACGAATATCTAATAATTAATTACTTTGAATACTTTTTAAATCAAATCATATGTATGTTCGGGTTGCCAACACAGACAGCGAGTATTAACATTTAAATAATTATAAAAAGGATGATGAACTAAGAAACCAAGTATGTTATAAAATATTTAATAATAATAATAATTTGTTTGGTTCAAGAAAATATAGATTGCATTAGTGATCTCTAGTCTTTAAAAGAATTTATAAATATAATAAGAATGGCGGTCCTTATCATATGCCAATGGAAATTACGCAATATTGGAATTCTATGTCTATGCCCCCAACAAGAAAATATAAAGGTGGATAAAGGTATTTATTTAGAACGGAAATGATTGTTCTAATTTTATTACGGTGGAATATGAGATTTATCTTCACATTCGGAAATCTATTCATGAAGAGCAAAACGTATTTCAAGGCATAACTTTAATCTTGATTTGAGAACTGATTTAAACGAAATATACTTGAGGATTGGTTCGACTTTAATTTAAATCACTCCATCACGAATTACGAGCACGGAGCGGGTTTTACTGAAACAAGGACGCAATGGTACTGACGAATTACAAGGCAGTGAGTAAAATTGAAAGATGATTGCTAGTCGATGGTCGAAGTCCTATGGCGGCTTGCATTTGGCAAGTCTTACGCCCTTTGACTAATGGAACGGAAAGGAAGTATTTTCTTCCTCGAGAAATTTAAATGCGAAAATATGATCACCGACCAGCCTAACGGAGCGGAAGATGGCCCTACGTCAGCAACATTTGATGATGATGACTTGATAGTCATCGTTGAAAAATAAAACCCATGTAGAATGCTCTACGTGATGACTTGACCAATTAATTAAAGTCAAACGAGCTTTATCGAACTATTTTGAAAACATTTATAAACTATCTTAATTATGCCTTAATATTCGTGCCCTTCCTGAATATCAATTTAAAATAACAAAAATGGAATTAAAATACATTTAACCCTTTATCGACCCTTTTTGGCAATAAAAACATTTAAGGTTATATTCGAATAAATATATATTAGTAGAACAAGAAATCAATATTATAACATTTTGTGAGTATATAAACAATTGTAACTTAGTAGCTGGGGACATAGGTGAAAAATGAAGCTAATAGTTTATTATTTGCCAATTATCAAATAATAAACATGTAATATTTTCTTTCGACTCGATGATTAATAGAACTTTCAAATTTAGTTCTAATGGGCGAGAATTACTATTGGAAATTAATGTTATATTATTTGCGTGAGGCAAATGGAATCAAAGGGCTCATCGAGTCGAAAGATTATTGGCATATAATTTTTAAATACGACATTAATAAAGCACACCAACATATATATATTAAACGAACCGCCAGGTAAGAAAAGAAAAAGTTTAAAGACTAGAGATTGAAAGAATTACAATATAAATTTATATTAGCATTTTATAAAGATTTACATTAAATAATAAAGAGCTCTTAAATAGGAGGAGTATAAAATAAAGTTCGAACTGGCCAGAAAGTTTAACGTTCATATTACCCCTTCCGCTGGTCCTTAAGTTACACCTCCAAGTTGTTGAAAACGTAGGCATCATTGGTTAACTACTGGAGTAGTATTTTAGTAGCTTTCATTATTTTAGCAGAATTATCGATCCGGAAAACGGTTCAGCAGCTCCAGTGAAGATTCCTCGGGACTTTAGGAACCGCAGCCAGATCCCTGATTTTCTAGCCCTCTATCATGATGAAAAACAAATTAATATGCACAGAGTTCACTGCACTACTCTACAATCAAAAACTCACTAGCCCCTTCTTTACTTTTCAGGGCTATATATATTGTCCAGATGCCTTAAGGCTAGCGCTCATTTTATTATCAATTAGTTGTTTTCCAATACATTCCTTCGATAAGCTTTCAAACTAATTTGTGAATTCCTTTCCTAATTAGAAAATGAATTCTTAAAGTCTGAAATGATTTTAATTAAAAATTGAATTCTTATCTTTTTTTAATTAATAAAACTTTACTGTTGTTTTTGAGAATTTGAAAGCCCATGGAAGGAATGTAGCTTTTAATCGCAAACTTTAACAAATTATTTAAAAGTAAAAAAAAAAACAAGTATTCCCGACGCAATGAAACTTTCGAAAATTATATATATTTAAATATTTACAAATATATACGCACAATCCACGCAATTGTAATATATATAAATTCATGAATATTTTATCATGAATTTATTAAGAGAATTGCTCAATTTTAAACTGAAACTAATTGATTTTAATACACATTTGAAATAAATTATTCATTATGGAAATTAGCGTGGATTGAACGTATAAAGCCCCATTGCATCGGAAATTTAAGGTTAGTATTAGGGTAACTAACATGAAGCTAGGATCGAACTCAGATCCGACTGCTTCATTTCTTTTCACTTCAAAAAAAAACAATGAAAAAAAAATGACTTTACTTATGCAGGATATAGTTGCATAAGTGTATAGACTCTGGGAGAACAGCATGAGTGTGAATAATATAACCTGCCCAAGCTACAAATTGTACATGTCTCACTGCGATCCATTTTTTGAATATTCAACTTATAAATGGGTTTATAATAAATCAGTCCGTTTATCAAGTTTCATTTTCCTAGGGTCATGTCAGTTGGTCTTCTGTATATATATCTGTCATTACAGTTTGTCTTATTGTTTCCCTGGATCAGGTGGTACATATGGTTTTAACTGTATGTCATTGTAATGGTCATAGTCCTGGTCTTCCCTGGTTGTCGTCAAGTTCCCATAGTCTATTGCTGTCATTTGTTCTATGGCCTTTTCTGCGACCGAATGCACAAAAAACAATTCTTTAACATTATCTCTATGAACGATGGGTTTCTCTCCTGGGTCTTCTTTGAAAGTCTGAATCTGTATCAAGGATCCAGGCATTGGCGTCTGTAACCTCTTCATACTAAGTTGAGGACTCATCATCTGTCCCATTTCCACTTTTAATTTCATTTGACTAGTGGTCTGAACATCTTTTTCTTTCTCTATATCTATATCAGCTTCCTCCACTGTTTCATAATTGGACTCATCCTCACCACTGTCGCCTTCCTTGCTATCTACAACTTCCTTTGGTGTGGCCTGATCATCTTTATCATCTATTTTTGGGGCTTCAGAGGGATTTATATCTTTCTCTATATCTATATCAGCTTCTTCCCCTGTTGCGTAATTGGACTCATCCTCACCACTGTCGCCTTCCTTGCTATCTACAACTTCCTTTGGTGTGGCCTGATCATCTTTATCATCTATTTTTGGGGCTTCAGAGGGATTTATATCTTTCTCTATATCTATATCAGCTTCTTCCCCTGTTGCGTAATTGGACTCATCCTCACCACTGTCGTCTTCCTTGCTATCTACAACTTCCTTTGGTGTGGCCTGATCATCTTCATCATCTATTGTTGGGGCTTCAGAGGGATTTATGTCTTGCTGAAGCTTTACATTCTCTGGGTTTGAGTTGGCTCGGATGCCTCGTGCTTCATCCATCCTTACAAACCTTTCCATCATCATCATCAGTACCTTTCGGTCTTCTCTCATTTCTCTAAGGATCGTTTGGAAAGTGTCTTTTCCCATTTTTGAAAACAAGAAAATAATGTAATAACAATCAATAAACACTGCAAATCAACTTATAGACTCTCTGTATGCTTAAATAATATTTTTTTTCTTTAGTAAATTTTAACTAGGTCTCTGACTACAGGTCCATTGTCCCAATCTTCACTAGCTGCTGCATATTATTTCCCCAATCTATGTAATCTGCCTTTTTTGGTTTACCTACGTTTTCTTGGTTGGCTCTTTATATTAACTGTTTGAGTGAGACATGTATTCAAAAATATTAAAGATAAGAAAAAAAAAAACATTATTCACTTTCCCTTTGTTCAACGGTTCTGTTCTCCCATGTCTGAAAAAAAAACTACAGTGATATACAAATATTATGTATTAGCAGATACAACAAATCATTCTGTATTGAACACACTTGGTTTTTTATTATGGCGATTGACCCACTACTGTGCTGACAATCAATTTTGCTGACAAATTTATTTATATGGGCGCCAGTGAGCAAAATGAGATCAATAGGGCATGTGATATAACCCATTGACCCCCAAACCACATATGATTGACTTAACTTTTGATAAAACAATTGAATTGATGATGAGTAATATTATTTAATAACAGCTAACGCGTTCATGACCTGAGTTTAAATATAGGAGTTCACTACTTCATTTTTACCAAGCACGAGGCTTTAACACCAAAAAAAAAATGTCAAAATTAATATTACAAGAACTTTTATTGGAGATATTATTCTAAATCTTGCTAGCATGAAAGCGTGCAAACCATTTAAGCATTTTGCCAACTGCATCTGGCTGCTTGGTGTACACAAAGGGTCTTCACCTGCTTTGAGGTTACTCTAGAAATTATTGTCATTAAAGCGTAATGTCACACTTCATCGGACCGCTTGACAGATAATTCCCAGTTTGAAGGTCTTCGCCTACTTTGAGACTACTAAAAATACGGAGCGAACATTTAATATATATGCTAGCAAGCAATACTTTGAAATTAAGACTCTTATATGATATCATATTAGATATTTTATATTATAACAACTGAGATGAACAAAATTAATTTTGACACAGACAAAATATTTCATTTATGGCAAAGACAAAATATTTCATTTATTTTACCCCAATGCTTTGATCTATGGACTCTTACTACTTTGCTAACGATAATTTTCTTACTGTCATGAACGCGTAACACAAACGTATAATATATATATACTGATATAGTACACGTATAATTAATATATATACATATGAATAATTATTTTAACTAACGAATCTTTTACTGAACGAACATTTAAAAAAATAATCTTGAAAACATTTTTATAAGAAAGAATTAGAAAATGATATTTTAATTTATTAAATCATTTCAGTATATATATAACACTTTTTTTTTTTTTAAAAAAAATATCACTCTACAGAAACAATTACTTTATTGGGATTTCAATTAACTGAGTAACTAAAATCACAATTCTAATCTCCAGGGCATGTGTGGGGTTTATTAAGTCGAGCCACAACGATTGGGCAGCCAAAAACATAACCATGTACCGGTCGAAAACCACCACCCCTAATGTCAAATCGGATTCAAACTCAGCTTAACCAAAACCGAATTCAAACCCAACTCAACAGCTCAGATAGCAGAAATCGACGGCACAGTGCTATGCGCCAAGAACTAGCTCAACGGTTGGTGATGACTAGAGACTCCTTGCACTGACACGAATATCTAATAATTAATTACTTTGAATACTTTTTAAATCAAATCATATGTATGTTCGGGTTGCCAACACAGACAGCGAGTATTAACATTTAAATAATTATAAAAAGGATGATGAACTAAGAAACCAAGTATGTTATAAAATATTTAATAATAATAATAATTTGTTTGGTTCAAGAAAATATAGATTGCATTAGTGATCTCTAGTCTTTAAAAGAATTTATAAATATAATAAGAATGGCGGTCCTTATCATATGCCAATGGAAATTACGCAATATTGGAATTCTATGTCTATGCCCCCAACAAGAAAATATAAAGGTGGATAAAGGTATTTATTTAGAACGGAAATGAGTATTCTACTTTTATTACGGTGGAATGTGAGATTTATCTTCACATTCGGAAATCTATTCCTGAAGAGCAAAACGTATTTCAAGGCATAACTTTAATCTTGATTTGAGAACTGATTTAAACGAAATATACTTGAGGATTGGTTCGACTTTAATTTAAATCACTCCATCACGAATTACGAGCACGGAGCGGGTTTTACTGAAACAAGGACGCAATGGTACTGACGAATTACAAGGCAGTGAGTAAAATTGAAAGATGATTGCTAGTCGATGGTCGAAGTCCTATGGCGGCTTGCATTTGGCAAGTCTTACGCCCTTTGACTAATGGAACGGAAAGGAAGTATTTTCTTCCTCGAGAAATTTAAATGCGAAAATATGATCACCGACCAGCCTAACGGAGCGGAAGATGGCCCTACGTCAGCAACATTTGATGATGATGACTTGATAGTCATCGTTGAAAAATAAAACCCATGTAGAATGCTCTACGTGATGACTTGACCAATTAATTAAAGTCAAACGAGCTTTATCGAACTATTTTGAAAACATTTATAAACTATCTTAATTATGCCTTAATATTCGTGCCCTTCCTGAATATCAATTTAAAATAACAAAAATGGAATTAAAATACATTTAACCCTTTATCGACCCTTTTTGGCAATAAAAACATTTAAGGTTATATTCGAATAAATATATATTAGTAGAACAAGAAATCAATATTATAACATTTTGTGAGTATATAAACAATTGTAACTTAGTAGCTGGGGACATAGGTGAAAAATGAAGCTAATAGTTTATTATTTGCCAATTATCAAATAATAAACATGTAATATTTTCTTTCGACTCGATGATTAATAGAACTTTCAAATTTAGTTCTAATGGGCGAGAATTACTATTGGAAATTAATGTTATATTATTTGCGTGAGGCAAATGGAATCAAAGGGCTCATCGAGTCGAAAGATTATTGGCATATAATTTTTAAATACGACATTAATAAAGCACACCAACATATATATATTAAACGAACCGCCAGGTAAGAAAAGAAAAAGTTTAAAGACTAGAGATTGAAAGAATTACAATATAAATTTATATTAGCATTTTATAAAGATTTACATTAAATAATAAAGAGCTCTTAAATAGGAGGAGTATAAAATAAAGTTCGAACTGGCCAGAAAGTTTAACGTTCATATTACCCCTTCCGCTGGTCCTTAAGTTACACCTCCAAGTTGTTGAAAACGTAGGCATCATTGGTTAACTACTGGAGTAGTATTTTAGTAGCTTTCATTATTTTAGCAGAATTATCGATCCGGAAAACGGTTCAGCAGCTCCAGTGAAGATTCCTCGGGACTTTAGGAACCGCAGCCAGATCCCTGATTTTCTAGCCCTCTATCATGATGAAAAACAAATTAATATGCACAGAGTTCACTGCACTACTCTACAATCAAAAACTCACTAGCCCCTTCTTTACTTTTCAGGGCTATATATCTTGTCCAGATGCCTTAAGGCTAGCGCTCATTTTATTATCAATTAGTTGTTTTCCAATACATTCCTTCGGTAAGGCTTTCAAACTAATTATTGAATTCCTTTCCTAATTAGAAACTGAATTTTTAAAATCTGAAATGATTTTAATTAGAAATTGAATTCTTATCTTTTTTTAATTAATAAAACTTTACTGTTGTTTTTGAGAATTTGAAAGCCCATGGAAGGAATGTAGCTTTTAATCGCAAACTTTAACAAATTATTTAAAAGTACAAAAAAAAAACAAGTATTCCCGACGCAATGAAACTTTCGAAAATTATATATATTTAAATATTTACAAATATATACGCACAATCCACGCAATTGTAATATATATAAATTCATGAATATTTTATCATGAATTTATTAAGAGAATTGCTCAATTTTAAACTGAAACTAATTGATTTTAATACACATTTGAAATAAATTATTCATTATGGAAATTAGCGTGGATTGAACGTATAAAGCCCCATTGCATCGGAAATTTAAGGTTAGTATTAGGGTAACTAACATGAAGCTAGGATCGAACTCAGATCCGACTGCTTCAATATATATATATATATATATATATATATATATATATATAAAAGGAGAGTGTAAAAGTTTATAAACAACTTGTTAAAAAAAAAGGCCAGTCAAAGAGATAAAAATGTGAAGACGACTTCACACAAATTCAAAATTGGGGATCAAGTTTTTATAAAAACACCTCATATGAGTAAACCCCAAGAGAGCAAATATCAAAAGTTTTACCATCAATATGAAGGACCTTATACTATCATAAAGCAAACAGGTCCCACTGCATTCTGGATAAATATGAAGGGAGGCATTAAAGGCAATTACAATGCTAGAGCTTTAAAACCCTATTTTGGTCAAACAAATTAATAATGTTTGCCACATTTTACTTATGTATAAAGTAAAATATTGAAAGAAAAGATCATTTAGAATAGGTAAGGGGGGGGGAAGTTTTCATTTAAAAGTATATGGGTATATATATGTATAAGGATGTGTATAAGTAAAAAAAAAGACATTAATTTTCTTTGATGAGGGTATGTTAAGCAATTAAAATTAATTCTTAGGATATCTGAAAACTAAAAACGTTTTAAGAGTTAATCCATGCTGAATGATGGATGTTCTTATGTTTTGGATAGTTCTCAAAAAAGTCCATGAGTCTTAAAGAAAAGCAGGATGGAGACTACCAAACAAATATATGTGTCATCTATAAAAGAGGCACATAACAATGAATCCATTAAAGAAAAATAAAAAAAGGGAGAAAAAGAAAGAACCCTATATATATGAACATCTTTATCCTTCTGTTTAAAGTGAATAATATTTAATGTAGAGAAAGAGAAAGGGTTAAAAAAATAGAGCAAATAATAAGGGTTGATAAAAGCAGGAAAGAAAAACAAGCTCCACAACTTTATATTTAATGCATACATTGACACACATTAAGTGTCCAAATTTTAATGGTAAATATAAAATTTGAACTTTTTAAGGGGAGGGGGTAATGTGAGAGTACCATATGAGCCTCACCTAAAACAATTTGTGTTTCTTTGTGAATTTAACTGTGCCTATATCGAATCAACAGATATAAATAACTTACACCTATCTTAAGCTTTTCATTTATCAGCTATATATATATATATATATATATATATATATATATATATATATATATATATATATAGACTAGTTAGTATTAAAAGAATAATTCTAAAAATGAATAATTCTGGTTTATTTATACACACACATAAATAAATGTTTCCAACTAATAGTATTTTTTATTAACCAGGACTTGACATTTGACAAAGCCTTAAGTCAACATTGCATTTTTATCAGTTTGAAACAAGGGAAATAAACGTTTGGGGTTCATTACAAATTGTATATTTTAAACAATAGAGCGTGAGCATGATTATGTGATATGCTTGCTGAAATTAATCCAGTATAAAAACGAACTAATATTGTTATAACAATAATCTTCTATTTAGTTATCAAGGCAAGAACTACGTTTGTAAATTTAAATGTGTTCGAATTTAGAACACATTTAAGAAAAATTAAAAAAAAGAAGATTCAATATTTTAAAACCTGCTTCAAGTAATTAATTTACTGCCTTTGAATATTATAAAGAACTATAAAAAAATAATCAGTGAATTTAACAAGGTTACAAAAGTTATCAATGTCTTCAAAATGAGCTTTCAAAATATAAATTTAAGAAGACAAAAATTTATAAAGATGTTCTTTGGCTAAATAATTTATGCCAGAGATTTCTACTGATGTTTTAAACCCTAATATGTAAATTTATTCCTACTTAATCAATGCCTAAAATATAATAGTCGTAATTCTCATTTAAAAAGCTGCTTTAATATTGGAATATTATATTGAAAGATGTTAAATATTTTACTACATAAATATTTAAAGAATGAATATCTGGATTGCCTCTTTGAAGGATGATCAATGAACTTTATGTTTCAACATTCATCATCATTTTATTTCGTCTAAGAAGGGATATAAAACCGTATTCTTTCTCCTCTTGGATTACTTCATTGTATAATTTAAGAACTCTTAAACTTTATTTCCTTTGTGGATAATTATATTTACTTAGAAAAATTACTTCGTATATTAAAGTGGAGAACTGATAAGATGAACACTTTATTTTTTTTTTTATTTATTTAGTAAAATTTAGGTATTGATATTTTGATATTATACTCTGATGGAAATGACAGCTGACTAAGGTAAACGTTTTTAAATTATTTCAATTTGGAAGTAAGTTTTATTATATTCCAAATTGAATCTTACATGACAATTAACATAATATATTTTTAAACATACATAACTAATATCAAAATACATTCTATTATTAATCTAGTGTGAATGGATGTTATCGTATATAAACATACAACACACACTGAATTATTTTAATGACACAATAGGTAGATTTATAATGTGTCATGTGTATTTATTATACGCATGATTTTAAATTATATATATATATGTAAATGATTACATTATTATTATTATTATTATTATTGTTATTATTATTATTATTTTAATATTAAATAATTTATTAGTGTATATAAGCACAGATTATAATTCTAAATTTTAATGTTTTTATGTGATAATATTTTGTTTTTTATTACTGATTAAAATGTGTTAAACTTGATTTCAAAATTACACAGGTCTCGTTTGTTTATTTTATTTAGTCGTTTTATAAAACCAATATTCATAAATATACATACTCATGCATATATATGTTAAATCAACTTAGTGATTTAATATTTATAAAGGAGTTATATATAGCTTATATTAAATTTATTATTACTATGGGATATTTGTGGAAATGCCTGAAGAGAGTCGATTGCAAATTTCTATTCTGAGCTCGACTTCCGAGAGTAACGAGGTTATTAATAGAGGAGTGAATTGGATTATATTTTAAATAACATCATCCATGGCATTCTATAAGAAGACTCAAAGTCTGACTATAGTTAGATGTGACTTCCTCGAATCTTGAAAAGGATCGTCCCGTTATAGTATACATTAGTAAACTCATTAGTCATTAACAAATTGTGAGACTTTCTTTAATACATATTTATTTAGGTAAAGCAATTTTTCCACTAATATATTTGCAAGCTCATATCAATGTTTTATGCAGCATTTAATTTACAAAATGATGTACTATATTTAATGAATTCTACTTTTATTTCAGTGACACCACGTTATCCTCCTAATATTTCTTGGGATGGAAGAACTACAATTAGCAATGGAGATGATATGGATGCCACATGTTTTTTACTTATGGTTGCACCAAGGCCACATTTAGTATGGACAGTTGGAAGCAAAGATATGCCTATTTCTGTTACACCTGACACTAAGTTAACCCAGGATGGACACCTTTATAACATTTCCAGTGACATACAGTTTACAGTCAAAGATGCTATATATGAAAACTATGTAAAAAAATCTATATCAGTAACTTGTACAGTAGTTATTAAGACTGCTTATCAAAAAAGCCGTAGTTTTAGTCTAAATGGTAAGTAATATATTTTTTTTACATTTGTATAAAAGCAACTTTACAAAAATGTTATGTGTATAATAATTTTTCTATAAATAAAATTCTCATTTCTGACATATTCACATAATTTTAATAAAAAAATAAAAAAAGGTTTCTATACACAATAATTTCATTTTGTTGGACAAAAATGATAAATTTTCCATTGTGCTCTTAGACTATGACCTGAAAAACATCAAAGGCTTGGTATGTCTTATAGAAAGCCATAAAGTTTTGCAGAAATGATTTTTGGTACTGCTCAGTTATCTGTACTGTGCCACTAGGTGATACTGCAGTACCAATCAAGAACCATACAAGTGATAAATTTCTATCAAAGAAATTGCTGTAAAATACAAGTTACAAAAACAGAAATTGGTGAAATACATAACATACCCTCTTCCTGTATGAAGAAATCGATCAAAAATAGGTAAAATAAAATTATAATAGCAAGAAATTGAAAAACTCACTGTAAAATATAAATTACAAAAACAGTGAAATACATAAAACAACCCCCTCCCTGCATAAAGAAAGTGATCAAAATAATAAAATACAAATTACAAAAAAATCAAAGAAATTGCTGTAATATACAAATTACAAAAACAGAAATCGAAGTACCAAAATATCAAAAATGCTATTTAATGTTATTTTCAAAAGCCTATGAAATAAAAACTATAATACTAAATCTCAAAAAAAATTAACATATGTTAAGGCAAAGTATTCACTTAAAATTCACTACATTTTTTTAAAAACAAATCATAAATGCTATTTTTAAAAGCTTATGAAATAAATCAAAAATTAAAATGCCTAAGGCAAAATATTCACATGAAAAAATATCCTGATTTTTTTAATACTAAAAAAAAAAAATTTTTCAGCGATAATTAGAAAAATCAAAAATGCTATTTAATGCTATTTTCTAGAACCTATGAAATAAGTCAAAAACAATAATACTAAATTTCAAAAAAATTAATGTATGCTAAGGCAAAGTATTCATATAAATTGCACTTAACAAAAATGGCAGGAAAAATGATTTGCACTACATTTTTAAAAAAGAAATTCCTCTGAGCTTCAATACTATTTCGTGGAGTATCAACAAACAAAAAAACCCAATTAACCTATTTTTCAAGAATATGAAAATATATAATACTAAATTTCATCAATATTTAAAAAATAAAAGACTTTATGATAAAACTAGGAAGGAGAAATCATATTTCAGGCATTATACTTTTACAAATATGCCTGTAGGTTTATCTCTGGTTATTATCTAACTAAGAGATATAGTAACAACAGTGATTTATATCAGCTACAAACAATGAGAACATTACACTGGAGAGCTTCCAAATGTTTCTCCCCAAAATTCATTAAATTAATTATTCTTTACTTTGAAATTATGGCATATCATAACATATGAATTTAGAAATGAAAAAAAATAATTGGAATAGAAAATAGGCATGACTGCATATTATAAAAAGGTTAAAATAATAATTGATTGCAGTTACAGAAAAAAATATTAAAAAGTACATTTATAGGTAAGAGTATTACAGTTACCATTTAGATATTTTATTTTAACAAGAATTTTAAATAATTGAGAATTTACAATTTAACAAATGTTCATTATAAATAGCTTTATTTAAATATTATAAGTTTTTAAAATAGATTTATAGAGCTCTGTGGGGAAAAAATATTGCCAATTTTTTTTCAGGTCAGGTTGTCTGGCATTTGGCACTGGATGGGGTAATCATTTGCAATGTCCTGCCTTGGCGCAGATGGTGGTTGAACTTATCCATCCTTGTGAAATCAAATTTGGGCATTCCTAGATCTCTCCATTAGTAACAAAATACGGAATTTGTATATTAAATTTTACCCTTCTATTTTGAATTTCTATGGCTTAAAGTAAAATAAATAGGTTCTTAAAGTAGATTATTGAATGTTAAATTATAATTATTTCCTGTCTTTTGTAAAATATCATTTGCAGAATTACTTGCTTTGAATAAAATGCTCATAATCAAATTAGTCTCTTTAATATAAGAAAGGAATTACTTCTTTGCATAAAATGCTTCATAAAAATTATAATGGCAGAATAAATAATATTTTTTTTTTGCCTTGAGAAATACATTGTTTAACAAAGAAATTTTACTGAATATCATGTGACAGCATTACTGACATTTAGAAATTATATATATATAAGATATTCGTCACTAAAAAATCACAAAATAGCATTTAAAACGTTTTTTTTGGTATCGATTTATGTCAGTTATTTAGTTAAATTGTTACATTTTAATTTACCATTGTCAAACTCCCTCCACTCACAACGTTGACGCCATCCATTTTAGATAAATACACGAATGATTATTACTAATCATTTTCGAAACTAGAGATTATCTCTAGCACAGATATAAACTTTAAACCTCAGTTAAAGATTAATATATTTGATTTTTTAATTTTACACACACACGGAGTACCTTTCTCTGTCCCGTATGTAATATTTTTATAGATATAATAAACACCTCCATACTTCCCCATTATTTTTAAATTCATACAAATAAAGATACAATAAAAGACAAATGACCCCCAAGATGCATTTCATGCTGAACCAGCACTCATCAGTTGACCCAAGTCATTATCTCTCATATATATCTCTATTCAATTTTAATATTTTTTAATATATATATTATATACAAAGTATTTATCTAGAGTAAATTGTTATATTTTCATTTTCCATTGTCAAACTCCCTCCACTCACAACTTTGACGCCATATTCATTAGAGCGATTTTTAAAAATGATCTTTACTTAAAAAAATATTTATCCTATTTCAACTGGTGTTTATTTTGTATTATTTATGATCTCATAGGATGTTTTTATATAAAAACAATGCCATTCTTATGGAACGAAATGGAAAAATTTATGTTGACATTGATAAGGTACAATTTTATATAATGAACTAAACACACACATATATGGCTGGCTAGATATGCACATATTCCAGTCAAAAACGTCTGCTCACTCAGCAAGATTAAAAATCCAAGCAAAAATACCTCAAATCCGATCATGCTCGAGATACACACGTCTGGAGAAATCCTGAATTCTAACGTATTTGCCTATTATTATTACCCTATGGACAACAATTCCGATGGTATAGGATGATCATTTTAATTCCAGGCCCAGAAACACAGTGGTAGAACATAAGTTCAGACTGATGATGATGATCGAGATAAGAGTAGCCCAGGAATTACATTTATTACAGTTATTTAATTTAATTCTAAACTATTAGCTAGAAAATAATAATTAAAAAACCAGGATTTACATAAAATATATACTTAATAAAATATTAAGAAAACACACAAGTGCATATATATATTACATAAAGAAATTTCATGCTTGCTATAACGTTAACTGTTTAAAAAATTTCAGAAATTGTTTTATATAATCCCATTTACGTTAATCATTCAATGGGCATAAATTTTACTGAATGAGTTAAAACTTGTGAGGAGTTGAATACGCCAATTTACAAATATTTACAAACAATGTTGTGGATGCATAAAACAATCTACAAGATCGGAACAGATTCGGATTACAGAAAGATGCTTGATAATTTAGCATTAATCATTTTGACAAATAAATGTAAATATACGGTCTCAATCATTTATTTATAATCTCAAAATTATTACGTATGTTTGACAGGCATTGTTTGAAAATAGTATCTTTAGAATAAGTATACAAGAAACAAACATTGAGTTACATTGACAAGGAGAGATAAGATATATAATCATTAAGGTTTTACAGAAAGTATGTATTGATTTATATCTACGGGAATCGATTAGTATTTTAAAAGAAGGCAGTTTAAAAACAACGTACTGACTAATTAGCATGTTGACGTATTTCATGAATGAGTCATTATTTCCAACACCTCATTGCGACTAATGAAAGGTCAAACAGGCATAAATCAGTTTAATAAAACAATAACGATACTAGCATATTATTAGAGAAATACGGATCTTATGGCAGTTTGAATACTTCATCATTTTAACATATTTGAGAATGAATGAAGATTGGTACATCTGCGCATTTTGGCGAATGATACACAATGGGGAGATTGGGTTCCAATACCCTAAACCAGCTGTATGGATTTCTGCAGTACAATCAAAAGCCTATACTGCACATTTCACAGACAGTAGTATATACTTCTTATTAGGAATGATTTAGAGAAAGTATGATGGGGAGCTTCAGACTTCTGAAGTCCTCAATGACAAAACAATAAAAGTATATATATATATATTTTAAGTACTGTAAGAGAAAGAAAAGGTATACCAGCAGTGTTATACCTAAGCAATAAAATTAATACATTATATCCTAGAATCTTAAAGTGGTTTGACCTCTATGCAATAATATGTTCAAACAAAGAATCATTAATCAAATTATAATGGATAATAACACTTTTAACTATTCGTAATAAAATTATTTTAACACTTGATTCCCATCAATATTTTTTTAGTAACAGAACTAACCCTCTGAGCAAATGGTAAGATGGGATGATAACAATTATTAAGGTTCATGATCTTTTAAATGACAATTTAGAAATAAATTCAAATAATAAAGTAACAGGATACACCCACAATAAAATATTTTAGATGAGAGCACCAGAATAAAAGATTTAAATATAAAAACCAACCTAGGGAGCATTTTCTGTGAAATTAATAAAATTTTACTAATAAACTTTAGCTGAAGTTGCTTCTTTCCCCATTATAAAATAAAATAATCCCTTATTAGACTCACAAGATTGATAAAACAAATAAGTTAAAATCTGTAATAGAACTGCACAAAGTTATATACAAAAAATTTAAGTGTGAAAGGTATGTTAAAATTACCATAAAATAGTAGGCATTACAGAGAGAGAGAGAGAGATCAAGAGAAAAATTAGCAGGAGTTATACACTAATACATTAAAGAAATCATACTTTTATTACTTATTATAAAATTTAAAGCAGCTCTTCATTAAATGAGGTTAACTCAGAAAAGGACAGCATGGCAGGTGGCAGTCAGGGACAGCGTTCAGGTAGTCATCTAGAATGCTTCGCCTCCAAATAGGCAGCAGGCAGCCTCTGAGAAAAGAAGAAAAGTGCTGTATTCTCTCTACTCAAAGTTCATAGTGCTGAACTGCTCTTAATTTCTTAAAATTTAGTGATCTATAAAGTTACTTTCTTGAATCACTTTCTCTGAAAATTTAATTATTGACTCTGAAAATTTACTTACCGACTGATTTCTTTTGTTCTATGGGCTCTTTTATACATTTTTTAAATTCCCCCAAGAATGCAATTTCACTTGCCTGCAGCTATCCCTGTAATCTTAATTCTAATTAGTAAAATATTTAATTAGTAAAAAAAATTTAAAGATAAGGCTTGAAATACCTTTTTAGATATTTCAGATTTTGTATAGATTTACTAAAATTTAACAAAATGATTCATTATAGTTTTAATTAAAATTTTGACTTTTAATTTGCAAGAAATAATCTTATATAAAGAGAATAGATTACTTCAGCTTAGCAACTATTCTAAAATATGTCGAAACTTTTTAATTCCAAATTTAATTAAAATATACATATAAAAATAATATAATTTTCAGCAATAAATATTACTAAATAATTGCTACATTTATATATATATATGATAATCATCTGAAATTAGGAGATGGCTGCTTGGGGTGCTGATACTATACAAAATCAATCAAATGTAACGTTACCAGGTTGCCGCAATTTTTTTTATAGAACATAATTTTTTTTTTGATTAAACAAATTTTTATTTCATTTATAACATGATTACTTTTTTATTAAACTAATTTTTATATTCATTTTCGTTTTTTTTAACCTGATATTTTTCTTTATTCGACAAATTTTGGTAATTTAATTTTGTGTTTATTATTCTGAAATTTAAAACTTTGGACCGTTTCACTACAAAAAAACTTGTTTCAACCCTGCTAAATTAATATAATACAATTATTTGGGACTTGTTTTGACTTTGTTTTACCCTTTTTTTTGGTTGACTAAATTGTTTTTCTTCTTATTAAGTCAAAAGTAACTTTTGTGTTGTTGGAGATTCAAAAACTGTTTTGAAACCCCCACCCCTACCCTCGTATCAATAATTGTAACAAAAAGTCAATTTTTCTTTTTTTTTAAACAATTTTTTACACTTTTATTTATATTTCATTTGAATTAGCCTTTTTTTGGCTTCTACAACAAACAGCTTTTTTGGGGGCTTTTACACTGTAATTATTAACAAAAAGTCAACAAAGATAGTCATTTATTTGAACCCCACTTATTTTAACCCTGCTGAAAAAAATATAATGCACTTATTTGGGAATTGTTTCAAATTTATTCTACCTTTTTTTTGGTTGACCAAATTGTTTTTCTTCTTATTAAATCAAAAGTAACTTTTGTGTTTTTTGGGGGTAAAAAATTGTTTTCAAACCCCCACCCTCGGAAAAATAATTGTAACAAAAAGTCAATAATTTTTTTTTTCAACAATTTTTTCTCACTTTTTACTTTTATTTATATTTCATTTGAATTATCTTTTAATTGTTGCTTTCTACAATAAACTGCTTTTTTGGGGGGGGGGGGGCTTTCATACTTTGTTATTATTAACAAAAAGTCATCAAAAATAGTCATTTATTTTAACCCCGCTGAAAAAAAAAAGACAATCCAAATATTTGTCAATTTTTAATGAAATAAAAAAAAAGTACACACATTTTGGACGTTTTGAACTTATTTATTATTTTATTGCTGTAATACAAACAGTCTGGTATTTGGGAAGACATTACGTGCCTAAAAAAAGAACACAGACTCCCTCACTTTCTGTACTCAGCAATTCTGAAAAGTTTAAAAATTGTGCATTCTTCTCACACCTTTTATTGGTCTTTATATTTTCCACACTGAAATGTGACTTAGCGTGTGAGCTTTGTCCAAGCATGTTTGAACATATCCTTTGCCAATTTTTTACATATTAATACTTTTTTAGTGAAGGGTGGGGACCATGTGACAATTATTAGTAATTAACAATATCATTTAAATATAAATGACATTATTATGGAGATTTGAAAAGTTGTACTGACTTGAAATTAAAACTTGTACTGACTTGAAATTAAAACACCCTCAAGTAATCAGCTATGAATAGAACAAATACATGTAAATAGTTTTGAAGCACAAAACAGTTTGTAATATTTTTGTGCAATGTCATGTAAAGCGGCCTACAAAAGATTAATACAATATAAATGTTGTATTAGCTGTAAGGCTGGCCACAGTAAATGGCATTTTTATGTGTTTTGATACTTAAACAATGCCATCAACCGGCAATGCCCAGATTTCAGATGATTAGCACTCACACACACACACACATATATATATATATATATATATATGCTACATGCACAATACTGTTTTGACTTTTACTAAATCTTTTTATAGCTTTTCTTTTAATTATTGTGCATTCGGTGTGCGAAAAAGACAGATATATACATCAGGTCTGAATTATGGGCTTCAGAGGAGATTACTATAGCTGGCAAAGCATGAAGCTCGATGTGATTAGACATCGACTGCTTCAATATTTAACACAAAAATAGAATAGACTTGGATACAATTTTAGGAGGAGCTGTAACTAACACACTAAACATTTATTATAAATTTTAAAATATTTAATTATTAAATTATAAGTTTATTAATACAAATGGAAATGCATTGGGATTTACACTTTTAGGTGCCTTACAACGATGAATGGCTTCTGAGCAAGGTCTCATCCTTAGATTGTACTTTAAATCATTTAATTTTAAGTTTATTACAATAATTATTCTTATCTATAGTTTATACCGATGCCTAAACAGTTTTACGCTTGATGGTGTTTTTGGTAGAACGCCATCTGCTGACATAAATACAAGCGTTAGCAAGTTTTTAACTTGTTTTTTGTTTTTTGTAAATGTACCTTTGAGGTCTTTCTAGCAATGATATATATTGCAGAGGCTTCTACTATGTGGTGATGCTGAACTGAGATCAGACCCATATAGCTATCTGGCTTGCTATGCTGAGTTTGAAGACATTACGTGTCTAAAAGATTCACGCTTGCAAGCTGAATAGAAACTGTTTCATAAACACTCAGAGTTTGTGTTTAGATCTAGTTTCTTATTCCTGTCTTTCACTGATGATAGAAAATAGCTTGAAATCATGATCTGAAAGTGGAATTAAAGTTAGAGATAGTGAATGCTTGCTCTGACATTTATGTAAACATACCTTGACGGTGTTTTTGGTAGAGCACCATCTGTTGACATAAATACAAGTGTTAGCAAGTTTTTAACTTGTTTTTGTTTTTCATATATATATATATATATGTCCACAGATGGCATCCTACCAAAAACACCTATCAAGCGTATTTTCGTTTACATAAACGTCAGAGTAGTTAGTATTCACTATCTCTAACTATAATTCCACTTTCAGATCATGATTTCAAGCTATTTGCTATCGTCAGTGAAAGACAGGAATAAAGAAACTAGATCTAAATACAAACTCTGAGCGTTTATGAAACAATTTCTATTCAGCTTGCAAGCGTGAATTTTTTAGACACGTAATGTCTTCAAACTCAGCATAGCAAACCAGATAGCTATATGGGTCTGATCTCAGTTCAGCATCACCACATAGTAGAAGCCTCTGCAATCTATATCATTGCAAGAAAGACCTCAAAGGTACATTTATGATAAACAAAAATGCAAGTTAAAAAACTTGCAAACGATCTTTGTATTTATGTCCACAGATGGCGTCCTACCAAAAACACCTATCAAGCGTATTTTCGTTTACATAAACGTCAGAGTAGTTAGTATTCACTATCTCTAACTATAATTCCACTTTCAGATCATGATTTCAAGCTATTTGCTATCGTCAGTGAAAGACAGGAATAAAGAAACTAGATCTAAATACAAACTCTGAGCGTTTATGAAACAATTTCTATTCAGCTTGCAAGCGTGAATTTTTTAGACACGTAATGTCTTCAAACTCAGCATAGCAAACCAGATAGCTATATGGGTCTGATCTCAGTTCAGCATCACCACATAGTAGAAGCCTCTGCAATCTATATCATTGCAAGAAAGACCTCAAAGGTACATTTATGATAAACAAAAATGCAAGTTAAAAAACTTGCTAACGCTTGTATTTATGTCCACAGATGGCGTCCTACCAAAAACACCTATCAAGCGTATTTTCATTTACATAAACGTCAGAGTAGTTAGTATTCACTATCTCTAACTATAATTCCACTTTCAGATCATGATTTCAAGCTATTTGCTATCGTCAGTGAAAGACAGGAATAAAGAAACTAGATCTAAATACAAACTCTGAGCGTTTATGAAACAATTTCTATTCAGCTTGCAAGCGTGAATTTTTAGACACGTAATGTCTTCAAACTCAGCATAGCAAACCAGATAGCTATATGGGTCTGATCTCAGTTCAGCATCACCACATAGTAGAAGCCTCTGCAATCTATATCATTGCAAGAAAGACCTCAAAGGTACATTTATGATAAACAAAAATGCAAGTTAAAAAACTTGCTAACGCTTGTATTTATGTCCACAGATGGCGTCCTACCAAAAACACCTATCAAGCGTATTTTCGTTTACATAAACGTCAGAGTAGTTAGTATTCACTATCTCTAACTATAATTCCACTTTCAGATCATGATTTCAAGCTATTTGCTATCGTCAGTGAAAGACAGGAATAAAGAAACTAGATCTAAATACAAACTCTGAGCGTTTATGAAACAATTTCTATTCAGCTTGCAAGCGTGAATTTTTTAGACACGTAATGTCTTCAAACTCAGCATAGCAAACCAGATAGCTATATGGGTCTGATCTCAGTTCAGCATCACCACATAGTAGAAGCCTCTGCAATCTATATCATTGCAAGAAAGACCTCAAAGGTACATTTATGATAAACAAAAATGCAAGTTAAAAAACTTGCTAACGCTTGTATTTATGTCCACAGATGGCGTCCTACCAAAAACACCTATCAAGCGTATTTTCGTTTACATAAACGTCAGAGTAGTTAGTATTCACTATCTCTAACTATAATTCCACTTTCAGATCATGATTTCAAGCTATTTGCTATCGTCAGTGAAGGACAGGAATAAAGAAACTAGATCTAAATACAAACTCTGAGCGTTTATGAAACAATTTCTATTCAGCTTGCAAGCGTGAATTTTTTAGACACGTAATGTCTTCAAACTCAGCATAGCAAACCAGATAGCTATATGGGTCTGATCTCAGTTCAGCATCACCACATAGTAGAAGCCTCTGCAATCTATATCATTGCAAGAAAGACCTCAAAGGTACATTTATGATAAACAAAAATGCAAGTTAAAAAACTTGCTAACGCTTGTATTTATGTCCACAGATGGCGTCCTACCAAAAACACCTATCAAGCGTATTTTCGTTTACATAAACGTCAGAGTAGTTAGTATTCACTATCTCTAACTATAATTCCACTTTCAGATCATGATTTCAAGCTATTTGCTATCGTCAGTGAAAGACAGGAATAAAGAAACTAGAGTTTGTATTTAGATCTAGTTTCTTTATTCCTGTCTTTCACTGACGATAGCAAATAGCTTGAAATCATGATCTGAAAGTGGAATTATAGTTAGAGATAGTGAATACTAACTACTCTGACGTTTATGTAAACGAAAATACGCTTGATAGGTGTTTTTGGTAGGACGCCATCTGTGGACATAACTACAAGCGTTAGCAAGTTTTTTTAACTTGCATTTTTGTTTATCATATATATATATATATATATATATATATTGCAAGGCATATAGCATGTGTGTGCTTTATAAGGACACATTCATAACACTTTTCAATTACTATCAAAATGAAGAAAGCACTAAATCTATATGTTTTGGTCTGCAAACTATATGCCAGTTCATAGATTAGCAAACACAAAACATGCTAACAAGGGTTAATTAAACTGATCTAGTTTACATATTGAATGTAAATAGTTTCTGATAATAAACTAAAGAGGGGTAAAGCATATATATGGGACTTAACTAGTTACTTACAATATGCTTTAAAATATCATTCTCACTATTAATTAACTAGACATAAGTTATGGGCTTGCAAACCTTATGCTAAGCTAAAACATAATAGCTTAACTAAATGCATATGTATATATAATAGGTATCAAAATGGAGATTTATGTTTACTAAAAGGAGCATAAATGTTTTACAGAAGAGTTTTTAATCATCTCTCTAATATTAATAATCTCCATATTGAAACGTAGCATATCATAATATTTTAATATAATTAACAAATAATATAAAAAAGAATATGCATGAATGCAGACTAGAAAGATACAGATATAATAACTGAATACAGTTCTTATGTTTAGAAGAAATATTAAATTATGATTATTTATTTAGTAGACAAGACTGTTACAATTATGATCATTATTAGATTTCATTACATTTATACTATACATTGTTTAGATCACAGAATTTAGTTATTAATAAACCATTTAAGATTATAGATTTATGAATGCTCAACATTATAGCTAGCATTAGAAATTTATTGGAATAATTTTAATTTTAGATTTAATTTAAAGATCTCTGCAGAAACAAAATGGTACTAATTTTCTTCATGGCAATTTGCACTGGCTTACTCCACTTGGCTGGCACATACAACATCTTATTGACAGACTGTTGGTTTTGAACTTCTCCATTTCTATAGTCTGGTCTTCCAAAAGAAGATTAAAAATATGTGGCTTTCTAGCCAATGGTTATCATTGTAAAATCAGGCATAGACCCAGGCAGCTACTGAATCATTAATTTCAAGAGAGTGAACAATAGTGTTTGATTTCTTTTTATATCAACACTATTACTCCCCACTGAAAAATATGAAGTTGTTTATAGATTATGAAATTAATCCTAGGTTTTAACATAGTTTTATTAACTCTAGGAAAGACAAAAGCAGAATCTAAGTTATTCATAAAATAGTGCAGCTTGCTTGCTTTTCTTTTGTCTTAAAATCTATTACAGAATTTATTTTAAAATCTGTTCTTGGTTTTCACACAAATTAAACCAGGTGCATGTGATGTGGGATTTTCCAAGAATCAGATAATCTTTTAAAAGAGATTTAAGTACTGTAAACATTCTGCTATATGTGTAATCCTATCACCTCTAGAATTGAAATTTTATATGTGAACAAAAGTAAATTTGTACTTTAATTTTATAAGTTAAAGGTAAAATAATTTAACTGTGTTGCAATGCATGTAAAATCTATTGCAGTGCGACTTCATTCCCATTTATATGTAGGTACTTTCATACACATACCACAATGTTTCCACAACTTACTTTATTTATTAATTTAATTAACAATTGAGTATACATATTATAACTATATGCATACAGATATTAATATCTATGTTTGCAAATATACAAATATATGCACATACATATACGTATATGCTATTATACATTAAATACATTAATACATAATGATATATGCGGACTTGGATGGATTTGCACTAGGGAAAGAATATTACTTTGGGATATAGTAGGTGAAACAGTATGTTAGACAAAATAATACCATTTCAATATATATATATATATTACTTATAGGAGTTATTTTGACACCAAATTATGATTTAGATAGGCCTATGACTATTATTGTATAATATATATATATATTGAAACGCGAATCTCCTAATTCCTTGCCATTTCATCATCAATCTATTAGCCCACTCCTCTGGGTTAGATTCGAACCTCATTTAAACTATAATATATGTAAAATAAAGCTGCAATTTGCTATCATGGCTGTCTGAACAGCATTATATATTTACATATGAAAGAACACTATAACTAGATAGGCTTGATAGAATTATAGTGTATTATTATTAGTAGTATCATATATTATTTTAATAAAATACTTTTATTATGTTAAGTAATGATAGGGGTCAATTTATTAATAAAGTTATTATTTTAATTCGTATGTGGACATATAATCCAACCTATATTTGTAATGTATATAGCGGTGGCTGATTAAAAACATTAAAATGTATTATGTTATTTTAAAATATTAAAAGATGAAAATATTTTAAAAAGGTTTATTTAAAATATGTTAAAAAGGTTTTCCTTCAAATGTGCTGAAACGTTTTTTTTTTAAAAATAAAGTGTTTTTTTCTTAGGATTAAAAGTTTTGGTTAGAAACAGATTTTGTCATAAACAAGTATGTAATTAACAACTGCACCTATCTTTGGTCAAGTTAAAAAGTCATTTTAGTATAATTAAGCTATTTTTGGACTTAACTAATTAAAATTGTTTATGGCAAATAAAAGTTATAACTGAAATGCCTTAATAATTTATCAATATTTAAAATCAAAATTACATGTTTTTGGAAATTTAATTAAAACAGAATTAAGGCAGTTATAACACCTCAGAAACTTATCAGCATATTTGAAATCAGATTGTATGTTTGACAAAATTAATTAAAATGTAATCCTGGACAAAGAAAATTCTTAAAGTGTTAAGCTGATAAAATGAAGGTATAAATATACCATATTTTGAACTTTCAAGAGATTTCATTTTGAATAGCATTTGCCATTAGAAGCAAATTTAGTTTTTGAACTGAGATGTCAGGCTAGTGGGGCAGTCTTGGCTGTCACTCCATAATGAGGTGATGGGTTTGCTTCCATCCGATATGTCATAATCAGCATGCCACTATAATATCTACTACCTAACCTCAAAAGAAGAGAATGCCACAAGCCATCCAGAAAACTCACCAAACTCCAGCTCAAACACCTACTAATACCAGTCAATTTCCTTAAACTGCAGAGCTCTGTAGAGTTTCATGTTAATTTCACACAATTTTTTATATTTTTAAACTCAAGTTAGCTAACTAACTACTATATGTATTTTTTTGAATGTTAAAGTTTCTTTTCTATTGTGTTAAAATCTTTAAATGACCTACTTGCTTTTTAAAATTTCCTTTTTTATGAAAGGAATTAATGTTTTTTATTGTAAGCTATATCACAGCAGTTATGTCTATAGTTATTTCTTAATCATATAGCTTTAATATTTATTATATGATATTTATTTTGTGATATGCTGATGCTTCGAAACAGAGAACAATAAACTTCAATATTTCATGAAAAGATTAATTAAAACCTCTTCACGTAATTATTTTATACCTTTATTTTCTGTGTGCTGTTTCAAAATCCTCTTATGAAAATAATAACGACTCACTTGGCACTTGTTATTATGTAATATTTTTTTTGATAATTATTTGATTGTAAATTTTGCAATGTGGCTTGTTTCAGTGAGAAATTAATTTTAAATACTAAGAAATAGACTAACCTTGAGAAATTTTTATAAGTATATTTGATATTTAAGTTATTTATTAAACCCCTTCAAATATACTTTCTCTCCTGTTTGAAGTATTAGTCATTTGATCAATAACAAAATTAGATTGAGCTGGAACAGCAAAGAATATCTATAACTATTCCCATATATAGCATATAATTTGTCATGCTATCTAAGAGTTGGCTTCTATTTGATCAAGCTAATAAGCTATTGTTCTTGCCTGTAGAATATTAAATTTATAAAATTTTTTGGTTGGTGGATGTGATTAATTTATTTAAATATTTTTCTTGTTTTACTGCCATGTATATTTATGTCTTTAAGATGGAGCCTCAGTTAAGCCAGTACATCTTCCTGTCATAGGGTAGAACAGTTGCAAAGCCTGAGTTTAAGGCCAGGTCAGCATGTAAGTTCCCCACCATTCCTGATTTATTAAATATTTTTCTCATTTTGGTGCCACATACATTTATGTCTTTAAGATGGAGCCTCGGTTATGCCAGCACATATTCCTCCCATAGAGTAGAGCAGTTGCAAAGCCTGAGTTTAAGGCCAGGTCATCATGTAAGTCCCCCACCATTCCTGAACTAATCGTTTTTTTCTCATGCAGCATAATGATCGGTTTCAGGGTACCGGCATTAGTTGCAGAAACCCTTGATCTATCAATTCATCTGCAGAGTGACTTTACTATTATATTGTTGGTGCTATAGCACATTGGTACATCCAGAGCAGCCAACTCTACCTCCCAATTTCATTTCTTTCAGCAAGTGTCTGAGATACTCTTAAAAGCCTGGTCAATCTAATTTATTGTAGCCAATTTTAGGCTAAATAAATAAATATAAAACAGATGAGAAACGTCTACCATAAGTGTTAATTAAGGTTTAATCTAATTACTGGTATTCAGCCACACATTAAGAGGAGTTGGCATATGTTCCACTGTAGAAATGACATAGTAATAAGTTATTTATTTAAATGCCTGCATGCATTTTCACGCTTATATAAATTCCTATAAATATTTGTATTTAAATTGTAACTCAGCAAAAGCAATCTATGGCTATCATGAATTTATAAGATGAACACCTGTTACCTTCATCTTACTTAAATGTGCTAATTATTTGTTTAATATCTTATAAAAGAATCTGTCTGAAGAGCATACATAAACACTCTTCAGCCATTAAATCCCTGCATGCATTTTTACATATTATATAAATTGTTATATATATATCTTGGGTTAAATTCTGATTTATTGGAAAAAATAAAACTTTAGTAATTTAACCTGGTCCATTCTCAGCCTCATTATTCAATCCAATTCTAATTATTGATTATATGTTTATATAATCTAAGCATTATAAAAGCCTCCATTAAGTTAGTTATTCGTTAGTTATGATCAATTAATAATTTTAATTATGAGTCTCATTGTTTCTCCCTGACCTATATCGGCTGTGAATAAAGGAGTATGCTATGTGTAATTTCAAGGTGGTCATTCATAGGGTCTTGAGTCTTGGAATACTGGGTTATGAGTTGAAGTGTGGTTGGTCTCAGGATGTCATAATCCTAGTCTGGTCTGCTTCAGTATCTTTTGCATGGATTCTGAATTCTGTTTTGCGAATGTACAAACTTGACCATTACAATATATATATATATTCACTAGATGGAGCTTACCACTAGCTTCAAACAAGCTTTAATTATAAGTGCCAACAGAGAAAGAATTCAAAATCTTTATCATACTATCCTCATCTTTAGACCAATTGGTTTCACAGCTTAATGGCTCACCTCAGCGAAGAGTTAGGATTTCAGAAACTAGATCTAAAACTCCAACTCAGAGCACTTATTTAATACCTTACTATCAGTTTGAAAACTTGAATTTTTCAGAAACGTAAATTTCTTCAAACCTAGCTTTACAAACCAGATAGCTATACGGGTCTGAATTCTGTCCAGTTTCACCATATATTAATAACTAAAGTAATATTACATAGCAAAATCCTTCAAAAGTACATTTATAATAATTAATAAAGCAAGTCACAAATTGTGCAACTTGCCTTTAAGCTTGTGCTAAAATGTTCACTAGATGGAGCTTACCACTAGCTCCAAACAAGCTTTAATTATAAGTGCCAACAGAGAAAGAATTCAAAATCTCTATTGTATTATCCTCATCTCCAGACTAATTGGTTTTGAGATTAATGGCTCATGTCAGTGACTTGTTTATTAATTATTATAAGTGTACCTTTGAAGGCTTTTGTGATGTAATATTGCTTTAGCAATTAATATATGGTGAAACTGAACAGAATTCAGACCTATATAGGTATCTAGTTTGTAAAGCTAGATTTAAAGAAATTTACATTTCTGAAAAATTGTTTTCAAACTGATAATAACATATTAAATAAGTGCTCTGAGTTGGAGTTTTAGATATAGTTTCTGAAATCCTAACTCTTTACTGAGGTCAGCCATTAATCTCGAAACCAATTGGTCTGGAGATGAAGATAGTATGAAAGAGATTTTGAATTCTTTGTCTGTTGGCATTTGTAATTAAAGCTTTTTTGGAGCTAGTGGTAAGCTCCATCTAGTGAACATTTTAACAAAAGCTTAAATGCAAGTTGCACAATTTGTGACTTGTTTTATAAGTGTACCCTTGAAGGTTTTTGCGATGTGATGTTGCTTTAGCTATTAATATATGGTGAAACTGAACTTAGTTCAGACCCATATAGCTATCTGGTTTGTAAAGCTAGATTTGAAGAAATTTATATTTCTGAAAAATTCAAGTTGTCAAACTGATAGTAACATATTAAATAAGTGCTCTGAGTTGGAGTTTTAGATCTAGTTTCTGAAATCCTAATTTTTCATTGAGGTGAGCCATTAAGCTCGAAACCAATTGGTCTGGAGATGAGGATAGTACATTAGAGATTTTGACTTCTTTCTGCATTGGCACTTATAATAAAAACTTGTTTGGAGTTTGTGATAAGCTCCATCTAGTGAGCAATTTAGCACAAGCTTAAAGGCAAGTTACACAATTTGTGACTTGTTTTATTAATTATTATAAGTGTACCCTTGAAGGATTTTGTGATGTAATATTGCTTTAGCTATTAATATATGGTGAAACTGAACAGAGTTCAGACCAATATAGGTATCTGGTTTGTAAAGCTAGATTTAAAGAAATTTATGTTTCTGAAAAATTTGAGTTTTCAAACTGATAATAACATATTAAATAAGTGCTCTGAGTTGGAGTTTTAGATCTAGTTTCTGAAATCCTAACTCTTCACTGAGGTGAAACATTAAGCTCGAAACCAATTGGACTGGAGATGAGGATAGTACGATAGAGATCTTGAATTCTTTCTCTTTTGGCACATATAATTAAAGCTGATGTGATGTGATGTACTGCAGATTCTTTTAAACGAAGTCAAGAATCTATCAGCAATTATACCATGAGAAACTTGTGAGCTATTTAATTTTAAATTTCCCAGTCTAAGTTTTCCCATATTCTGCTCCATCCCATTTTGATAAAATAATCTTTGTCAACTCTATAGCCTTTATATCTAACCCCCTCCCCCCTTATCTTTTTCCAAACCCAACATAAAAAACAATAATCTACTTTCTGTATAATCACTTTTTTATATTTATTTTTCCATAACTTCATTATATGTGCCCATTCTGTTTTCAAGCATTTACATTCAATTAACAAATGACTAATATTTTCTACTACTTCCTTACATAATTTACAAACTAAATCACCCATATTTTTCCATCTACATGTATATTTGCTTGTTGCTAAAGATCCTGTTCGAGCCTTAAACAATAAACTACTTTCCTTACTATTATCATATATTAACTTGCACCTAATATTCTGTTTATTTCTCTCTCTATATATATATAAACTCTTTTTACTCTCCATACTGAAGCAGTCATATCTAAGTTCGATACTAGCTTCATGATATCTCACATGTAGCCCACTTCAAACCCTAGTACTAACCATGAATTTCCGAATGCAATGGTGCTTTATACGTTCAATACATGCTAGTTTTATTAAAAAACAGTATTATATAAAACTATGTTAAAACCAACTAGTTTAAAATTTAAACTAATCAATGTCATTAATAAATTCATGATAAAATTATTCATGAAAACACCAATATTATAACTGCGTAGATTGTGCATATATAATTATAAATATTTAAATATATATATATTCATTACAAAGTTTCATTGCGTCGGAATGTTTTATTTTACTTTTAAACAGTTTGCTTAAATTTCAGTAATTAAAAGCTACATTCTTTCGATAAACTTTCAGATCGTCCTTTTCCAAAGACAATGTAGAAAATTTTTATTAATTAGCAAAAAGATAATAATTTAAAATGTAAGGATGGTTCCTAATTAAAATCGTTTTTCTGATTTACAAATTCATTTTCTAATTAGAAAATGAATTCAAAGCTTTAACGAAGGAATGAATCTAAAATCAATTAATAAAAATTTGTAACTTTGATAAGGTAAGAAGCTTTAGCCTGAAGGCCTCTAGAGTCAAAATAGGCAGGAAACCAGAGGATAATATAAATAGCCCAGAAACGTTTGGAGAAAAAGAAGCCATATTTGTTTTGAAAAAAGTGCTACAAAAATCTACGTGTGTATGTCTTAAATTATGAATTTCTATAGTGTTTCCATCATGGTGAGGGGCTAACTTCAAGAATCTGACCACTGGACTTGAAGTCTACAGAAGATCTTTAATGTAGCTGCCGAACTAAACTTTTTCCATATCAATCGTGCTGCCAAAAGAGTCAATCAAAATGCTATTTCAATAAGTGAAAATGCTCACCTATGTTTCAAACAACTCGGACTCTGCTGTGTAAACTAAGGAACAAACCACGGAAGGAATGGTAACATATCTTTTTAATGAACCGTTACTTTCTGGCCAGTTTCTGAACTTTAATTTACACTACCTTTAAATTAAGTACTGTTAAAAGCTCTTCTCATTTCATAATGTAGTAATCTGTATAAATAATTCTCATTTTTCTATCTCTAGTCTTTAAATTTAATATCTGTTAACTTTCCTTTCTTACGATGGTGGTTCGTTTCATTAACTGTATTATATATATTTATTGAATAATTATTAATGCCATTTATTTTTATTATATGCCAATAAAACTTCAACTTGATAATAATCTCTTTCATTAAAATTCCCTCCTGAAAATAATATAATATTGAGTTATAGTAATTTTTGCCCACTAGAACTAATTTAATACAATTCTATTAATTATCGAGTTGAAGGATTTATTAAATGTTGCTATTTTACTGACAGCTGATATTGACTATTAGCTTGTTCTAACCTATACCCCCTGCTACTTTCTTGAGTTTTACCAGTATTTATTCAATCATATTAATAATGTTAAAATGTTTTGCAAAAAGGTCGATAAAAGAATTTAATGTGAATATATTCTAAGTTAAATTGTGTACTTTATATTAGTATTCAGGGAGGGCATTATATTTAGGGTATAATTCATAAAATTTTATAATTGCATTAAGTACTTTTTAGTTAAAGCTCGTTTGACTTTAATTCAACATGATCAGGTCATCACATAGAGCATTCTTTATATAAAATGGGTTTATTACTTCAATACGATGACTATCAAGTCATAATTTTTGAACATTGCTGACGCGAGCCATCTCCTACCTAGTAGGCTTGTCCTCGGTGATATTATTATTATTACTTTAATTCCATAGGAAGAAAGCACTTCCTCACTTGCTCATTTCTTTATATTGGAACATCAAGGTTCGCAGTTATGACATGCCTGGCTTTCCCTGTATTCCATGGATCCTTAATAGGGCAGAAAGACTTGTAAAACACAAGCCACCCTCCTACTTAAATCACCGACAAGTCATTATCTTTCATATTCGTTTTATAGCTCATAATATGACAGTACCATTTCCTTCTCAGTTCCAGTAAAGCCCGCCTTCATGCTTGTAAATCACGATGAATTGATTTTATTAAAGTTGAACAAATTCATATTCATTTATAATTAAGTAAGTTTCCTATTAAATATTAAAGTTATGCCCTAAATATTTATCATGCGCTTTGTGAGTTGATTTACGAATGTGAAAATAATCTCACATTCTTTTAAAATTAGAATAATAATTTCTGTCAAAACCAAATATCTCTATCTACCTTTACTTACTTGTCGGGGCATAGACACGTATAATCCTCATATAATATTGCATAATAATTATTGGCATATAATAACGACTG
The DNA here is from genome assembly GCA_028023455.1 of Epiperipatus broadwayi. Classification (NCBI taxonomy): domain Eukaryota; kingdom Metazoa; phylum Onychophora; class Udeonychophora; order Euonychophora; family Peripatidae; genus Epiperipatus; species Epiperipatus broadwayi. Next base: position 7,459,969 of record JAQFVV010006234.1, read on the forward strand.
CCATTCTTATTATAAATTCCGTTTTAAAGACTAGACGTAATCTATATAATCCTAATCATAAAAGTTGAACAAAATATTTATTATTATTAAACATTTTATTAACACATTTGGTTTTTAATTTTCTTTATTATTCAATAATTATTTTAATATTAATGCTAGCTGTCTGTATTGGCAACCCGAACATACATATATGAATTGACTTATAAATATCCTTAGTTATTTTATTAGATGTTATTAGACTCAGATCAGGGGTCTCAAATCATCATCATCCATTGAGCTAGTTTTTTGATGCATAGTCATGTACCATCAGTATATGCCATCGATTAATTTGATCTTTGCTCATGAGTTGGGTTTGAATTCAGTTTGGTCTGGAGTATAATATTTGGTTAGACTGGGTTTGAATCCGACTTGAGTTTAGATTGCTTGTTAGGTGGTGTGTCTGGTACAATAATAGTTCTCCATTTCTTTAACTCCCTATTCATTTTTAATAAATCTATTCTTTTATACCATTGCTTACCACTATAACACTCAACAATTCTCCTAACACAATCAACCCATCTTTTGTACAAATATACTGATATAAATTCTTTATCCAAATATTTTGCATACCGTATTACCTTTCTCACCCATTTTGTTGCCTGCCCTTTACTCATAACTCAATTAAATACTATTTTGGCTATTCTTTTATTATCCATAAACTGCAATCTACCAAACATTTTCATTTTACTTTTTGCAACTCTCATATGAAAACTTGACCATCCCATTTCTCCTTGAATTGCCTCCTTTGCTGTCCATACATCTGCATCCAATACATGTCTTCCTACTTCCCTTTGAACTTTTTCTAAGTAATTTAATACCCCAATACAAACATATAATGCATCATTACCATATGTTAACCCTGTTACTGCAACTCCTTTTCATATAATTCTAGCTACATCATATTTATTATATGAAAACACTGTTAATTTCTTTATCAATCCCTTTCTTTTCTTTGTTTCATTTATCAAAATTTTCTCCCATTCATCCAAATAATTTTTTTGATTACTTAAAATAATTTCCAAATAACTAAATCTATTCACCATACTTACCTTAATATCTCCCAATAAAAATTCTACATCTTCTTTTTTCCCAGTATTAACCATCATTATATTTGATTTTTCTTCACTAAATTTAATCCCCATCTCTTTACCCACCCTTTCACATATCCTCAACATAACTTCTATATCTTCTTTCTGCACACAAAAATATATCAACTGCAAAAAAAGACCTGACAAAATATATACTCCCTTACTACCAATTAATGGTATCTCTGTCCCTCTTCCTAATCTTTCTATTGCTCTTTCCATTTCACTCAAATATAACACAAACAAAATAGGTGACATAGGGCATCCTTGCCTGAGTACCACCCCATTTTTATCTTTAACTGATTCTATATTTCCTAATTGATATATATATATATATATATATATATATATATATATATATATATATATATATATATATATATATATATATATATATATATATATATATATATATATATATATAAATTATTTTCATATAATTTTTTAATAATATCTACTAAAGCTCTATCCATTCCCAAATTTGTTAAACTTATCCATAATCTATTTCTATTTACTCTATCATATGCCTTTTCTATATCTATAAAACTCATATATAACTGTTTGCCTGAGTTTCTATTCATATCCATAAGTTCTGTAACTACAAATAAACTATCTCCTATACGCAATTTGCACAATTTGGGACTTGTTTTATTAATTATTATAAGTGTACCCTTGAAGGCTTTTGTGATGTAATATTGCTTTAGCTATTAATATATGGTGAAACTGAACTGAGTTCAAACCTATATAGCTATCTGGTTTGTAAAGTTAGATTTGAAGAAATTTATGTTTCTGAAAAATTTGTGTTTTCAAACTGATAGTAACGTATTAAATCAGTGCTCTGAGTTGGAGTTTTAGATCTAGTTTCTGAAATGCTAACTCTTCACTGAGGTGAGCCATTAAGCTCGAAACCAATTGGTCTGGAGATGAAAATAGTACCATAGAGATTTTTTCTCTGTTGGCACTTATAATTGAAGCTTGTTTGAAGCTAGTGGTAAGCTCCATCTAGTGAACATTTTAGCACAAGCCTAAAGACAAGTTGCACAATTTGTGACTTGTTATATATATATATATATTCAGAATTGCCAGTTCATATTCAATTATAATTTATAATTTATTTGATGTCAGCCAAAGTTTAGTAAAACAATAGAATCTACAATCTGTTAACAATGTAACTTCTATAGATAAATGGTGGCTTTGAAAGCAGATTGCAATTTTTATTGGTTTATTAAGATTTGGCTATTATTATGTGGAATATATAATATTATTCGATGTCTGTATTTTTTTCAAAGCATTATATGTAATTATATAATTAAATATTTATAAATACAGTAATTAGATTTATCCACTTAGGAGTGCTTTTGATTATCGTAGTAATCTTTGACAACTAACACTTTGAAAATCTAACTTTTCCACAATTTCATAATCTTAACATTTGCTGCCTTCCTGTTATTTAAGTCATGTTTATATTTTTATATTAGCATAGTTTCCTTTATTTTCCTTTTATTGTTATTTTTTTCAACTTGCAATATTTTTACATTATTAAAATTGAAGTCAAAACCGTAAATACATGACTTATTATGATCGTAAAAAACAGATGCTGAAATATTATTATCTACTTTACAATTTTGTTTTGATTTCTGATCCCATTTTAATAACAGCAAGTGCTCTTTAGTTTTTTTTCCAATTTACATCTCGATTCATCTATATATTCCCTATCATACTACATATCCATTTATAAATGAGGTTTTATTTTAAGAGTTATTTATTACTTTGTTTAATGTAGGAGGTATGTAAAATGCAATATCACATATACTTTTATAAATTTTCCATATAAAATTTACTTGATCATTCAAAATATATGGTATTGATATCCATATTTTTGTATTAGCACGAGAATCAATATTATTATTAAAATTGTTATTCTTATATTTTGTATTAAAATCTCTAATAACATTATATATATGATTATTATTTTGTTTTTGTTTTTTATAATTTTAATATATGATTATGACATTTAAATATATTTCAATATTTTTGCCTTTATCTGATGAATTCATTGAATAAAGGCAAAAAAAAAAAAATTGAAATATATTGGAAAGAATTGTTAAATGTTGGCTACAATTATATATATATATATATATTGTAATGATATATAAATATGCCATTACATTAATTCAAATAAAATCTTAAAGTTCGCAAATAAGAATAAAATCTATTAAAAAAAAAACTAAACGCTATAATTAAAATGTTTTGTTATACGTATATATTCGAACAGATGCAAAACTTTAAAAATATTTTTTTAAAAAACAAATAAATAAGTATTTGAACATACTTTTTATAAATAAATACAAGATTTAAAAATATTTTAATAAAGAAATAACGTAAGTAAAAATAAAAACAGGTATTAATTAATTCCTGTAATCTGTAAATGGAAATGAATGTTTATTAATTGAAAAGCAAGCAGCTTGTCCAATATAGAAGCAGCAAATAAAGGCCTGGACCATAACGAAAAAAATGGAACAGTGACGTTTTTGTTTGTGGAATCCATAAGAGGATTATAAAAAGAGAAATATTCAGTTTCCTGACAGTTCCAACTTGATTTGGTGAGACGAACAATGGGACGCACATATCGTTCTCTCTCACTTATTTTAAAAAGGAAAAGACTGTGATTCCAGAATGAACCAGCTAACACTACCTCCAGAATATCAGAACGGTCTTCCATGAAAGTCTTCGGGGGAATTTCCAAAAGGAACATGGACTCTTCTACAGTAAGCTATATGAACTAAACAATTTTTAAAATCATAAAAAAAAGAATAATTAAGAACTTTCGTCAGGGTTTGACAAATTTAATAAACAAACCAACTTAAATGTTAAAGTGGAATCTTATCTGATTTTTTGTAAGTTTCAAATCAATTAGTAATGTTTAATTTTATATATGTTTGCGTTTGATAAAAAAAATCATTTCCATTTATTATTTTATTTGTATTAATATTTATTGTTTAAATTTTAAATGAGGAAATTTAAGGTTGGGTATAGACATTGCATAGATTCATTAGCGGTTGATTATGTTGTGGTTTTCACATTCAATTAGAATATATAAGTCAATGATGCCACTGCGGCATCTTACGATGAATGCTATTGGGTTTTGTGTATTCCCTATGCAATTGACGTTATCGATGATTTTGTATTTTGATCGGTTGTGTTTATTTTGAAATGTTTTTAACTGTGGAATCTGTGCAGCCGATCTATACTCAACATTATAAAACAAATTGTATAAAATTTATCTGTGTGAACGTATCTAAATGTTAAATTTAAGTCGGGCGTGAATGGCTATATAGATTTGTAAAGTTATATATATATATAGTTTAAGGGAGGGTAATCTTAGGTTATTTGTTTCGTAATTGAATTAACTTAATGGATTGGATATATTTGTGTAATTAGTAGATGTAGTATGAGATCCGCTACCGGAAGGATTGCATATATATGCCACACACCTTCTGTTTGCCTATGGATGGGTTTGTAAGTTGGCAAAGGACCGCAGTCCATTCCTAAGGAGTTTTTTGTTTATTGTTCTACTCACCAACAGATGTAGCATTCCTGTTGGTGGAGAGACAATGTCTTCTCTAACTCTACTTACTGTTCAGATGTACATTGCTGACAGTATAGTATTTTGTGTTGTTGTATTTTCATGCTACATTGAATACATAAATGTATCAGATGGATTGATGCCGTTTTGACTGCGAACTTTTGGCCTAAGGTTAAATAAGGGAAAGAATATTTTCTTTTCAAATGCAGATCTATGTAGTCGATTCATACTCGACCCTCTAAATAAAGTATTAAACTCATTGCAATCTATTTAAATGTAAAATTAAAAGTTAATCTTAAAATCTAAAATAATGTTATTCCTCAAAATTTAAAATGATTCAAATTTTATATGTGTGTAAATAAATGTTTCTGTGTTAATTACTGGCAGTGGCTTTTATTTTTTTATATTTAAGATATAAATTAAAGATATAGATTATTATCTCTGTGTCTCCACTGAGCTAGTGACAATGGGCTAATGATCAAAATATAAATTAAAGTGGGATCTTAACAGCACGTATCTGCCTACTTTATAAATTTTTCTAGGCTCAAATGCCTAGATGGCACCCTTGTAGTGCAGATATCGTAGATGCGGTTAGATTCCATCACCATTTCTTTTGGATCGTTATAATATATATATATATATAATGTTATTAGAAATTTTATCGTTATAATATATATATATATATAATGTTATTAGAAATTTTAATACAAAATATAAGAATAAAAAATTTAATAATAATATTGATTCACCTGCTAATAAAAATATGGATATCAATACCATATATTTTGAATAATCAAGTAAATTTTATAACGAATATTTATAAAGGTATATGTGATATTGCATTTTACACACTTCTTACATTAAACAAATTAATAAATAACTATAAAGATAAAACCTCATTTATAAATAAAAATTGTGTCATTTATAAATGGACATATAGGCGTGGTAGTGTATATATAGGTAAATCGAGATGTGCATTAGAAAAAAGAACTAGAGAGCATTTGTTGTTATTAAAACAGGTTCAGAAATCAAAACAAAAATGTAAATTAGATAATAATGTTTCAGCATCTGTTTTTTATGGTTTTGACTTCAATTCTAATAATATAAAAATATTGCAAATTGAAAAAAAAAACAATAAAATGAAAATAAAAGTACCTATGCTTATATACAAATACAAACATGACTTAATTAACAGACAGACAGCAAACGTTAATATTGACAAATTGTGTGGGGGTTATCCTTTCAAAGTGTTAGTTGACAAAGATTACTAGAATACTTGAAAGTGCTCCTAGGTGGATAAAATTTTTAATTATCTAATTACTGTATATATATATATATAATCTTAATTTTTATTTTAAGTATTATCTTCTCCAGTTCCTACGTACATTCTCATAAGTGTAATTATTATGATAGCATGTGGAATTATTGTTATTCTTGTAGTACTCTTTGTTAGAAAACGATTAAGACCACGTAAATCAAAAAAACCAATTGTGTCACATAAAACTAAAACAGGTGAAGATACTGAAAGTTCTTATGACATTGAAAATCAATTGAAAAAAGATGAAACTTTACTGAGTAGTGAAACATCTGAAATAGATTTAAGTGAATCTCCAGATGCTGAATATGAAAGAAAAAAAAGAAAAAAAGAAAAATCTCCAGATAAGAAAAAGAAGGAAATTGAGGCTCAAGCTAAATTAAAGCTAGTGGAAGATCATTCAACTACTGAGATTCCATTTTATACGATGTTAACTGATACTTCAGATATAAAACAAATAGAGACTAAAGAAGATACGTTTGAAAAACTAAAAAAAGGTAAAAAAACACCAGATGACCTTCAAATGCAGAAAGATATAGATGCAATTGTATCTAAAGTTGATAGTATCCCATTAAAAGAGGACACTTTAAAGGGATTTGAACAACCTTTACCTTCAAGACGTCAATCAGTAGCACTTTATCCAATTGCTGCTATTCCTTCTGAAAAAGTCATTCGAGTTTCTGAAATCCCTTCTGTTATTTCAGAAGTAAAGAAAAAACGGCCAAAAAAACCAAAAAAGCAACCCCTAGAAATATTGGAAGAACAGCCCGAAATATCACCCACACCAACAGTTGAAATTATAGTTCCACCATTACCTGATAAAGAAATCTCTGAAATAGTGGATAAAGAAACAGAAGAAACAATAATATCTCCCATCCCAACACCTGCTAAAAAAGCTACTAAACCTACCAAACATAAAAAGAAAAGAGGTAAACCAAAACCTACTGTACCTGCTGATGCATCAGGCATTTTAATACAACCAGAAAAAGTTCCAGAAGAAACTCCAATTTTATTACAAGATATCAAGACATCTCAAGAAGATACAAAATCATTACCAAAAAAAAGACATATTAAAAAACGTAAAATCACCAAAGAAATACCAAAACATGATGCTGATATTTCTCAAATGCCAGAGTTGCAAATCGATATGCCAGTTTCAGAAACATTAGACCAACAACCTAAAACAATTGAAGATAAAAAACGAGGTAAAGGTAAACATAAACATAAAAAAGTAAAATCAGATGTTGCTAAAGAACTAGAATTACCACAAACTGCTTCACCTGCTGTAGATACTCTTGGACAAGAACCATTTTTAAAATCAGAAGATGCTCAAGAACTACATAAACAACCTGAAACAGAGATTTTAACTGCACCAGAATTTCAGCCTGTTTTACCAATTTCAGATGCTTTACTATCTAAACCAGAGGTTTCACCTGCACCAGAATTACAGCCTGTTTCACCAATTTCAGATGCATTAGAACAGCAGCCATTATTAAAAACAGATAAGGCTAAAAAATCAAGTAGACATAAAAAACATAAATTAGATATGAGTACTAAATCAGAATTACAACCTGTTTTACTTGATTCAGAACAACCCTTAAAGAAATCACATGATCAGAAAAAAACAGACAAACACAAGAAACCTAAATTAGATGCAGTTGCAACATCGGAATTACAATCTGTTTTACCTGATTCAGAACAACCCTTAAAGAAATCACACGATCAGAAAAAATCAGACAAACACAAGAAACCTAAATTAGATGCAGTTGCAACATCGGAATTACAATCTGTTTTACCTGATTCAGAACAACCCTTAAAGAAATCACACGATCAGAAAAAATCAGACAAACACAAGAAATCTAAATTAGATGCAGTTGCAACATCGGAATTACAACCTGCTTCCCCTACTTCAGATGAATTAAAACAACACCCATGATCTAAATCAGATGATATCAAAAAAAAAAAAAAAAACAGATAAGCACAAAAAATCAAAGTTAGACAATATTGCTACATCGGGATTACAATCTATTTCACCTACTTCAGAAATAGAAGAACCATCATCATAACTTAAAGATAGTAAAAAACGGCATAAAAATAAAAAATAAATAAATTGAAGGTGATTATAACTCAAAAAATATCGCTTCAACTCTTTCTTATAATCTAATGCAACAAACAACATCACAATCCATAGAAAATAAAAAAGATACAAAATCATAAAAAGTTTCAAGCAACAACAAAAGTCGAACGATCAGATTCGGTTAAAAAGCACTTCAAAAATAAAACACATGGATAAGATATTTCTACAACAAAATAAAAAATCGATCTGATGCAATTATATTTATCAAAGTGTAGAAACTTTTGGATTTTTCGGAAAGATGAATTGTTGTTATTGATCGGTTTAAAAATATGATGTATTAATTTTCAAAAAGATAATTTAAAAGCATTAAACTAATAATTAAGAGAGTTAAGATTCCTATAATCTCTAAAAAATACATTGTTTTAACACGTGACAAAAGCCAACTACATATGCTTCAAAAATATTTAAAAATTATTATAGATAGTTGAATAACAATAAATATTTTTTAATAAACTTTTAGTCATTTGTTCATTTAATCAAAATATTCTAATTTTGTTTAAAACTACTTTTTATTGGCGTAGTAGCTTATAATTAATTTTGAAAATTAATCAGTAAATGCAATAAGAACTTTTTTTAGTCAAATTTAGGAGGGGGGGACCTTCAACAAGTACCATTCATAAAATATAATTGATAAACAAATTAACCTTTCCCCCCCATATGTCATAGCACTGGCTGGGAGGCGAACCCGCAGCAACCGTCTGCAACCAACTGCTTGCTTGCAAGGCAGCTGTGCTGACCTCTGGGCTAACAACGATTGACAAGAAATTAACCTTTGATGGAAATAAAATTGCTTTCTAGAAAATTAAATAAACAAATATATTGTAGTCTATATAAAAAAAGTACATTGGTCCTACTAGATGTTTGTTTAGAATAATATATACACCATTGGTAAACGAAGAAGCAGAAATAAACTGGAATACATTACAGATTTAAAATAATTCGATTAAGCAGATATAATTATTATGAATATTTTATTTCTATAAAGAAAGTGCGTGCGTTTGTTGTCAATTATTTTTTTTAAATTAAAAGTATTGATTGCGGACTCTATAATAATTATTAATCGTAAATAGCAGCCAGGAGTTAGATTTATGATTGCACAAATGAAGTTCGCTAATAACTGTAAAAAAGAACTTAGATTCTTCTTTGAGGGTTTTAAAGAACAGAGCCGGGCAAATTTCTAATATCCATTTTATATAAATATTGTTATCGTTGCAATTATTATTATATGTGATTGTTATTATGTTTTAAGTGAAAGACAACTGCACGGATTATATAAAGGGTTACCTAATATTAAATGGTTTATTGTTAAACTTTATGAAGATAGAACAAATGGGAAAAAGACAATTGATTTAAGATGTGGACATGTTATTGATACATTCAATACAAGAAGTGATCATCAAATTAATGACTTGTGATGTATGCGAGAGATGAAAACTATTAAAAATAAGAGTACTAAACGTTGATATGAATATAGATTAATATTTGTACATCATTCTAAAATATTAACAGTTTTTGAAGTTGATTCAGATTTGAATAAAATCAATATAATAAAGCAATGACTTATCAGTAACAAATAATATTTCTATAGTGTAATTTTAACTACGTCACACTCATGCAATATAAGGACTGGTTTCTATCTGATTTTAAGACCTTGTGGAGAGAGTAATCATAAACGCATGACCAATAATATATGATAAAGATGTATCATCCGTCCACAAGGTATTAAAGAGAAACCAGTTCCTACGTTGCGTTAGAGTAGTGTAGCAATAATTACACTACAGAAATATTATTCATTAAGTATATAGTATTTAGTCTAATGAATGACTAATAAAAATTTATTAATATATCTTTATTAAGTGGTCTGTGTAATGGTTGGGAGGGCAGTAAGTTTTACACCCAGCAATTAAATTTTTAATTGACAATGTATATAAACAGAACAAGAATAAAGATATGTGTAAGATGTTGTGGTCTGGCCAACTGATGAGTGCTGATTCAGCATGAAATGTGCATTTTGGGAATCATACATCTTTTCCACATGTCTTTAGTCATATGTTTATGACAACATCCATTTACAATGTGTTACAAGTGGATAGAAATCAGTCTCTACCTTGTGTGGGAGTGGTATAATAAACTGCAGAAATGTTATTTTTTAAGTGGGTCTCTAGTCTAATGAATGACTAATAAAATTATTAATTTATAAATAATTTTTTTATTTAGAGAAGTGAATGTTTGAAGAAAAGAAGAAAAGTGATAACTTTTAAAATTGATCCATTATGAAGAATTGAATATCTAGAATTTGGAAAATGATATGCAAAAATGTTTATAATGATATTAGAACCATATAATTATGATCTGTCAAAGAAAGGTTAATAAGAAAAGAAAAGTTTTGAAAAAAGTGTTTCAGAAAGAAAAAATGAAGCTATTACTATGCAAAATAGATGATATTCTGAAATACATAAAAGAGTCTTATGAAGAATTAGGTAATAATAAATAACATTAAATAATGTGCCTTCTTCAGTTACTACTAAGAATTGCCAGAAGTTTCTAGGGATAAGATGAAACATGCAAGTAAATGTTAAAAGAAGTAAAAAAAAAAACACCAGAAAATAATTAAATTACTATTACTATTTTAAAAGAACCATTTGATAAGCTAGAGAAGGTCACAATAATAAAGAAGTATCAGCGATGAATGCAGTAATAATATTGATACTTAAAAATGGTGATTAACAAAATATTAGAAATTATAGATTCATAATTTTTATCAGTTCTTTGTAAAAACTTTATGACAACCCAAAAGATAAAGTTGAATTTAAAACTAGTTTTAAAACTGTGCATCATATCCACTTATTGAGAGAAGTTATAGAAAGGTCCAATAAATATGACATATATTATGCTTTGATTTTTAGAATATAAAACAGCTTTTGATATTTTATGCAGTTTCATGGTGATTAAAACTTTACATCATCAAGACACCGTTCATATCGTAATGGTCAGCTTATATATGCTTAAATTATTTAATTTCACTTTAGGCACACATGCCGTTACATTATTTTTAAAAAAGAAAAGAAAGTATAAATGTTAGCAAATTAGGTTATTAAATAAAAGTCAGAATTAAAAATTGAAAACTAAAACCTTGCAAAAACATAGATATATAAATCGTACAGATGGAAAATTATTGTTATTTAAAAAAATGATTTTAAAACTAAATTTTAAGAAAAAACTTAAAAGATTTAAAGATAAAAATATCTTTAAGAATGTACAATAATTAAATTACTTTCTATTGTGTTAAAACTCAAGATGGAAATGATTGTGGGTTTTAATTAATCTAAAGTAAACGAGGCCTTGGGGAAAATTTATAATTAAAGGTCAGATAAGAGATATAAAAAAAAATTTAAAAAAGATTGTGTTACCGTTTGTGGGAGGTCAACTAACACTCAGACCCTAATGAAAACCACCAGAACAGAAAACCATGGTCAGTGAATCTGAAGAATTAGTATAAAAAATATTTAAATTAAATACAGTTCCAGCTTGATTTTTCAGGAGGAGGGGAAAAGATGCACTTTTCACCCTCTCCAAATGAAGAGACTGTTGAAATATAAATGGCACGATTGCAAACCCTGAATCATATGGGTGCTGCAATAAGACAGTTCCAGGATCAAATGAGCTAAGGCCACCCCCGGATTGATAACTACAACATGAACAGAAAGTATGAATAATAAAAGACTTCATGAGAATTGGTACAAGAAACTGGGAGCTCCTCTAATGTAACGTATAAACTATAAATCATGAACTCTAATTATTATAAACTTTCACTAAATGAACTTTGAATCATTTCTTAAATAATTAAGGCCTAATCAAGTTTAAATAATGAATTCTTATCTGACCAACATAGAAAGTTAGATTAATTGTTAATATTTTAAATGTAATCTTAAAACTGTCATTTCTATTAATTTATTTCTTATAATTAATAAGTATAATTATTAGTTAAATTAAACGATATTATGTATTATGGGTATATGTATGCATGCACCTTCACACTTGGTGGTGTCTATTGGTAAATATGACACCCTATGTCGAGTGTCTTCATGTATTTGCCTAAGTCTTCCCTATAAGTTCATTATTTGTGAATGTGACACTTCATGATGAGTGTCTTAAGGAACTCAAGAGGAGTATAACCTTTTTCATGCATTACAATTAATAATAATTGAACTAGAATAATCAGTGGTGAATGGTTGTGCTGAATATACGTATACATGTGCATGCCTATTTGATTTTTAAAATATTACAGCTTAAAATTTAAACTTAGATGTAAATAGCAGCATGGATTCATAAGTTTTATGTGTGTAATCTATGTAGCAATATTTATATCTATCAAAAGATTAAAATGTATAAACAAAAATCTCCATCTGTGTGAACTAAACTTAAATTTAAATATGATAAATATGCAAACTAAACTAAAGTAATAATGTTTATTTCTCCAATTCAATTTTATATATGTGAGACAAATGTTTTTTGCTTAATATTACTGTCAGTAGGTTTTTTCTTTTCATTTTTAAATATATACATTAAGAATTTAGATTATAAATCTCAGCTACTCCTAGAACTAGTGACTGGGGCATTTTGGTCATATTTATTTAAAAATTGGATCTTAGCATTAAGTATCTGCCTACTATATAAAATTTTTCATGTTCGAATGGCCTGGTGGCACCCTTGTAAGGCAGATACGGTAAGACTTCAATACACCCTGACTATTATTATATATATATATATTGAACCACCCACCTTCCTTTTAAATCTTCAACTACTATCATGATGGAAAAACAACAACTAAAATATCAATTACTACTTTCCTTTGCTTTGCCTTACTGAATTACCCATTCTTTGAAGGTGTTTAGTTTTCAGGTAAAGTGTGAACTATTATCAGTAGTAAACTACCAACAATACCAACACTCGACTATCAAATAGACACTGACCAAATAAACACTTTATATTTTATAAAGAAAGAAAACCCTTTAGGTGCCAGCTAATTATGTCCATCTGATCAGCCCAATTTGGTACCTGAGATCCCCGCCAGCTCAATCGGTTTCTAATCACCCTCTAAGAGAACAACAACTCATATGTCAAATACACCACCCAAAGCTACTACTACTTTTAAAAAAATACTACATAATTAACTGAATCGTCCTAGCTAAACAAAAAAATGTCCACTCTAATACTTCAATCTTAAAAATAAATAATAAATAATATTGTACTGAATGCAGCAAACATTTACATCTTTAAACAAACAAATCCTTATTTTAAACTAATATTATAATTTCCTTATTCCTTTAATTTTAAAATCAATTATTGATTACCAATGGTTAGATTTTCCCCCTTCCACTTTATTAAAATATATTGTTATACTTACCTGCATGTATCAAAACAAACATAAATATTTTAAGAAAAACAATTTAAGTATTTTCTTTTATTTAAAATAAATCAATCGTTTTATCTTATAATTAAAAAATGCACACTTTCTTTTTAAATTAAAATAAGCATTTTAATTACATCAACTTAATAAATAAAATATACACGTTACATTAGTTTTAAACTCACACATACCTGCATGCAATGTCTTTAAATATTATTCAGTATAGAAGCTGATATTATTTACTATTATTATTCCAAAATATTATCTCATGAAGTTTAAAGTTTTATTTTCTTAAAGATTAATTCATAAAGTTTAAATTTTATTTAATACAGTTTATCTTTTCATTTTTTTAAAAAAAAATCAGGAATGATAGGATATTAAAGTCAATAATTACCTAGGATTTTATAAGTTCAATATGACATACACAGCACAATGGAAATACTTTAAAATTATTTACAACCAGTGAATGACTCCTCCTTAGATCCTGTAATACGGTATGACTTTCATGGCTAGTTTAGTGTACATTCACTCCGCTACTCATTTAATTTATTGAACATGGTTTCCTTCCAAACTAATTGCAGATCTTAATGCATAGAGAGAGTCTTCGGTTGGCTGCACACCATGGTGATCTAACAGCGCATCCTGTTTTGAAATATAACAGTCTAAACAACTGTTATATTTGTTGCTTCAAGAATTATTTGTAAAAAAGTCCCCGAATAGTAAAATGTTAAAATATTTAAACTGTTTTAAACAATGGAAATTTTATTTACACCAGCGTCTATCTATTGTCTCATGAAATTATCAGCTTCTGCTTCTATTTTCTTTAAAACTTTCATACACACACACACATACATTTAATTGTTTTATTACAAGATAAAACGAATTTTCTTTATTATTTTATTACAAATCAATCAAAATAATATTAAATCACTTTTATTATAAGATCCCCCTTTCCCTTTTTAAAAAAAATAAAAAAAAATCTTATTTTTAAAAGCGTTTATGGTTTATTCTTATTTAATAATACCCCCCCCCCCATTCTTTAGTTTTACACTTTATTCTTTCAATTTTTATGTTTTTAAAAGGCGAGATTTATAAAATTAATTAAATATCAATGTACTTCGGTACATTATCTCTGTCCCTCCTCTGAAACTAAAATATTCTGAATATTTCAGTTTTCAACATTTAAATTTATAAACATTATACTGCTTTATTTAATTACAATTTATTTACCTATACATGTGTAGTCATATTTATTTATTATAATTTTTTTTAGTAACTGTAAAGATCGAGCATTGAACGTTCCTTTTTTCTCTGACCTCTGAGTAATTTCAAATGCATTATTTCCATATTCTTTTACTATTTTATAAGGCCCATCATATATCGGTTGAAATTTTTTATATATTCCCTTTCTCCAGATAACTTACTGGATTTACTCTCACCATAATGTCATCTCCCAATTTAAACACATATTTGACATTCCCTTGTCTCTTTTGTCTTATCCTACCCATCCTTCTAAGCCTATAGCATGCCTTATCAACATCTTTTTTCTTGTCAATATATGGCACTCTAACCAGTAAGATTGTTTTGAATGGATATGGAATATTCTTTCCTTGGTAAAGTCTAATGGGCTCAAATCCTGTTGATTCATTCTTTGACCAAATTATCATGTTAACTATTGTCATTGCATCCTTTAACCACCCACAATGATTATTCTGTAAGTCCACACAAAATAAATGTCCCAATTCCCTCATTATTCGTTCACATGGATTAGACTGCAGATTATGAATTGAAGTGAGTATATGTCTTATTTTGTGATGCTCCATCCATCTTTTCCACTCTTCAGACATAAAGGGCATTCTGTGGTCTGACATTATTTGTTTTGGAATTCCCACATCTCGGAAATGTTGATGTTTAAGGACCTTTATGGTCTGTTTAGCATCACCTTGCGGCACTGGGTAAATAGCCACAAACTTAGAAAAAACATCATAAGTCACAACTAAATATTTCTTTCGATTAAATTGAGGTAATGATTCATAAAAATTTATTGCCAATAAACTATTAGGCTGATATGAGTATATAGGTCTCAAAGGTCCCATATTTGATATATTAGGAGGTTTGGTCTTAGCGCACACTATACACCTCTCAATGACATTTAAGACACTCCTATACATACTTGGCCAATAAAAACAGTTGTTTATCCATCATTCAGTTTTGCTTGCCTTATAATGTCTGTACTTTTCATGTACTTACTTATCTGTTTCCACATGACCATTGGCAAAACGATTCATATATATTCGCTATCTTGCACCTTATGCTGCAAAAGCCCTTCTTTTAAACAATATTGTTTCCTACCTTTCCATAGTGTATTGTTTATGGGTCAGTGGCATAAATAGTATACTATTTGTTTACATTCTGCATCTTCTTCTTGCAACTCTCTTAACCTTTTCAAACTGCATTCTATCTCTTCACCTTGATGTATTTTTGCCATTGCTATATATGCATTATTACAATTTAAATGTTGTATCTGACATTCTATCGGGTATTGATTTAAAGCATCTGCCACCATATTATCTTTGCCTGGACAATACTGTATACTATAATCGAACTCTTGTAAAAACAGACTCTATCAGATCAATCTACTATTTGTAAGGAAACTATGATTAAGAAATTCAAGGCTCCTGTGATCAGTGATCACTACCGCCTGTGATCCTATTAAGTATTGCCCAAATTTTTTAAAAGCGCATACAATCTCTAAAGCCTCTCTCTCAGTTACTGTTTAATTTCTCTCTGGCCCATTTAATAAATGACTTACAAAAAAAGCACCCCATACTTTCCATCATCTTGCATCTGAGATAATGTAGCTTCCAATCCGATTCCATTGCTGTACAAATCTGAGATAATGTAGCTTCCAATCCGATTCCATTGCTGTCCATTTGTACTATAAATGGTTTACCAAAGTCTGGATATGTCAACATGACCTCCCTTAAAAACGTTTTTTACACTTTCAAAACTATGCTCTTGTTGCTCTTCCCACATCCATTTTTTATCTTTTCTTAATAACTGTAACAGAGTCTCCATATCTGAGGAAATTTTTTTATAAAACTGATTGAAAAAAGTATACAACCCAAGAAAAGACTTGAGTCTTTCTTCTTAGTTGGCCTGGGAAAATTTTGTATAGCTTGGATTTTCTCTGGATTTGGAGATATTCCTTGTTCACTAATTAAGTGTCCCAAGAATTTAACTTCTGTAGTCATCAAATGGCTTTTACCCAAATTTAATTTAATTCCTTTATTTTTACATTCATCGAATAACAATTTCAAATGTTCGAAGTGTTCTTCGACACTTTCTGAGACTAAAATAATATCATCCACATACATCATAATCAAGCTTTTGATTTTATCGGATAATACTTGATCAAGGCATTGCATTAATCCTGCCCCACTATTTTTTAAACCAAAAGGAATTAAAATTATATGCCCATCCATTATAATGAAATGTGGTGTACTTGTGGTCTTCAGGATGCAACTTGATCTGCCAATAACTGGCCGTCAAGTCAAAAGTTGAAAATATTTTTTTTTATGAAACTTCATTAATAATTCACTTATAGGTGGTGGAGTATTGATATCTAACACTGTTATTTTATTCAATTGCTGTGCATCTAGACACAGATGAATAGACCCATTTTTTTACTGTCACTAGCGGGTTATTATATGGAGATGAGCATTTAGAAATAATTCCCCATTTTAACATATTTTCTAGATGTTCTCCCACTGCACTCCTATATTGATGCAGTATAGGATATACTTGTGCTTGATATGGTTGGTTCTCCATAAGCTTTATCTTATGCTCGTATCCCTCAATTACTCCAGGTACTTCTGAAAATATACTTTCATATGTAGTCAACAATTCCTTCAACTGTTTTTTGTCCTCACTTCCTTGTTCATCTTCCAGCACCTTTTCCTCTATTTCTATTCCTGCATTTTCTATATCACACTCCACATTAACATTTCTTTTTCTCACATACATCAAATGGAATTTCTGTCTTATTAATTCTCATCTATCATTTCTCATATTCTAACATGCACCCAACTTCACACATAAAATCTGACCCCAGAATAACATCATGTATCAATCCCTCTAAAACCAACATAACATGACTATATACTTTTCCAGCTATATTCATACTTATCCAAGCTTGTTCCAATGCTAGTTTGGCTCTCTTTCCATTTGCCAATATTATGTATACATTTTTTAGTGGCAAGGTTTTGAGTTTCAAATTACTACAACTTATTTCATCAAAAATTTTCTGTGAAATCACTGATACCTGACTTCCTAAATCAAACAATACATTTACAGTTCTTCCTTTTATTCTCACTTCTATTTTTGGGCATGAATGAGATATCATTCTCAACTCCTCTTCATTCTGTGTTAAGTTTGCTACTTGCCCATAAAGATTCTCAGAATTCCCTTCATTGTTCTGATTTTCTTCGTATAGTCTATTACTATCTATCACTATAAGTACCTCTGCAGTCTGTTCTATAGTATCCTTTACCATTATTATCTGTCAAATATCTTCCGGAAAACCTTGCCTTACTATACGCAAAATTTGCTGCTCAGACAAATTATATGCTGTGTTCATTCTCAGTTTTGCTACTTGTCTGTGGAAAAACATGCTCAATGTCTCTCCTATCTGCCATTTATCTTGTTCTACCTGATGCCTAACCACCTCCTGAAGCTCCTCCCCCCAATAACTGGACATTGCTCATTTGTACTCCTCAAAACTTGTTGATTTCACTCCCATTGCCTCCCACCAAACTTCAGCCTCATCCTGTATATAACTAATGGCTATATTAACCTTAACTAATTCATTAAACTCATTACAGAAGAAAAACTGCTCTAAACTCTCTAAATGTCTACTCAGTGTTTTCCGCCTTCTCCCTGAAAAAGTTTTTATCTTTATAAACCGGCTTGCCATTTCCATTTCACCAATAATTTATTTAATCTCATCCAAAGTAAAATTCTTTTTTCTCTATTTCCAAAACGTATGTACAACCAACCTTTACTCTCTTGAAGTTCTATTTTACACCTCTTGTTCATCCATCCTTACCAGTCCGGAGTGTCCTTTCTATTTTTTTTTTTAAGGATTATACATCCACAATATACAATGTCATTCAAGAATCACCTTTAATATTTATGCTAATCTGATTGGTTCACCACCTAAAACATCCCACTACCACTTATGTTGGTCCTACCACTTGAAATGTCTAGTTTTGGGCCACATTGGTGCACCTTACCCATTCTTCAAAGTCTAGTTTTGGGCCACATTGGTGCACCTTACCCATTCTTCAAAGGTGTTCAGTTTTCAGGTAAAGTGTGAACTATTATCAGTAGTAAACTACCAACAATACCAACACTCGACTACCAAACAGACACTGACCAAATAAATACTTTATTTTTTTTAAAGATGGAAAACCCTTTAGGTGCCAGTGTGTCCATCTGATCAGCCCAGTTGGGTACCTGATATCCCCACCAGCTCAATTGGTTTCTAATCACTCTCTAAGAGAACAACAACTCATATGTCAAATACACCGCCCAAAGCTACTACTACTTTTTAAAAAAATAGTACAATAATTAACTGAATCATCCTAGCTAAACGGAAAAACGTTCACTCTAATACTTCAATCTTAAAAATAAATAATAAATAATATTGTACTGAATGCAGCAAACATTTACATCTTTAAACTAACAAATCCTTATTTTAAACTAATATTATAATTTCCTTATTCCTTTAATTTTAAAATCAATTATTTATTATCAATGGTTAGATTTCTTCCCTCCCACTTTATTAAAATATATTATTATACTTACCTGCATGTATCAAAACAAACAAATATTTTAAGAAAAACAATTTAAGTATTTTCTTTTATTTAAAATAAATCAATCGTTTTATCTTATAATTAAAAAATGCACACTTTCTTTTTAAATTAAAATAAGCATTTTAATTACATCAACTTAATAAATAAAATATACACGTTACATTAGTTTTAAACTCACACATACCTGCATGCAATGTCTTTAAATATTACTCAGTATAGAAGCTAATATCGTTTACTATTATTATTCCAAAATATTATCTCATGCAGTTTAAAGTTTTATTTTCTTAAAGATTAATTCATAAAGTTTATTTAATACAGTTTATCTTTTTATTTTTTTAAAAAAAAATCAGGAATGATAGGATATTAAAGTCAATAATTACCTAGGATTTTATAAGTTCAATATGACATACACAGCACAATGGAAATAATTTAAAATTATTTACAACCAGTGAATGACTCCTCCTTAGATCCTGTAATACGGTATGACTTTCATGGCTAGTTTAGTGTAAATTCACTCCACTACTCATTTAATTTATTTGAACATGGTTTCCTTCCGAATTAATTGCAGATCTTAATGCTTAGAGAGAGTCTTGCACACCACGGTGATCTAACAGCGCATCCTGTTTTGAAATATAACAGTCTAAACAACTGTTATATTTGTTGCTTGAAGAATTATTTGTAAAAAAGTCCCCGAATAGTAAAATGCTGAAATATTTAAACTGTTTTTTATCAATGGAAATTTTATTTACATGAGCATCTGTCTATTGTCTCATGAAATTATCAGCTTCTGCTTCTATTTTCTTTAAAACTTTCACACACACACACATTTAATTGTTTTATTACAAGATAAAATGAATTTTCTTTATTATTTTATTACAAATCAATCAAAATAATATTAAATCACTTTTATTATAAGATCCCCTTTTCCCTTTTAAAAAAAAAACCTTAACATTTTTAAAAGCATTTATGGTTTATTCTTATTTAATAATATCCCCCCCCCCATTCTTTAGTTTTACACTTTATTCTTTCAATTTTTATGTTTTTAAAAGGCGAGATTTATAAAATTAATTAAATATCAATGTACTTCGGTACAATATATATATATATACATATAGAGAGAGAGAGAGAGAAAGAGAGAGACCTGGGTGGAAGTTAGTATCGAATACTAATAATAATATAGAATACATTTCTTTACTCTTTAACAAAAAACAAAATTGTAAAACATTGTTGTTGATTTCTTTATATATATATATATATATATATATATACTATGACAAAATTATTTATTAAAAATTTGATGTACTCCAGCTGCAATTTAGTATTGCATCATACCAGTTCCTCAGGCAGAGAAGCATAATACCCAGAAGGTACTTGTAGCCAGGCCAAAGCTACTTTTCCAGACTACAGATCTTCTCAATTACTAAATTTCACTTCTGTCATTCAAAGCACTTTATTTGTTTTGAAGTAAACCTCAGGCACCAGTTAACTACAAGAAGTAATTAACATGCCCTGAATGATGGCAACTAATTCAGCACCTAACAAATACCAATTAGCTCAATTGAAATATAATATAATAAACTGCTTTAATAGATTCACTACTAAGTGATGTATTAGTAAAAGAATTGACTGACAAAATACTAATTTCCAAAATAAATTATGGTAAAATACTTTTAATCAATTAAAAAAAAAACTAATTAATCCCTTTCCCGAATAAAATAATGATTACACATGATATCCTGGGCACACATATTGCAAATAAATATAAAACATTAAAATATTATATACAATACACACATTGTTATATAGTTCTAGGACTATTTGTTCATTACACTAACCTGCACATAAATATTTCTTTTATGCTAGTTATAGAGTTCATTTCAGTTGACTCCAGATACCTCTAAGATTGCAATGGTTACAATAATAATTTAATGACACTATAAATGGGAGTAAATTAGAAATTCCTATTACATATAGGTTTTTTAGATATGCCTTCCTCTGAATAGACAGCTGGTTTATTTATCATGTAAAGAGTGTGTGTTACCAACCAGTTGGAATTTGGATTTTACAGATGAATATAGTCCCTTGCTGCATTTTAGTCTGGCAGATATTTGGTTCAAGCAGTTCAGGTTGTTAGATGATCATTGCAGCTAATTAGAAACCTTCAGGTGTTCTAGGACAGTCAGAGAATGGAGTACAGTGGTATACTTCTTCTGATTGGCAATGCATGGGTTTCTTGGTGTTCACAAAAATTAAGTTTCATTTGCATAGTCTGGAAATTATATCAGGTATACCATGAATACCACTGCTACAAGTTGATGATGAGTTTGTTTCAGGATTATTTATATGTGTTCCTCTTATTGTTCCTATCCTTCCAAATCAGTTTGATTAAATTTATAAATTAATTAAATTCTCACTGTTTTTTAGTTTACGTTCCTTCTTACATTAATCTAATCATGGATAAGACATAACTTTTTTAATTATTCCCATTGTTGTTTATTTGTAGCCATTGCAAATTAATTATTCCTCTCTCTTTGCTTATCAGTCAAGCAATCTTTGAATTCACCTTAACTTTTATATTACAAACTTTATTTTTCTGTTTTTTTTAATTCAACTTTCTTTTTTATACATACACATTTTAATGTATTTTTAAAATCAACACACACATATTCTTAATTTCTTTTAATGAAATGAAAAAAGAGAAATATGGTTTTTAAATCTTTTTTTTATTTAGTTAAATTTCTCCTCCCTCAAATTGTTTTTGTTCATTATTATTATTATTATTATTATTATTATTATCATCATCACCACCATCATTATTATTATTATTATTATTATTATTATTATTATTATTATTATTATTATTATTATTATTATTATTATTATTATTATTATTATTATTATTATTATTATTATTATTATTATTATTATTATTATTATTATTATTATTATTATTATTATCATCACTACCACCACCACCACCACCATTATTATTATTATTATTATTATTATTATTATTATTATTATTATTATTATTATTATTTTAAACTAGTAAAACTTATACTAATACCAGACATGTTGATGTGCTCTGTGGCGATCTGTGCTTAGAAAAAAAATCTCTTTAAACTTTCTAAATTATACTTCTCTTTCTTAAACTTTTATAATTAATTCTTTCAAATGAGATTTTTAGTTGAATCATTTCTTGATAAAATAATTGTGCAGTATTTAACTAAATTATAAATTCTTTTTATATTAAAATTTTATAATTTATCAAATTTAAAAACATGTACCACTGTTCACTAATGGTACAATATACATAAGAAAAATTTCAAAATATTTTCTTTAATTTGAGAGGACCATTACATAGCCAATACTTTCAATATCTGACTAGATCATGTTGAACTTAAATATGTACATGGAATAAGAATGCAGACCAGATAATATTACATGTAAAATAGTTTGCAGTAGATGACTAATTCATGAAGAACATAAATATGGACATGGAATAAGTATGTAATATTACAAGTAAAAAGTTATCATATTATTTAAACAATTAACAACAATAGATTATTTAAGTAATATTGTGATTACACTACAGACTACAATATTTTCAATCCAAGCTCATCAGCTTATATAGTCATGTAGGTCTGAATTCAGTTCAGTATATATACATTTGGGTATCTTTGATTCTTTAATAACCATAGTCACCACAATCCTATTAGGCCAGATTGGTTTTAAGCCAATAAACATCACCTGATCACCATTTCTTATACTTGCTTATAACTGCTATTAAAACAGGCAAAACTCTCTATAAATATGGCCACTCAGTGCAAGCCAAAGTAATTGATAGATGTCAGAAGGCTTGTGAATAAAATCCCCATCTAGTGCCTCCTCATCCAATATTTCCAAACTAGTTTCTGGCATGTGGTCTTTATCAGTGAGGAGCCTTGGATCTGAGAGCCATGCACCTTGATCTTAGGATCTAATGCAACTCCCCAGCAGCCATCTTTTATCTCTGCTTAACTAAAAAACTATGAATCTTAAATTGAAAACTATATTTTCCATCCAAGCTCATCAGCTTATATAGTCATATAGGTCTGAACTCAGTTCAGTATCTATATATTTTGGTGTCTTTGGTTCTTTGATAACCATAGTCATCACTATCCTAGTAGGAAGGATTGGTCACATGATCAACATTTCTTATATTTTCTTATAACTGTTATTAAAACAGGCAAAACTCTCTATATGTATTGTCACTCAATGTAAGATAGAATAATCAATGGATGCCAGAAGACCTATATGACTGTATAAGCTAATGAGATTTGTATTAGAAATATTATAGTGTTTTCATTTTAAGATTCATAGTTTTGTAGATAAGTAGAGATAAAAGGTGACTGCTGGAGAGTTGCATTAGATTCTAAGATCTTGGTGCAGTGATCTCAGATCCAAGGCTCCTCACTGACAAAGGCCACAAGTCAGAAACTAGTCTGGGGATATTGGATTAGTATGTGCTAGATGAGAATTTTATGCACATGCCTTCTGGCATCCATTGATTACTCTGGCTTGCACGGAGTGGCAATACATACAGAGAGTTTTGTGTTTTAATAACAGTTATAAGCAAGCACAAGAAATGGTGATCAGGTGATGTTTATTGGTTGACATATACAACAGGGAAAGATAAAATTGTTATATAATGTTTCATATAGTAGTACATCATACACCTATTGTTAATATTAAAATAGATATTAATTTATATGTGGTGGTTATAACAAATAATGATTTACAACAACAATTAACATCATATAATGTACATTTACAATTCATTTATAGGTCACCCTCACTATATGACCATTAAATGTGACATAGTTTTATAATTAAAATTATCACTAGATATATCAAAAAAGGGTTAAAGATGAATTCCTTTTATACATGTAAAAATAAAATATATGGACAAATTTTAATATTATTATAAAATAAATAATAACCAGGTACTATTTTAAAAAGTTATTTATAATTTTAAATCAAATTATACAAAGAATATTACTCAAATTGATCTTTCTCTTTACTTGATTATTATTAATCAAGATACTGAATGACAGATATAAATTGCATGGTAATTATTATTTGTTTAGACGTTTTTTTTATAAACCTTTGTAAATATTACCGTTGACTGTTGTTGATAACTTTTTTTTCTTTTGCATGTTTAATAATGGTAGTGTATATAAAACTTCCATTGTGATTTTTTTAACTTGCAATATTTCCTTTGGAATCTTTATGCTAGCACACATATATGTAAATTTTCTTGGGCATTTTAATTCTTAATTGTTGCTGAGTTTTCCACCATCAATTCTACAATCTGAATAGATTTTGCTGTTTTAGAATCATGGCCAACAGCATAGTGTTTTGGTGTTAATAATTCCATTTAAAATCAGTTATTAAATAAAGAGGGCTCCCATGCACTTTCCCTTTCTATGCTTTCTACTCACAACCCTTTTGTTTAATGTTAGTCTGAAACTTATTTATAGAATGAAGTAATGTTAAAATTACAAAACCTTTAAGGCAAAGCCATTATGTTTTTTTCTTTATGAAAATTGTTTCTGTCTTTATAGCAACATAAACAACACAGTCTTGACTTTTAAACTTTGATTATTGGAACGTGGGATTTCTTCTTCAAACATTAATAAAGCATTGTTATTCAGCAATAATTTAAACAAAAAAGTGTATTTAATTTTCATAAATAAATGGCTTTTATTTGAAACAATTTTTATTAAACATTTGACGTTAACTTGTTTTCTTTATTTAGAAATGTATAAACCATGAAAAATAACAGAATGAAGATGTGTGTATATTATACAGTATATTGTAACAAAGATGTGTGTATATTATACAATATATTGTAACAAAGTGTGTCTTGGTCTTGCTGAAGAGTGTATTTGATAGGCTATCAGAGAGAATGAGAAAGCATATCTAGAGTTCCTAAACTTCAAGACTCATAACCACCCTGATCTAAATCCTAAGACATGGCATGTTAACATATGATCCTGAATCAAATATCTCCATGTATAAACATCTCTCTTCTCGATCCCTATTTTTCATTTATCTAAGAATTTGAGCTTAGGGAGAATATGCATAATATTCTATTTCAGGGAATATTCATATTACTATTATTATTGCAAAAGTGTGTGACAAATTGTTAAATGAATAAAGAAAAATGCAAATGACCAACTTTAATTTGAAATCATATGTTTAACTAATTTATTCACAATTATAGCAATTTATTCCATGAGTGATTATGATGAAAGCAATTAATTTGTTTAGATATCTATGCCTATTATTTGATCATTATGGTTGATATTTATTAAAAAAATACTGCTTATTATATATATATTGCTATATTTAGATATTTATATATATATATATATATATATTGCTAATTTAGACATTTATAGAATCATGATTTATTGTCTCCAGTATATTTATTGATTAATTCATAGTAAACAATGTAGTCCATGGTCTGGAATCCTGCCTTTCGATTGGGATTTGTTTTTAATAGTAATGGAAAAGACCATTCATGTTAGAAGATTTTTAGTCATATATACTGAAAAACACAAATAAATGACAAAGTGATTTATATCAACAAACAAACAACAAATAGCAGCAAAACTATACAAGTGTTGCTATTTAATGTTGGACTCTAATGTCTAACTGTTGTAATGATCAAATTTATCCAAAAGCAAGTTCATGCCTAATCTTATATTTTATTTTAATTTAAAATTAAGCTAATAATATTTTCTCTCTTTCTTATACATCAAAAATGTATACCCTTTTCAAATCTATGATAAAAAAATAAAAACTTATATACATAAAAGTAATCGTATGATGTCAAGCTAACAGAATTTAAGAGTCCATAACAGAGAATGTTTTAAAAACATTATGTGTTTTTTATTGCTACAGTTCATGATCCGATTGGTAGGATTCAAATGTTCTAGAATGTGCATAATGGTGATCTGAACTTCTGTCTTCCATATAGCATGTCATGAGTTATTGAGTTTACATTTTCTCATTCAAGTAGTAAAATTGGTAGTGCTTTCAGTATAGATGGCAAGATACTGTTTTAAGTAGATTTTGCTTTTGGAAGTTATAGCTCCATATATGACAAATCTCTTTTCATATTTGTCTCTCTATATGTAATTGATCAAAGTTCTTGAGTTTATTGAATAGCTAGACATTGGCTATTGCGAATCTGAAGTTGGAATGGGTATAACTCTGGCTAAAGATTGACAATATTCTTGCAGTGTTGAATATATATGAGTTCTGTGTGAGAATAAATTATAAAATAAAATTTGGAAATTATAGTCAAAACAACTATGTGATGAAAAAAAATTCTATACAAAAAGTTCTTTAAAGTATTACAAGAAGAAATATAGTGAGCATCTGATCTTATGAAATATTTTTAATGGAATAAATTGTGCAGGAATTTTATATAAATGAATGGAAAATAGTATTATAAGCATCTAAGACAAATGTAATCTGGAAATAATGGAAACCAAACCCAAAGGATAACGTATTGCTTAAAAAATAAAAAATAAATTCGTGTTGGATCCTTTAGAAATAAATAATATGATAATATGTGAATTACTGTAAAATATTGTGGAAATCCGGACTTTAAAGTAACTACGAGATTAAATGTGTTTTTAATTTCGTTGTTGAACCAAATAAACATTAATATTTTGGATAGCTTCAATAATATTCTACCATGGGCCATGCATGCATTTTATTTTATAATTTTCCCATTTAAAAATGATATATGGACAGTTAAGAGGATAATTGCCAGCATCCCCAGTGTACCAAGAAAGAGGACAATACATACATTTATTATTATTATTATTATTATCATCATCATCATCATCATCATCATCATCATCATCATCATTATTAAGTTTCAACAATAGTAAACTTTATTAATCCTTTTAGTTACATAGTATTACAATGCTATAGCAAGATACATGTTTAATCTTATTATTGTCAGTTCAATTTTGAGTGCTACAATATTCATTTTTTTAAAAGTACATATCTATAGAGGCAATTTGTACATGATTCTATCCACCTTAGAAATGTCAATTAAGCATATTATTGTCCAATATGATCACAATCTGGATCATACATATTATTATTATTATTATTATTATTATTATTATTATTATTATTATTATTATTATTATTATTATTATTATTATTATTATTATTATTATTATTATTATTATTATTATTATTATTATTATTATTATTATTATTATTATTATTATTATTATTATTATTATTATTATTATTATTATTATTATTATTATTATTATTATTATTATTATTATTATTATTATTATTATTATTATTATTACTGCATTATATTGTATTTGTTACTATGTTAGGTAAGAGTTAAAAGTTGAAAAAGAAAGTTTTGACCCCATATTCAATCTAAGTTAAAAGTTTACAAATAATTTGGTTTACTATAAAAAATGGTTTAAGCCCATATATTTTATTTTTCTGTATTACAAATGCTAGGGGAGTATGATGTATGAAAGGATTTTCAAGGTATAGTTATGTTAATAATTTAAATTAATATTTTCAAGTGTATTTAATTTTTTATATTTCATATTTTATTGCTGTGCTAGGAAGTGTGAGATTGATTTAAAATGTGTATTTAAACGAAATGATGCCTATTTCTTAGCCTAGAGAATTTTTTTAAGTAAAATTTATTCTTAGTCGTATTAGACTAATCGGTTCATGCATCAATAATATGATGACTTTTTTATTCTACATGAGAATGCAAATAACCTCTGTTTGTTGAGGTTAGAGAAGTTTTACCACCTCAAAAGAATTGAGATGGAGCATAGCTCCCTCACGACAAATAATTTTATCTGAAAGTATTTTTACAAGATCGAGGACTTGATCCCAGCTACAACATTTTTTATTACTTCATAAGAGAAATATTTATGTTTGTAGTTTGTGGTGTTCTTAGCATGCCTCTTATCTATGTGCAGAGACGAGGTCCTCACATACTTTTAGCCTCAGGAAGAAGGCAAATTCTTAGGTCTATACTTGCACCAAGAAGTTATTATTATTAACTTATTCTCTCTTACGAAAGCAACTTTTTATCATTACCTAGGAGTGTATGATAATTTTGTGTTTCTTGTTTGTGAGATCATTGCATACTAGTGAAAAGTAGTTACTTGTTTAGGGACTAAATATATCATATTTATAAATTGATGTATTGAGTAGCTAAGCTTTGCTCTAGCTTGTGTGAGAACCGATTTTTCTTCTAAATTCGTATTCGTAAATTTAAAGTCAGGCAAGCAGTACGCATCATACCCGGTTCATGCAGAAGCAAGTCATCGCTGGACTAGTAAGAAAGGAGTGATGAATTCATGTTGTGCTATAGCAAGAAATACGCGTATGTGTGCATTAATATAGTTATTAAAACACATTACATAATTATTAGATGGATTTTGACTACTAGGTTATGGGAATAATAGTTTGCTAAATGCTTATAGACTTTAAAAGTAGAAAGTTAAAAATAATTTTTATTGCATTTAAGATACGAGTTTCTTAAATAATATAACTGTAATATTTTGAAAATATAAATGTCTTAATAAACTAAATAAATAGTGCATTCAGTTTTATGGGCTTTAAGCTATTTAATACAGTTAGAAAAACTTTATATTATGAATTCATTTTTTGAGAAAAATGTTAAAAGGAAATGGACATGGAAGCATCCAAATGAAGGTACAGCAGAATTGGATTATATTTTGAATAACAAAAAATACATATTTCAAGATTGTAATGTTCTTAATAAATTTAACACAGGAAGTGATCATCGATTAGTAAGGTGTAAGTTACGTGTTAATGTAAAACTAGAAAGACAAAAATTATTAAGAAAAACAATATTTACAGTTGATATTCCTAATCTTCAGAAACATTCTAATGAATTTAAATTAGAACTTACAAATAGGTTTCAAGTGTTAGGAGATTTTGAACATGATACAGATTTGAATGAAATTAATATGAAAATAACTGATACACTTTTAAAAACTGCAACAAACATAGCTGGTAGAAAAAAGTAGCAATTGACTAATAAAATTTCTACTGAGACTAGAGAATTTATGAAGAAAAGAAGGAATATGAAGATATACAAAAATGATGTATTAAAAAGAATTGAATATCTCGAATTTTGTAAAATGGTACGGAAAAGAGCTGAAAATGATATAAGAAAGTATAACTGTGAAATAGCAAGGAAAGCTGTAGAAGAAAATAAAAGTCTCAAAAATGTTAAACAACATTTTGGTATTGGTAGGAAATTTATATCTGCAATAAGAAAAAAAGATGGAATTATTACTAAAAAGAGAGATGACATCATGAAATTGGTAGAAGATTTTTATCAAGAATTATATAGTAATAAAGAACAAGTACCTCCTATATCTATTACATCTTCCGAAT
Organism: Epiperipatus broadwayi; assembly: GCA_028023455.1. Lineage (NCBI taxonomy): Eukaryota > Metazoa > Onychophora > Udeonychophora > Euonychophora > Peripatidae > Epiperipatus > Epiperipatus broadwayi. The sequence goes on from JAQFVV010006234.1 coordinate 7,489,905, forward strand.
TGCCCAGAATTTTAAATGAAGAAGTGAGACATGCAATTAAGTGTATGAAGAAAGGAAAGGCTCCAGGAAATGATGGAATTATAATTGATATATTAAAAAAAGCAGGTGAAGAAATAGAAACAATTTTAGCAAAGTTATATACCAAATGTCTAAATGATAAAGATGTACCGGAAGATTGGAAGAATGCAGTAATAATATTAATATTTAAAAAAGGTGATAAAGAATATATTAGAAATTACAGACCTATCAGCCTTTTATCAGTTTTATATAAAATTTTTACCAAGATAATTACAACTCGTCTACAGAGAACTTTGGATTTCCACCAACCAAGAGAACAGGCTGGATTTAGAAGTGGTTTTAGTACAATAGATCATATCCAGGTATTGAGAGAAGTCATAGAAAGGACAAACGAATATGAGTTGTCATTATGTTTTGGATTTGTAGATTATGAAATGGCATTAGATTCTATACACATTTCTTCAGTGATTAAAGCATTGGATCATCAAGGTATAGATCCAGGATATTGTCATATTTTAAAGAATATTTATATAAATGCAACAGCAACAATTAGATTACATAATGATACTGGAAAAATCAACATTGAGAAAGGTGTAAGACAAGGTGACTCCATATCTCCAAAACTCTTTACAGCAGTGCTGCAAGAAGTATTTTGTGGATTAAAATGGGAAACTAAAGGAGTGAAAGTAAATGGAGAGTATTTAAGTCATTTAGATTTCGCAGATGATGTAGTTGTTTTTGCAAATAATGCTTCAGAGCTGCAGGAAATGTTGCAGGAGTTAGCAGATGAAAGTAGAAAAGTAGGACTAAAGATAAATGTTAAAAAGACTAAAGTAATGTTTAATCGATTTGCTCAAAATATGAAAATAAAGATTGATTATGAAGAATTAGAAGAAGTTAACAGTTACAAATACCTTGGTCAGATTATTAATACAGATGGAAACATAATGGAGGAAATTAATCATAGAATTAAACTTGGTTGGAGTGCTTTTGGTAGAAATAACTTGATACTAAAAGGAAATATGCCTATGTGTTTGAAAAGGATGGTTTTTAACAAATGTGTTTTACCAGTTCTTACTTATGGATCTGAGACTTGGACACTTAATAGAAGAGCAATACAGAGACTTCAGACCACTCAAAGGAGTATGGAGAGATGTATGTTGGGAGTAACAAGAAGAGATCGAAAACGCAATGTATGGGTAAGACAACAAACAGGTGTTACTGACCTTATTGAAAAAATTAAAAGATTGAAATGGAGTTGGCTGGACATATTGCTAGAAGAGATGATAATAGATGGACAATTGAAATTTTAAACTGGATTCCAAGAGATTGTAAAAGACCCAGAAAGAGACCACATGTGAGATGGATGGATGAAATAAGAAAATGTGCAGGGGTGTTGTGGAGAAGAGAAACTAAAGATCGGAGAAGATGGATAAACTTGGAGACCTTCATCCTGCAGTGGATTGATAATGGTTGATGATGACTGAAGCAATGCTTCAAATATAACCAAATAAATACCCGAAGATGTATTATGGATCAAAAGAACTATAAGTTACTTAGATTGTAAAATAGTAATTAGTCCCAAACTATTTATAATAAAAGTTATTACTGGGGCAAGCTATATATTCGTTTCATTAAGATTATTTAAGTTCGTAATTGTAGCCAGTGTAGATTCACATTGGAAATAATTTTAATTATATCTCATATTTTTTTAATTTGGGATCGCTACAATGTTAACTTGAATTGTAGTTTTTTTTTTTCCTTTTATATAGTTGTTCATAAATATTTGTTGTTTTTAAAATTTAAACTTACGTCAGGTGTCTTAATGTTTTTGGGTGTCCAGAGCCACATAATACCAGAGCTACCCAATATCAAAATATCACAATATTAGAGTTTCATAATATTGACCTAATTATAATATTTATAAATTTATTACAATCATTAATACTCGAAGTATAATCTGAAAGAATTAATCGAAATAACTCATATTTTTAGTACAGATTGCTCATAAAATATTTTCATATATTTTTACTGCTAAAATAAAATGATACATTTTCACTGGTTAATATTGGAAGATTTGAGTTAATGGTATATATGTTCAAGATTTTAATAAGTGCTTGGCAAACAGATGAGAGAATGGTTTAATTATCAGATTAATATTTAATTATTCCGTTCATTGTATTCCGAGTGGACATACAATTCCTTCATCACTCTTGATATTTGGATGCCTTCCCAGTGGATCAAATTATTTTCTACATTTGTAATAATTATTTTATTAAATAAGTAGTTAATATATATTTATTTTCTTTATTATTATAAGTCTTATTATTAGCATTAGTGAAGTGGACATTAACTTTAAATAAGCGTTAATCTATTCCATTTGTATTTGATGAGATACTGTCCAAAGATCGGCAATGAATTCAAAAAAATAATTGAGTGTTGCACTTCATCACAAATCATGACCCTGAAAATAAAAGCATAAGAATAAGAGCAGGAGAACAAGAACATTCATAATTCTACGAGTTTAAAGAATAAAAGTACTATTATTAAATTGTCTGAGAATACAGAGTGGTTGAGTTCAGAACTAGTATGTTCCACTTCTGTACGTGCATCTGGGATAGCATTAAAGATACCTAAGTTGAAAGATGGGATGTGGAATCTAGACACTAATATTTAATGTTAAAATAATTGTAACTGTGGAAGGTGATCGATGTGGAGAACGAAAGGTTATTAGATTTATTTGTAAAGGAGAGGAAGAGTACAATTTTCTTCTCTATATTGTTAAGTTATAAGATTTTAATATTTTTCATTAGTATAATTTTATGAGTTCTCTGCATGAATTACTTATCCATTTCCATTCATTACACGTGAAACATAAAAAAGAACATTACTGTAGTTGCCACTGGAGGTCATATAGCTATGTGGGTTTGTGGAGAAAATTTGATAATATTCTTAAATAGTGTATTAGGAATTCATTTGCGTAATAACTACTGAATTTAAACTCCGAACTCAACATATTATTTGTAATTTAAAATAATATAAAAATTATGCTTTTCTTATGGAAAAGTTTTAATAACTTGCTTCCTCCACAGACTTCCCATTCATTAAGCGAAGATGTTCTCGGGTGGAAACTATATTTGATACTACCGTTGCAATTTGGCGCCTGGGTAAAATACCTAATGATTATTATTAGTTGTCTCCGTCTTATCTGAGGTTACAGTCTGCGTATTGAATTTTGGTTGTATTGGATTTTAAGGCTGACCTAAGGTAAAGGCTATAATACATCTTTGCAAAACCATAAAACAATACAATATCAGATTAAATTCAAAATTTTACCAAAATCCTTACACAACCATAGTTTCATCTACTACAAATAGACCTTCTCAAGTAAAACAAACTAAAGGAACTAGCATAAATATACAAACAAACCTTCCCATAAATCATTTCAAACTCCACCTTCCCTTAATATCAAAAGAAGTCTTCATAAGATTGATAGCCTCAGAATCAAGAAGTTTTGTCATCAAGGTCTTTTTTATTATTCTTTTTAAGTCATTCTTTTCATAAAAAATAACCGAATCATTGTTAAACAATAATTCTATGACCTGTATTCAATTCATAAATATATAATGCTGAGTTAATATATATATATATATATATATATATATATATATATATATATATATATATATATATATATGTAATAATATTATGATTCGATGTCTGTATTTTTAAAGCAATATACGTAATTATATAACTGAATATTTGTAAATACAGTAACTTAATAATTAAAAAAATATTTTATCCATTTAGGAGCGCTTTGATTATCCCAGTAATATGTTACAACTAAAGCTTTGAAATGCTAACTTTCCCACAATTCCGTGATCTTAACGTTTGCTGCTTGCCTGTTAATCAAGTCATGTTTATATTTGTATATTAGCATAGCTTCTTTTATTTTTCTTTTATTGTTATTTTTTTCAATTTGCAATATTTTTACACTGTTAAAATTGAAATCAAAACCATAAATACATGATTTATTATGGTCGTAAAAAAACAGATGCTGAAATATTATGATCTACTATGCAATTTTCTTTCAATTTCTGAACACGTTTTAATAATAGCAAGTGTTCTTTAGTTCTTTTTTCCAACGTACATCTAGATTCACCTATATATCCATCACCACACCTACATATCCATTTATTCCTGCAAGCAAGAGAAAATATTAAGCCTTTTCACATCTTATCAAGACAGTGGTAACTTTTTAATGTTGTTATTTGGGCAACCATTTACAAGTTATCAAACATTACAAAGTTACCAATGCATTGATACAAATGTGAAAAGTCCTCTTATCTTTCTTTGTTGCAGGAATAGTACACAATATTTTTTGAAAAGGACGAAAAAATAAATATTGCATGAGATATACATGTACTTCTATGAAATCTACACTTACTGACAAAGTTTTGACACTTAATCAATTTTAAAAAATGTGTAGAAATAGTTTTTTAAAAACACATACCAAAAATGGATACATGTTTTGCAAGATTTACAAAGTTATCAGCAGTTTGACATGAACATAAAATTTTTTTTTTACCTATCTTAAAAAATACATGTTATCCCCCCGAAATTAGATTGAATCAAAACTAACGAAGAAACTCCCAAATGTTATTTTACAGATGCATAAAACAATCACATAATTATAATTTTATTAAATAATATTTACAAAAACACATAAAATATACATATATCCAACTTACACTGTAATAAATAAGAGTAATTAATCACGTTGAAACAAACAAATTGAATATTCATTTGACCGCAGAAATTGACACAAATATTCCCTCCAAAATGAACACGTGATTACAATGTGTGCCTAGATTTTTCAGAAAAATATTACGAAATGTATTTTTTTGATTTAAAAGAAAAACAAAACAAATAATTCAGACCAATAAATAAATAAATTATAAAATGCTAGTGGAAAAAATGAATAACCAAAATTTTAAGAAACCTATCCTTTTTTTGTAAATGCCCAAAACAAATAATTCACAATAATAGATCTATCAATTCTAAGACTTTCTTCATGCAGGTGGAAGAAATTGTTTTATATGTTGTTGAGTCTAGAGAAAAGTGTGTGGTTTTTTGTGCAAATGATGCCACATAAATTCGGACAGTGTGGGGTTGATGTACTCCATAGTTTTTGGACTGTGATGCACAGTTTCTGGATCCACCAAATTCAATGTGTCACCTCCACTGTCCGATCTTTAACTGACACGATCTCTCTGCATACAACACCAAACATTCATTGTTGAGGAAATATTTGGCCTTGTTGATTTTTCCTTGGTGAATAAAGGCTTTCGTCAATTGTCAAGTCTAAAGAATACAAAATAACAGCAAGCAAATCAGATTTGGAAAAAAAACAATGTTTTTGCAACTGACAGATGGGGGTGGGTAATGAGAGGTTGTTGTTTTTCTTCCTTGTTTATTGCAGTTAAGAATACTAGTCAGATTGGCTTAAAGATTATTCTGATATAATTAACGGTCCCGGATTTGAATCTCAGAATGAGTACACAATAACCAAATTCAGGTTTTCTATTCGATCTGCAATATTTGCAGATAGGGTTTTTGTCGTCTATTCTAAATAGTTTAAATTCATTGGTGTTTACTAGAGAAGTAATATCCGGACTAATTTTTACTTAAAAAAAGCCATAATTATCAAATTGTTTAACAAACAGGAAAAGGAAGAAGGAAAAAACTTGTTTTATTATAAATAATTCTAGTTTTCAAAATAGACACTATAGATGTAAAATAAAGATAAACTTTTTTTTCAGTCTCTTAGACTGCTGAACTTTTTAAGATGTTTGTAAAACTATTCACGATGACATCGACTTTTAGAAATTATATGAACGGCATTTTAATATTACATTTAACTCATTTTCTATGCATATTTAAAATCTACTTCAAATTAAATTAAAATGAAAAATTTAAAGAATTCAAATAGAATATTAAAGCACATAAACAAACATATCAGATGAATTCTTATCCTACTTCTTAAAACTAGTAAACCATTCTAAAGGGAATCACTTTTTGACTCGTTTTTCTACATACATTGCTGTAGTGATTATTTTCTTTCAATTCCATGATTGCACATATGAAAAAGCCTCCTATCTTTTCTTCATTGCAGGAATAAGAGCCAAGTTTTCATCAATTGTCAAATATAAATAAGGCAAAATAACAGCAATCCAAGTAGATTTTGAAAAAAAAAAGTTTTTGCAACTGACAAATATAAATAAAGAAAAATAAGACCAATCAAAGCAGATTTTGAAAAAGAGAACACATGTTTCCAGGGTTTATTTTTTTCAGTTGCATGATTACACATGTGAAAAAGCCTCCTATCTTCTCTTGGCTTCAGGAATAGTACATAAAAATCATTATTTCCTTCCTTTATGCATTTGTGATTTTATTGCTTATGTCTAAATTTGATCATCTTTTTTTTTATATTGTTTTAATATAATATTTGTCTAAATCGCATGTTGTTATTAAATTAATAATAAATTGAAAGGTTACTAGTTTTTCACATGCGCCTATTGTTGTTTCTCAGACAGCCAATCAGATGTTAAGCAATGGTCTGAAGAGCGATCAGGCCTTGACACATGACAGAGATTTTGATAAGAAAAGAATGATACCATCCTTCTCTTAACTTAACTTTATATATATAAGCCAGTCTTAACAATAGTTAACGAGCCGTTTTATGATAAAAGGTAAATATAAATATATATGTTTTATACAATTAGTTAAGATTATGGATTTTATCACACATTTATTTATATTTTAATTACATAAACAATTAAGTATTTCCTCATCTAAAGTGTTTGTGAACATTTTCATCGTTTGGAAATATATTTTATTTGAGTTACATTTTCATTATACATATAACTTATGTTACATTATATGCAGTGATAAAAAAGGTGATAAAGAAGATATTAGAAATTACAGACCTATCAGCCTTTTATCAGTTTTATATAAAAATTTTACCAAGATAATTACAACTCGTCTACGGAGAACTTTGGATTTCCACCAACCAAGAGAACAAGCTGGATTTAAAAGTGGTTTTAGTACAATAGATCATATCCACGTATTGAGAGAAGTCATAGAAAGGACAAATGAATATGAGTTGTCATTATGTTTTGGATTTGTAGATTATGAAAAGGCATTCGATTCTATACACATTTCTTCAGTGATTAAAGCATTGGATCATCAAGGTATAGATCCAGGATATTGTCATATTTTAAGGAATATTTATAAAAATGCAACAGCAACAATTAGATTACATAATGATACTGGAAAAATCAACATTGAGAAAGGTGTAAGACAAGGTGACTTCATATCTCCAAAACTTTTTACAACAGTGCTGCAAGAAGTATTTTGTGGATTAAAATGGGCAACTAAAGGAGTGAAAGTAAATGGAGAGTATTTAAGTCATTTAGATTTCACAGATGATGTAGTTGTTTTTGCAAATAATGCTTCAGAGCTGCAGGAAATGTTGCAGGAGTTAGCAGATGAAAGTAGAAAAGTAGGACTAAAGATAAATGTTAAAAAGACTAAAGTAATGTTTAATCGATTTGCTCAAAATATGAAAATAAAGGTTGATTATGAAGAATTAGAAGAAGTTAACAGTTACAAATACCTTGGTCAGATTATTAATACAGATAGAAACATAACGGAGGAAATTAATCATAGAATTAAACTTGGTTGGAGTGCTTTTGGTAGAAATAACTTGATACTAAAAGGAAATATGCCTATGTGTTTGAAAAAGATGGTTTTTAACAAATGTGTTTTACCAGTTCTTACTTATGGATCTGAGACTTGGACACTTAATAGAAGAGCAATACAGAAACTTCAGACCACTCAAAGGAGTATGGAGAGATGTATGTTGGGAGTAACAAGAAGAGATTAAAAATGCAATTTATGGATAAGACAACAAACAGGTATTACTGACCTTATTGAAAAAATTAAAAGACTGAAATGGAGTTGGGCTGGACATATTGCTAGAAGAGATGATAATAGATGGACAATTGAAATTTTAAACTGGATTCCAAGAGATTGTAAAAGACCCAGAAAGAGACCACATGTGAGATGGATGGATGAAATAAGAAAATGTGCAGGAGTGTTGTGAAGAAGAGAAGCTAAAGATAGGAGAAGATGGATTAAACTTGGAGAGACTTTCATCCTGCAGTGGATTGATAATGGTTAATGATGATAATGATGATGATATGCAGTGAATGTAGTTATTGTGGGTATTGGTGTTGAAGTAAGCAAGAATGTTTAATAGTTCTTGAAAGGATGGAAGAGAATGCATTTAAAATCTCTTCTAGAATTATCCATATCCTCAAAGCTGTTTCAATATGATGGCTCTTATTTGTGAATTGTTAGGATATTTCAATCACTAGATTTAAAATAACATCTCAAGTGTAGCATTTATGTAAAACTTAACTACTATGTAGAAAATCTGAAATTTTCAGAAATCTACATGTCTTCAAATCCATATACCTAACTTAAATAGCTATATGGGTCTGAATAATTTTCAACTACACCAGATATTCATACCCTTAATAATATAACATCACCAAAGCAACAAAAACAGAACTATAATAGTAAAAAAATCAAGTCATATATCACACATGACTAAACTTAATAAGCTTGTATTGAGGTCAGCTATCTTCTTCAAACTGATTTGGGAACAGGGATAAATTCTAGATAGAGATCTTAAGTGCTTTCTCTTCCTATATTTATCAGAAAAGCTTGTTTAAAGCTATTAATACACTTATTTTGTTACATTTGAAACACAATCTCATTAAATTAAGTCACATGATGTATGAATTGATTTGATAAATATCATAATCTGCCCTGCCATACAGGGAACCATCGAAGAAAGCTAAGCAGCATGTGAGAGTATCATGTGGGTACAAACCAGAATTGAATAATTACTGATCTCAAAATTTCTTAAACAAATAATTACTTATTAATGAATAATTGCCTATGTCAGAATAACAATAATGATAATAAATTTAGTCATGAGACTGTGTTATCATGCTATGGTATACATACTGTTTTGAAGTCAAATAAGTATCAAATACACATACCTGACTGCATAGAAATACCACTGAATTCCAACCCTTTAAGAATTACAATCATACCTCTATGACTAACTGTAATAATCATATTTAAATAAAGCTAAAATAATATTCCAACTAAATATTTAAAATAATAATAGTAAAATTTATTATAAAAATAAAATAATATTCTAATCTTTCTTATATTTTAATCTCTATCTCAGGAAGATCATATTACAGAATGAGCAAAGCATAGGATTTGGATATCAAAATGCAATTTTATGGAAATCCAATAATCCAGACAAAATTTAGAAAAATATAAAACAATAATATACCTGGGTCTCATTTTATGCAGTAGATAGGTTCCACAGAAAACCTGTATTAAAAAAAAATCGCACAAAAATAGACTTAACTTACCTTGAAAAATGGGGAATAGGTGCTGTAATTTTCAAAATTTGCATAAAAGCAAAGCAACAAGAAGGAAAAATTATTTTAAAATTCACATTAAAAAATAAGCAAATAAAGTATGACCAATAAAAAATTTCAAATATTGGAAAAATATTAATACAAGACAAACTTTTTTTACTTTTTTTATTACTACAGTATTTAATTTTACATTTTTCATACATATTTTAAACATTACCACTGGTGTTCGTTTGTAAACTAGTAAGAAATCAGATTCGATGTGATGTATTGTGGCTTCTTAAACGAATTCAAGAATCTCTCAGCAATTATGCCCAGAGAAACCTGTTAGCCACTTTATTTTTATTTGTGATGTGATGTATAACTAGTGCCACTTTCAGTCTTGTGCTGTGTTAATGGTTTTCTGTTTCTATATTACAAAAAATGAGATCCAATCAAAACAAATAGATTATACATTATCATTAGAAAGATTATTTTCAGTTTATAAAATCTTCGTTTTTTATTTTAAAAAACTAAAAGATTATTTATTTCTGTTATATATAACAAAATACATTTTAAAAGTTTATTTTTTTTGAATATTTATTGCGATATTTTTATAAGTAAGTATAAATCTATTATTATTATTTATTTATTAGTATAAATAGGTTATTTACGTAGAAGCTAAGATTCTAAATACTACTTCAGGCCATATTCACTTTAGCTGCTAGTATAACGTTATATTTTTGATGAAAAAAAAGTATTTCAAGTGAAAATAAATTATTAATAATTTAAATTTCTTGATATCTAATAAATACAGTGAAATATGAAAGATATTAAGAAGAAACACGAATCGCTTAACTTCAAAATCCGCATTAAAATAATCTGCATAAAACGAGACCCAGGTGTATTATTAAACAAACTAGAACAACTTTGCTCTGCAACTCGATAACTAAACGGAAAAATTAACTACTTTAAGTAATAATATTTTAAATTAATTAAAAAAAAATCCATTATAATTTAAGAAATCTAATAAAATATAATTTGGATTATTAAAATATTCAGAAATCATCTTTCATGATGATAACACTAACGTTTAATAGTATAAATATATTATAACTAATCTTATAATGCAAATATTTAAATAAAGTTTATTATTTTCTTTAATAAAATAATTGGCATATGGGTATTCAAATATAACTCTGCTTACATATCTTAAAATAAGAATAAGTTCTGTATTTGAGTGCAAAAATAAGTCAAATCTTAATATTATTAATTGTTATCAATTTTAAATACATAAAAGCAATTTCTTAAATTTACAAGGACATAAACATATGTGATGGTTAAACATGACACTCTTGTGCATGATTCAATAGGTTTTGATTTCTTTTATAGCTTCTATGAAGCAATTACAATTCAGAAACCAATTGTCGTATATACTTTAATAAAACCATTATCTTTATAAATCATTTTCATTAACATAATAAATATTTCCAAATAAAATAATTTATTATCAGTGTGCAATTTAAATATAATGTAAATACTGAGTCAAATTAAGATCTATGATGATGACAAATAGAAATAGAACAACATAAATAATGGCAAAACGACAAGCTTTCAATTTCACAAAAATCAACAATTTATTATAAAGACAAATTTTCATAATTTACAAAACACTAATAAAGTTTTATTTAGATTATATGAAACATAAGGCTTTTCCAATGAACAATTGTTTACACATTTCTCTAATTTGAAGTTACAATTTTTTTTAAACAATTGACAACAACATAGATTGCTAATCAATTAATTTCAACAATTAAGTTTTCTTCATCTTTTCCAAATAAACAATACCATTATTTTTCCATTTCAATATATTTCCAAATGGATATATATTTTATGATTAAGGCTGGCACTAATATAAGTTACAGTTTAGTTATATTAATACTATTATAACAGTACATACTTTAGAACTAACTATTAATATTGGTTAAAAGCATGTTTTACCTAGAAAATACATAATTCCTTCACTTAATTAATAAGCATGTACTTTAATTTAATTAACTATTTGATAATAATTAAGCTTTTCAGAGGTATTTTTTCTGGAAGAATATTCAATACACTTATGAATAAATTCCAGTATTTTGAAATAAATAATAATTGAAGTCATACTTAAAATAGTTTTAAATTTAAAATTAGTATATTTAAAAATAATGTATTATAATTATAATTTAAAAAATTAAAAAAAAATTATTTATTAAAATTTAAAAAAAATAAAATATTTTTATGGAGTTACATTGAATGATAATAATGACTATTTATGTTAATGACTGAGAATCTCTTGTTTATGAGATAATAAAAAAGGGCAGCTGTCAGTGTTGGTTACTAGGTGACAGAAACAAGCGCAGCAAGAAGAATACATATACTTTATTTCTTTTAAATTTGTGTTTTATTTTCATAAAGTTTACCAATGGATTCTGAATTTATAACAAAGATAGAAAATAAAGTAGAAAACAAAATTTTAGAAATAAAAACTGTATACAATCATCTTCAAATTGAAATATATAAAATCCAAGAAGAGACTGAAAAGGTTTTAGATGAGAAAATAAAAGATGTCCACATAGAAATTAATAACCAAGACAAGAAAATTCAGTCTATGGAAAAAGATTTTCAGTGTTTAAATGTGAAGCAAAATTTGAGTGATTCAGCCGTAAAGTTAAATAAAGATAATATTGAAATATTATTAAAGAATCAATCAGAGATATTTAATCAATTGGAAAATAAAAACATTACTGTAGATCAAACAATAAAAATTTTGAAAGATGAATTTGAGAAAGAAAGAAAAATAATGATGGAAAATTATACACAAACTTGTAAAAAGATTAAATTATATAAGATCAAAGAAGACACTACTTCAGATAAATTTAATTAAATATGAGAAGCTATTAATAGGATAAAGGAAGATCCAAATAAAAAGGAACATCGAGATGAAATAATAATTGAGATGGAAAACATGCAAAGGAAACAAAATAATAATGATAATATTAGTTATTTTATAGGAGGGACTTTGCACACCATTATAATCAACAATCATCAATAAATCTGAAAAAAGAAAATATTAATAATTCAAATCATACATTACAATCTAATGCTATAAATCAATTTGTAAAATTAAAAAATTTCTAAGGGTTTACAAATGAAGCTCCAATAGAACATCTAAAAAGCTTAAATTTATATTTTTTAGTAAATAGTAGTTTAACATAAGGTGAAAAATTGATAGTAGCATATAGTCAGTTACAAGGTAATGCTTTATCATGGTGGGAATCATTATTTCACATACTTAAAACTTTCGAAGAATATCAAAAAATATTGATAAAGAATTTTTGGAATAATGATCTCCAAGAATCACTGTTATATCAAATACTTCAGGAAAAATACAAAAATATGCCAGGTGAAACTCTTAATTTTTTTAGAAGACAAATATCAAAACTGAAAACTTTGGATACATATCACTTTAGCCAAAATCAAGTTATTCATATAGTGAAACATAACTTACCTATGAAAATTGAGCAGTCTTTATTATTTTTTAATGCACAAAATATCGAACAAATTATAGATATTTTAAATAATATTGACTCAAATAACCAAAATGTTAATCAAAAGTATTTTGAAAGAAAGAAAAAATATATCCAAGTAAATGTTATCAATTATAAAAAAAGGAAACATAAGATGTTTAATCATTCTCAAATAATATTTATTTTTATAAAGCGCAAACAGTATTGAAATTAAATTGAGAGACTGCAAACCTCTCACGCTCATCACTATCTAATAGCCAATCAGATCATAAATACAAGACAGAGAATTTAATAAGAATAGGGCAGTCCACCCTATTCTTTATTTGTCTTTCTATATATCCAAGCCAGTCTAAAGTTAGATAGTGATGAGCGTGAGAGGTTTGCAGTCTCTCAATTTAATTTCAATACAGTTTGCGCTTTGTAAAAATAAATATTATTTACATACGTTACTGCATGTTATAACATCTAAAAACTACTGCGTAGTAAATCGTAAGATTTCACACTGTATGTTTGTAATTTAAACTCAGTAAGTTAAGTGTGAAGATATTTAATATTCAAGCTTTCAGATCTAAATACTTTAGACTGGCTTGTATATATAGAAAGACAAGTAAAGAATAAGGTGGACCACCTTATTCTTATTAAATTCTTTCTTGCATTTACGATCTGATTGGCTGTTAGATAGTGATGAGCGTGAGAGGTTTGCAGTCTCTCAATTTAATTTCAATACTGTTTGCGCTTTATAAAAATAAATATTATTTATATACATTACTGCATGTTATAACATCTAAAAACTACTGCATAGTAAATCGTAAGATTTCAGCTGTATGTTTGTAATTTAATCTCAGTGAGTTAAGTGTGAAGATATTTAATATTCACACTTTCAGATCTAAGTACTTTAGACTGGCTTGTATATATAGAAAGACAAGTAAAGAATAAGGTGGACCACCTTATTCTTATTAAATTCTCTTTCTTGCATTTACGATCTGATTGGCTGTTAGATAGTGATGAGCATGAGAGGTTTGCAGTCTCTCAATTTAATCATTCTCAAAGTAAAGCACTGAAGAGTGATAATAATGCAGAAGTTAAACTAAGTTGTGATACACATTAACTTTCAAAAAATAATAGTAAAGCATCTACTAGTGGATCAAATAAAACTAAAATAGGGTATAATAAAAATATACCCAAAACAACAGCTAAATTAAATTAAAAAGGGTCTTCGGAAATAGTTTCTTTCCTCAAAGACCCATATTTAAAATGAGGAACAAAAATAAAATTATAGTTAAACAAATCACCAACATAATATGTTCAGAGGAAGATAATGAACCCAAGTATGCTGTACAAAATAGTCCATTAATTAATATTATGTTTGAAGATTTGCAAATTAGAGCCTTATTAGATAGTGGTACCCAAATATGTATAATATATGAGGAGTTTTTATAAAAGGTTGATGGAAAAAATTCCACATATTAAAACATTACCTCTAAAATCAGTACAGATTACCCTAGCTAACAATAAAAAGGCAAAATTAATTTAAAAGCAAATCTAAAAATTAACTGCACTCATTCATGAAATGATATTGGGAGTAGACATCTTACATCTGAACCAATGTATGGTTGACTTTAAAAATAAGATAGTTAAGGTAGGTGATGAGGTTTTAAGGTTGACATCGTCTCCAAAGTATGATTTATTTGAAAGATAAATGCAAGGAATAGGTAAATTATATAAATTGGATTGTTAACAAATCCACTAGATTTGCACCCATTAAATTATAATTAAAACAAAATATTGTAACAGTCAAAACATGTCTATCTCGCTAACACACTGCATAATTTAAACCCGGGACATAGAACTCAACACTAGGACAGTTACATCCCAGAAATCCCAAGTTCGAATCCAAAGTCCAAATTCCACAACGCCCTCTACGTGATAACACATTTTAATGCTACTAATAATATAATTTCATGCCGGTGCCAGTGATCAGGGAGAAAACAAAAGACTCTATATCTAAAATAGCTCTAGGTTAATTTAACAATAACTTATAGATGTGCCAAAGATAAGTTTTAATGTACTATGGAATTTATATTGCACTCCGAATAAATAAAAAAAGAAATAAATTTATAAATAAGATTTTAATGATTTGATAATAAAATAATTTAGCGATATAAATTGGTTAGTTAAATAATATAAACAAACAAGATGGCTGATACCTCGTACTTGGGTTCATTTAATGCGAGTCACGTAAAGTATAATAGAGTTTGAAATATTCTAAAACATTTATATTTGGAAACTTAAATGGAGATCGAGAGTCGCTCACGAATAGATTATATGATCGAGCTACACTGAACGGATTTGAGATTCATTTAAATAGAATTCTTTTAATAAGTAAAGGGAAATATACGGTGGTGCTAGTGAGTATATGCCGAGGAGGGGTGCAATTTATGAATATGCAACTTTAAAAAAAGGCGAAAGGTCAAGGCATTGGATAGGCACTTCGCCTTTTATCTGGGACTTCTCTAGCCCATCTCACAGCTCAAGCCTGGCCCCCACCGAGGAGCTTCATAACTGTGGGGACATACGTGAAATAATTCCCATGTGCCATTTTAGCACAGGACTGGGAACCGCGGAGTAAAATATGGGGGGATTTGAACGATGATGACCTTTGCCAACAGGAGGATTCCAGCACCCATGCATATTTACTAGCAACACAGCTTAATCTTTAAAGAATTAGTAAAACAAAGGGCAATTTATTAAGGAACAGAAATAGCTCACTCTTGACTTTCATATTTCATGGCCAGCAGACTCTCAATAAACTTAAGATACATAAATATTCATTTATCAAAATTATTATTATGCAAATTACTTTAAAACATATATAAGAGATACTCATATATATAAACGATGGGAAGGGGAAAATGCGTGTATGCGGTTTATAAACTAAGATGGCAACGACGCATTATTTAACTTCCCTATGTAACTCGCATTAGTCTAAAGAAATTAATTATACATTTCATCATCACATTGAAATTAGACATTTATAAAAATATAATAGAAATCAACCCAAGCACAAGTTCAGCATGCATTAAAAAAACGTTTAAATAAATACATTTATAGAATATACAAAATAGTTAGCTATAGCTTGAAGTTTTTCGAGATCTCGGGTTGATTTTAATTACCTTGTTCTTTTAACTGTGTCTGTGAGCATTTCCAAACTTGTAGCAAAGTTCTTAAGTAAAGTTATTAGTTTCTTTGATTCATGGTTCCGCAGCAGCAGTTAGTAGATTGTGGGAGCAGCATTTCATTTGGCTGGTTCAGTTGGATTTGATGATACGGTGACAGGACATTGGATTTTGAATGACGGATGGCAGAGGCACAGGATTCCGAGGAAAGACAACTATAGCACCGTTACCCCGACATTCTGAGGTTAAACTATTTAAAATGGAGGTACTTGTGTATAATTCAACCGATGACATTTTTGACTTACCAATTTCCCTTCCGGTAGACATCGACATTTTTTGCATGACAACATTGTCATGGTAACCAAGTGACTGGCGTGATTAATCCATCAGAGAGTCAATTTTTTTTTTCACCCGCGAGATTTAAAATTCATAGAGAGGTTTGGGAAATTTTTTGATTTTTCTGTCTATTGCGATTTTGCTATCCACGGCATCACAGTTACTTTTTTGAGCTGTTAATTCGGGTAAAGTGTTTTATTTATCTGTTTATTTTAAATTTACAAAAATTTTTTGTTAATATTTCTACAATTCTCAAACTTACATTGAATTACGTTTAATATGTAAATAATTTATTCTCCGGTAAAGTGTTTTTTATTTATCTGTTTATTTTAAATTTACAAAAAGTTTTTGTTAATATTTCTACAATTCTGAAACTTACATTGAATTACGTTTAATGTGTAAATAATTTATTCTCCGGTAAAGTGTTTTTTATTTATCTGTTTATTTTAAATTTACAAAAACTTTTTGTTAATATTTCTACATTACGTTTTTAATGTGTAAATAATTTGAAATAATTTTTTAAATCAATTTTGCAATATGCAGTACGTTTTAAAAATTACCAAATGCATGTAAAAGTGTGGCATTTTCTGGACGCCATTAATACCAGATTTGCATTAGATCGCGTCTTTTTTATTTAGGTGTTTATTTAAAATTTACAAAAAGTTTTTGTTAATATTTCTACAATTCTCAAACTTATTTACAAAAAATATTTGTTAATATTTCTACAATTCTCAAACTTACATTGAATTACGTTTAATGTGTAAATAATTTTCAATAATTTTTTAAAACAAATTTGGAATATACATTACCAAACGCATATGATAACAAGGATGCCATTAATGCCAGATTCGCATTAATTCAGGTAAAGTGTTTTATTTGTCTATTTTAAATTTACAAAAACTTTTTGTTAATATTTCTACATTACGTTTTTAATGTGTAAATAATTTGAAATAATTTTTTAAATCAATTTTGCAATATGCAGTACGTTTTTAAAATTACCAAATGCATGTAAAAGTGCAGCGCCATTAATACCAGATTTGCATTAGATCGCGTCTTTTTTATTTAGGTGTTTATTTAAAATTTACAAAAAGTTTTTGTTAATATTTCTACAATTCTCAAACTTATTTACAAAAAATATTTGTTAATATTTCTACAATTCTCAAATTTACATTGAATTATGTTTTAATTTTATTTTTAATTTCTGAATTATATCATACAGCTATGAGAGTAATACAATGTCTGATATATGTGTACGCTGGGCCTGCGGCCTGACAAAAACATCCAGAGGCCCTCCCCGCCAATTCCAGCGCTACGCGCTGCTGTATTTTAAAATTGAGAATAATATTTTGACGCATGCATGTACATTTTTTTTTTTAGTATTTGCCTGACCTGCGTCAGATATTTTTCATTTTTGAATATTTTTTAGCATGTGACCTGGATAATTCAACCAATGATGTATTACCCTGAAGGCATATCAGTCTAATCTTGCGATTTTTAACGTACCGTGTTCACGTGATCTGTGGACACATTTTAGCGATTACATGTGTCCGCAGATCACTTGGAGACGTTATCTTAAAAATCGCAAGATTAGACTGATATGCCTTCAGGGTAATACGTCATCGGTTGAATTATACACAAGTACCAAAATGGATTTTCTGTCACAATCAGGTAGGTTAATTAATAACTCTCTCTAATAATAATCCTAATTACAATCAATCAGCCCTATTTATATGCTTTCCTAGATTACCATCTAACCCTGCGGTTACACATTTGAAAACACGGACTGCATTTTCTAATTAAAATCGGTTCGTAAACACTGTTTTATCTTATCAAATGTGCTGGTGCTAATCTAATTAAAATTAGTAACTATTGTTCTTTCTCTACCCTCACTGATTTAAAATGATGACATGTTTTTGAATAACATTTTATAATACTTTACATTTATCAAACACTATTTCTGAATTTAATTTCCAAAAACATTTCTCAGTGATATTATTTCTTAAAGACAAATAATTATAACAAAATAACATCACAAATAAATCGATTCAAAACAACTTTTAAATAAAATATTTTGATAAACTTTAAATATTATCGCAGTATGTGTGTAGATGAGAATATGTGACCTACTTTATTGTACAAGCATATATACGTAATATATACTCGACGGTTTGAAAAGAAAACCATTTAAAAACAATTTTAATTATATTAAACCCCGGGCACCCCATTATACATATAAATTTAGGCGGGATTTCAGTAAATATACCCAGTACACACACAATACGATGATATTAGGGTTTTAAATAAGGCGTGAGGGTAGGAAACAGGAAGGCAAGGTGAAACTAAGATTGGTAAGGTATATCTTACTGTTTCAATATACCAATATTATTTAAATATTATACACAAACAAATCCCTAATTTAACCATAGATATTTAAAAATTAGAAAAGACGCTTTAGAAAGAATGATACAAATGACTCAAAAATGTCATAAAAATACATTCAAGTCAAATTATCAATTTAAAGTTGGCGACAAAGTATTTTTGAAGACTCCACATGTTAATAATTCACAAGATTTTATTTTTCACAAATTTTGTAATATCTATGAAGGACCGTGTACTGTTATAAAAAGAGCTGGGCCAAATGCTTATTGGTTAAATTGTGATAGTAAGATACAAGGTACTTATAATGCCTTATAACACTTGTATATTAAAGTCCTATCAAGGAAAAATATAATAATTACCTTAAATAATCAATTACCATAAATTATGTAATAATTATTAGGATTATAATGAAGAAATGTAAAGAATTAAGTTATGAAGGAGAAGGAAATATTATATATAATTGTGTCTAAAAATTATAAATTCATTTATAAAAATAAAAACCTAGAATGGATCATATCATTAATATAGAAACAGAAGACTGGTTGCTTATAGGTTGGCAAGTTCATAAATGAATTTCAACTGATATGTTTATTGGATGCTAAAGCGAATCTAGTAAGTCTCAAAAATTAAAGAGCAGGATTAGTAACTTTAAATAAGTTTATGTGTATTCATTTTTTGGATGTCAGTGATAGTCTAGTAAGTTTTAAAAAGGAGCAGGATTGGAAATTTAAATTGATTTATATATAAAATACTTATGAACTAACTAATTAAAATTTAGTTGCAAAATGATCAGGTTTTCTACCATATAATTATTTTGATATACCATTCCAAACACTTAATATATTGATAAGGATACATTATATGAAAATTGATTGAAAGAAGTGAATAAAAAGAAAGTAATCTATATAATGATTTTTACATAATAAATTATTAAACTATTTAACTATAATAGGTAATAATTTTAAAATAAAATAGTCAAGATAAATAGTGATATTATAAAAGTGATATTATATCTAATCTATGATTTGATTAAAACAAATTATATGAGATGTACCATATTTAAGACATTATAAAAAATAAGAACCCAATTACCCAAACAGCATTTTAATTATTATTAAATATAATAATTAATAATCATATTTTTTCTTTTTTCCTCTAATAATTGATTAAGAATTTAAAAATCTTAAAGTCGAGGGGAAAATGAAAAAAAAGAATTACGTATTATAATAATGCATAAATGATGATGAAGATGAAGACTTAAAATAAAATGTTAGTTTATTTTAATTTTCTTTAGTCAAAGGGAAATGTATGAGTATACATTACTCACACGTACATATAATCAATATATGTATATATTATATTTTTATTTCTATTATATTTAAGAAAATAAATATGTAACATAGTAAATTAGTATTTTTTATTTCTTAAAATGAAAAACCATTGTTGAAATACTAATTCATTAATAAAGACAATTGACAAGATGATAACCTTTAAGTCCAAATGCAATTTATTAATGAATTAAAAGAAATGTTATTAACTTAATGATTTAATATAGAATTGTAATATCACAATATATAATGTGATATGCTTTAGCAAGCTTATGCAACTATAAATAGGAAAAATCAAATAATTTATTGGAGAAAAATGAAAAGATTCAGTTGTCATCTGATCCTTCGTGTCAGCCACGGGATGATGCTATTTCTAGCTAAATTTTTAGAAATATGCCATTTCTGCAGCCGCACCCAAGCCTTTAACCATTTTTTCTAAAATAAATTCTAGAAAAATTGTTAACTCGGAGTTAAGTCTTCTTTCTATGCTAAAAGGTAGAGTGTTAACCCGGAGTTAAGTCTTCTTTATACGATAAAATCTAGAAAGAGTGTTAACTCAGCTTAGCGGCTAATGGTGTGGCTTTTTCCGATGCTAAAAGCAGAGGAAAATGCCATAGTTGTTTGTGTCATGCACAATATCATAATGCTGTGTTATGTATTTTATGTAACAATATCGTACGAGGGTGTGTTAATTTGATCGTGTCAAAATTATTTAAATTTTCATTGGGGCCTTTTTTTAAAGATGAATTGATGTACTGTTACCTTTTAACAATTTTAACAGTGTTGTGATTGTTCCTCATAAAGCTGTAAGCCTCCTAAATTCTCGATTAGGGTGGGGTAGCATAAAATTTTTAACTATCACGCTTTGAGTCACGTTTTAGCAAGAAATTTTCCGAGACCAAGAAGATGGCTAATTCCAATGCCAGACACGGAAGCCGGCGCTGGAATATTTCTACAGCCAAAAAAAAAAATCCTGCTGCTGAAGGAAAATATTGGATTGTTTGGCAAATATATGCAGATTTGAGGTCCAAAAACATCTTTTGACTTTCATTTGTAAGTCTCGTTGTTGCCGACAGAAATGTTTACTTCGTAAAGGCAAGCTTGTTTGAGGGATTCCAAATGGCCTTCATCAAATGTAAAAAATAAAAGAAATAACTTCAATTTTTATTTAAACATACATCCCTTCTCCCAATAATTGTTGTCGTCGGCAATCAAATGTAAAATAAAAGAAGTAACTCAAATGTTTATTTAAATCGAGCCCCAAAACCCCCTCTTCTCCCAATAATTGTTGTCATTGGCAATCAAATGGTCAAATAAAAAGAATGTCAATTATTCTTTAATCGTATAGAAAAAAACCCTTCCACTAATTGTTGTCGGCAATCAAATGTAGACCAATCAAAGTAAGACCGTAAATTATTAGTTAAACATAACCCAAATTACTATTTGAACATACACCAAAAAAGACCCGCTCTTGTCAATAAAAATTAAAGAAACAACTATTATCGTCTTATTGTCAAACCAAATATTATTTGGGAAAACCCAAATAATTTATAAATGAAAAAAAAAATCAAATCGGTTGTCAATCAAATGGTAACCAATAAAAGTAACTTAAATTTTGATTTAAACATACACACAAACAAAAAAAAAACGCAAAACCCTTTCTCCCAATAATTGTTGTCGGCAATCAAATGTAAAAAATAAAAGTAACATACAATTATTCTTTAACCATACACAATAACACCCCTCCCACTAATTGTTGTCGGAAATCAAATGTAAAGCACTAAAAGTAAGGTAAAGCAATTATTTTTTAAATGTAACCCAAATTACTATTTGAACATACACCAAAAAAGACCCGCTCTTGTCAATAAAAATGAAAGAAACAACTATTAATGTCCCATTGTTAAAAATATTAGGTTTTTGGGAAACCAAAACCATAAATTATAAAGAAAAAAAGAAAGAAAGTCAAATCGGTTGTCAATCAAATGTAACCGATAAAAGTAACTTCAATTTTTATTTAAACATACACAAAAAACAACCCCTTTCTCCCAATAATTGTTGTCGGCAATCAAATATAAAATAAAAGGAAGGTAAATTAGTATTGAATCATCACCCAAAAACAACCACCCCTCTCACTAATTATTGTCAGCAATCAGATGTATACCACCACTAAAAGTAACGTAAACTATTCTTTAAATGGTTACACCTCTTCTCCCAATAATTGTTGTCTACAATCATACACACAAAAAAACACCCCTCCCAATAATTAGTGTTGGCAATCAAATGTAAACCAATCAAAGTAAGACCATAACTTATTATTTAAATGTAACCCAAATTACTATTTGAACCTACACCAAAAAACACCCTCTTGTCAATAAAAATTAAACAAACAACAACTATTATTAATAGTTAAAAACAACTATTATTGTCCCATTGTCAAAAATATTTATTTGTAGAACAAAAACCATAATTTATAAATGAAAGGAAGTCAAATGGTTGTCAATCAAAGGTAAACCAATAAAAGTAACTTAAATTTTTATTTAAACATACACACACACGAAAAAAAAAAAAACAATTCTCTCAATAATTGTTGTCGGTAATCAAATGTAAACCTATAAAAGTAACGTAAATTATTATTTAATCGTACACAAAAATACCCCTCCCACTAATTGTTGATGGCCATCAAATGTAAACCTATCAAAGTAAAGTAAATTATTATTTAAAGATCCATAAAAAAAAAAAACCGTTCTCTCTTGAATTTTGTCAATCCAATTTTACAAAAACAGTAATACTATTTTTTTAAAAAAAGACCCTCTTGTGAATAAAAATTAAAAAAAAAAACAACTATTATTATCCCATTGTCAAAAATATTATTTGGGAAAAATAATTCAGAAACAAAAGAAAGTAAACTTTGTAAACAAAAAAAAAAGTCAATATTAATAGAGAATCACTAGCCCGGGAATGTTATATTAATGTGTTTTTGGTTAGAAATCGTGCTATCCCACGGCTGACACAAAGGATCAGATGAGAAACAAAGATTCTATCTTTTCAGCAATATTCTCACAAAGACTTATACTGAGTTTGATTTAAAGAACGGTGTATAGAATAAAATCCATATTCTTAAACGATTTAATAAGAAAGCTTATTAGAAGAAATTTTTAATATTTCTTAAAGAAAAGTAATTTCTAAATTAATTAATTTGAATATATTTTCCTATTCTATAAAGATCGTTTTAGTTGGAGTTCTAAATATAAAGATCTTTTTTTTTAAAAAAAATTTACAAAAACTTCAACTAAATTAAATTAATGAACTTTACATTATAAAAAAAGGCAAAGTGAATAGAACACCAATTTTATTGTAGGATATATAAAATATGATTGTCTAATCATATATATATATATATATGCATAACAACTTTTGCCAAATGCCTTTAAAATTATATATAAGCTATATCTTCAAAATGGAATTATAATTGCTAATAAAAAAAACTGTGTATAAAAGAAGATGCTGTCAATATAAAAGGAGGAAAATTATCTTCTTCAATGCATAACAACCATGGAATTAAAAATTTTATCTTCAAAGGATTTTAATTCACAAATTCCTGGAACATCTAGGTCTATTGCATTAACTTTTATAATTACCATTCTTAAAAATTACAATTACTGAACATTAATCTCATTTCTTTTATCATTAAATTCATTTCATTGAAGAAATGAATAAGAAGAGAAGATCAATACTTTAATATATATATATATACTAGATTAAATCCAAAAATTTACCAAAATCCTTACTCAACCACGGTTTCATCTACTACAAATAGACCTTCTCAAGTAAAAATCAAACTAAATGAAATAACATATATATACAAACAAAAAACCTTCCCATAATTCATTTCAAACTCCACACTGCCTTAATATTAAAATAAGTCTTCATAAGATTGATAGCCTCAGAATCAAAAAGTTTTATCATCAAAATCTTCTTTATTCTTAACTCATTCTTTTCATAAAAAAATAACCGAAGAATTGTTAAACAATATTCTATGACCTGTATTCAATTCATGAATATATAAAGCTGAGTTAAGATTCCTATGTTTAATTCTACTTATATGAACCATAATCTTTTCATTAAGGCTAAACTTACTCTGACCTACATAAAACTTACCACAACCACATGGACTCTTATACATAATACCAGGAATAGACCTGCTATCAATAGACTTTATATATATATATATAATTTTAAATATGGGATAAAGAATATTAACATGGGAAAGGCATATAAATATATTGAAGGGATAGAGTGAATTTAGAGGTAAGAAATTAAATTATTCTTCAGTTTACATATTTTTATTTATGACATGACACTACTTTGTTTGTATTAATTCAAATAGTTTAATAACCATTGTTTATTATAGTTGGATAGATGATTAACATTGGTATGAAATATATTTGTATATTTTTTTTTGTATTAATGATCATAAATTACATATAATCATTTTAACGGATGAAAATATTACATACAAATAATTAAATTATTATTTGTATAATCTAATTACTATATGATACTTTCAGTTGTTTTCTATTGTATAGTGTCAGCAATTTGATGGTGTTGATGGTAATCAAAAACACATACATATTATGATTCCGGGCCTGGCCATGATTCTATATAAAGATCGGTTTTAGTTTTGTAATAGGAAATTAGTGGAACTAATAGTAAATAATATTACTATTTAAAAAAAAACAAAATTTAAAAATTTACATTAAATTTTAAAATGATACCTGAATAATTTGTTTTTTTGGACAGTAATTAATCATAAAATGGGTTGTTTTTGTTTGTGTGTATCTATAAAAAGTTACTGTATTTTTTTGTTGGTGTGTATATATAAAAAGTACCATCATTTATATACTAAATTTAAAAATGATACCCGACTACTTTCTTTTTTTTGGTATTGACAGTCATTAATCAGAAAGTGAGTTATTTTTCTTTGTGTGTATATATAAAAAGTTACTGTCTTTTTTTAATAAAAAATAATATACAATTTTATATTATTCAATTTACCCTCAACATTTCAAAATTCACACTAAATTTAAACATCATACCCAAGTAATTTTCTTTTCTTTGGACAGTAATTAATCAGAAAGTGAATTCTTTTTGTTAGTGTGTATATATAAAAGGGACTGTCATTGAAATACTCAATTTACAAATGATACCCGTCTAATTTGCTTTTTTTTGACAGTAGTGAATCAGAAAGTGTGTTCTTTTTGTTATTGTGTATATATAAAAGTACTATAATTCAAATACTAAATTTAAAAATAAAACCAGACTAATTTGCTTATTTTTTGACAGTAATTAATCAGAAACTGGGTTGTTTTTGTTAGTGTGTAGATATAAAAAGTATTATTATTTAAATAGTGAATGTAAAAATAATACCAACTAATTTTCTTTGTTTTTTTTTTGGACAGTATTCAATAATCAGACACTGGGTTGTTTTTGTTTGTGCATATATGTAAAACGTAATTTGTCATGGATGAATTCTCGTGAAAATGTTACTTTTCATATGATCATCAAAATACTGCTTTGCCACACCCTTAAAAGCAATTTTTGAGAGTTACACATTCATAATGGAAACCTTCACGACATTGTTAATAAAGTTACAATGTAACAGTAGGTTAGAGCACTTGAAATTTTTGTCTTGCATTGGTGGTCGAGAGGTCAGTGCGACTGCTTTGCACTTGCAGGCAGGTGCCCGGATTGCCAGTTTGCATCCCGGCCAATGCTATGACACTTAAAAAAAAGTCCGTTGTAATGAAATTTTAAATAATTATGACAGGCTAAAATCCACACACTCTCACATGAGAATATAGAGAAAATAGACATTCTAGCATTAGCATTATGATAAAGTTAATAACCCAACTAACTATGGCAGCCAATAAAGACATTTGTCTGTGCTTTTAGCATAAGAAAAAGCCAGAGCAGCTAGCTGCCATAGACTTTTTCTGTGTTTTATCATAGAAAGAAGCCTCTTAGGTTGGCTGAGGCCATTGCCTGCCACAAAGACTCTTTCTGTGTTTATCATAGAAAAACATCTCTTAGGTTGGGTGAGGCCACAGAAACGGTATATTTCTAGAAATTGACCTAGAAATAGCACCATCTTGTGGCTGACATGATAGAATAGAAAACAATCATAGTTTCAATATAGCAATCTTAATATTTATATATATATATATATATATATATATATATATATATATATATATATATATATATATATATATATATATATATACTTTATATAAGTTACAAAATCTTTATTCCCAATCTTTTCAACTAGTAAATCATGTAGTGTTATAAATTTAAAATACATCTACAATGAATACATAAAATATATTTATATTTTAAATATAAGATAGTAGATATATAAACAATTCTTATATATTATGAAGTTTAAATTATTTGTTTGTTAAATAAATAATTATGATTTATATTAAACTAAATGAAGTCTTTAATTTATTTTATTTATTTATTTGATTTTATAAGATAAGATCAAACATTTAATATGTAATCTTTATTGATTATTATAATAACTTCATGAAACCCATTTTGGAGACTTAAATTCTCTGAAAGTGCTCAGGCTTATAATTCTTTTTTAATAATAATAAGCTTCACTTTTTTTTTTGCGTAAAGTGCAATTTAAAACTTACAACTCAAAGGTGAAGTAAAAAACAAGGATTTTATTATTACTCTAGTATATTGATAAAAAACCCTGAAGAGAGTCAATTGTTAAACTTCCCTGAGTTTGAAATCTGAGCATAACGGTTAAATTAATTAAGGTAAAG
Source organism: Epiperipatus broadwayi (assembly GCA_028023455.1). NCBI lineage: Eukaryota > Metazoa > Onychophora > Udeonychophora > Euonychophora > Peripatidae > Epiperipatus > Epiperipatus broadwayi. Next base: position 7,517,050 of record JAQFVV010006234.1, read on the forward strand.
ATTGATTTGATGTGGTTTAGACATAATTTATATTAATAATTTAATAATAAATTATTTATTTGGAATAGATATAGTTTTTTATTAAAATTAAATCACATCATTCATAGCATTCTATATAAATATCTTAAATCTGATTATAGTGAGATGCAACTGCTTTAACTTATCTCATTGAGAGGGTACATACCATTACAATATATTGAAGCTATATATATATATATTGTAACCACTTCGTTTGGATCATTATAATATATATATATATGTTTTCTTCACTATTCACTGTGGTTTAACTAAAGACCCTGAGTCCAATCACAATGAATGTAGATTAAATTTAAAGTAAGTAAAAGCTTTAAAAACATTCTGTAAATTTTAGAAAATAAAATAAAAAGATTTTATTTTAGATAACAAAATAAAATTTCTAGAACTCAGAGAAAAAGCTTAGTTAGATAAGAATAATTAATTAAAAAAAAGCAATTAAAAATAAAATAGCAGAACAATGGGGATTGGAATGTAAAATGGTGAACAAGCTAAGTATAAATTGAGAACTTGTCTATTGTTCACTCTCTTTTACCTGGCCCAGCTTGGACTGAAATCAGTCATAAAGATATTTTATTGGAAAAGAAATAAAATTAACTTTTTCAGAAAGAACGCTCTGCAACCAAGAAAATATCTTAGCCTCTTGCTGAATAAAATTCTCAAACCAGCGTTCTATAGACAAGAAGAGAAGAACTTAAAATGGGTGCTATAAGAAAAATGGTGGGGTAGACTTTCCCCTCTATCTCCCAATTGTTTTCTGTCTGCTGTAGCTTGGAAACCTCAGGAAATGTAGTGTGCCAGAATAATTTTGCCTGACAATTTCCTGCTGCTATAAAAGATAACCGAGGACAGAAATCATGTAAACTATCAGTACTGACTGCTGACCAGAATGTCTTCATGGCCATTTAATAAAGACATACGCAATTTTAAATCATTACCAGTAACTTTAATTTTTCACTTGTATTTTATGTTAGCTTAAACTAGAAACTTAAGTCATTTATGTTATAATTATAATGCATTAATATATATATAGCCTGATAATTTTTAACATTTTCATTGTTATTTTTTTTTATTTGACCAGTATAATGGCAATTCTTAACCCATTAATATATATGTAAATCTTTTTTTTTGTTTTTTGTTAATGGATTGCCATTACCCATTACTGGAATTCAATACTACTATTTTTTTTTTAAAAAAAGAAAAAAACACGATTTCTTTCTTATTGTTTGCCATAAACATATATGTATACCGGAGGAACTGGAAGTGAGAAATAATCTAATTTCATTTATTTCGAATCTATCCACTACTAAATACAGGAATATTTCAGATTTATTAAACTCTTTGAATAAAATTTCTCCTTCCAAATCTTTCACTAATTTTTTTAAAAATAAATATTAGAAAGAGAGAGAAGGCAGAATAAGCAATGGTCGTTTTTTTTAAAAAAATAATTCAATGTTTCTTTTTTTAAAATTTATACTTGAAAATATAAAAAAAGAAAAATGACATTCGAGTATATATATTAAAATGTTCAATTTTATGCATTTTGTAAGAGAGATCCAATCCTGTTTTGTATTTTTATACTTTCTTAAAGTCAATCTGGGTAATACCAATATATATCTGTTTGTCTAAAACAGATATAGATTAAGCATTTTAATAATTTGATTAAATATAACAGAGGGAATGGTACAGTTATATATGTGTAAATTAAAAATATTAAATCTTCATTAACTCTAAGAGTGAACCAGTTAAATAGTGTTTAATTAATATACCTATCTTTTTATATATTTTAATGTTAGAAAAGGTGCAAAGTAATTATTTCTAATAGTAGATATTCCTTCAGTCTCAGAAAGATTTTGAAATCATATTATTTCATATACATATATTTTACCCAAGGTTTTTAAAGTTAACGGTCAGTTGACTGCATTTTCTCCTATCTTGTGCTACTCGGTGATTTGTGTGGGGGTCTTGGGACATCCCCATAGCTCCTGTCATCTTTGATCCATAGGCTAACACCACTCTGAGATTGCCACTAATGATAAAGTGGATCTCAACCCTTCTTTGAATATTACTACTGGACACAAGCACATATACCCTGTCCTGAACTTGGATCATGCTGAGATGAATGAGTTCCATTTCTCTAACCCTTGTGTTAGACCCAGGGGTGCTATCCAGACCTCAAGTTATCCATATATATAAAAAAATTTGTGCCTTCAATACTTGCTTCTAATCTCAAACAATTAAGTCACCAAGGACCACAGTAATGTTTAATTTCATTATAGATAAAACCTTAACTTTGTAATATGCTCAAAATATTACTGAGTAAATCTGAAAAGTGTCCACTAGGGGGGATTTTCTTTACTTTGTTGCTTAAATGTAGGCTATATTTAAACATGGCCTTAATCTATTTGACTAGCTTTGTTTAATCAATTGTCATTTTTTTTTGTAATTTTACCTTAGAGTTATGTTTTTCTGTATCCCTCCTTTAATGGAAATCACCCAGTTATTGACTAAGTCCAATATTGTTCTGTAATTATTGTACTATTGTTTCATTATATTAAGTGGATCTTTCTAATGCATATCAATAAATATCCATGTCTGTAAATGCAAGAAAATAACTTGCAACATTTGTTTTGTTAATTATTTCTACAAATTATCATTTTTTTTAATTGAACAATAAACATTCATTCACTAATTTCATCAATATCTTGTCTGTGTCAATATATAGTCTAAACCTGATTTTTCTTTGTTAAAATTCGCCTTTAGGATCTCAACTCTTCCTGACCACTGGGCATACATGAAGAAGAAATTCTAGTGAGGTTTGGGAAGTAAGTCGCTTAGTAATAATCTGGAGGAGTAGGTGAGGTTCAAACCTCCTCTACTTGCATTTTTAGGTTAGGTTAAAGGAGCTCTATTTTTTATACCATTACAATATATATATATATAAACTGGATTACTATATGACTATTAAACCAATAGCAAAAAGAGGATATATTCTATATAAATCAAAAGTACCAATGTCATATAAAATAGCAGGTTTAAAGTCCTTCTTATTTAGAAATAATAATCTTTGTAAATATTAATTGGATAAAACCAAAAATATTGAAATTTATTATATTGAATTGTTAAATGTTGGATATAGTTATGATTATGTTTATTATTCTATTAAAAATTTTCATTGTAAATATAAAAATAATATTAATAATAATGTTAATTCTTCTAATAAAAAAATTTGGATATCAATACTATATATTTTGAATCAACAGGCAAGTTTCATTAAAAAAAATTTATAAAGGTATATGTGACATTGCATTTTATGCACCACCTACATTAAATAAATTAATAAATAACTCAAAAGATAAATCCTTATTGACAAATAAAAATTGTATTATTTACAAATGGATGTGTAGTTGTGGAAGTGGATATATAGGTGAGTCAAGATGCACATTGGAAAAGAAGAACAAAAGAGCAATTGTTATTATTAAAAAAAGTTCAAAATACAAAGCAAAATTATAAAAAATAATGATAATTTAATAGCTTCCATTTCTTTATGACCATAATAAATCATGTATATAGGGTTTTGATTTTAATAATAGTAACATAAAAGTATTGGAAACTGAAAGAAATAATAATAAAAGAAAAATTAAGAAAGCTATGTTAATATACAAATACAAGCAAAATTTAATTAATAGGCAGGCAGCAAACATTAAGATCACATAATTATGAAAAAGTTGACATCATGGAATTATGGGAAAGTTGACCTTTCAAAGTATTAGTTGATAAAACTATAAGGATAGTTGAAAGCACTCCTAAGTGACTTATAGATATATATTTTTATAAACTTTTAAGTACTGTATTTTTTAATATTTATTTATAAATTTACATATATTATTTTGAAAAAATACAGACATCTATTTGTAAAATTATTAATATATATGTACATTGTTTAAAAAAGTGTGTACATATTATTTATATATTTTTTAAAATATAGGATTAAGTAGTATATATGGGTTGTTATATGATTCAGACAACAAAATGTCAAAGAAATAAATTTTTTTATTATTTAAATTCTTATCTGATAATATAGATTAATTTATGACTCAATGTTTTCAATATTTATTTTTTGGTCATCTAAGATTTAACTAGGGATAATCATGTAGATAAGGGTTTAAATATAATAGATTTTTATGTTGATTTAATTATTTAGTAGTGAATAAAAAAACTATTTGATCACATTTTTTTATTGTTTAAGGAAAATATTTAGAACTTCTCCTTCAGTTTAAATAGGATATTATCTTGTACCACACACTTTTGTAAAGCACAGATGTTTATCTACTGTTTGTTATAATTATTATAGCACTAGATAGTCAAATTTGTTAGGACAGAATTTATGTTACTTTGTTAATTGTTAACTAATCTTTCTTATGTGTTCCTTATGTGTAATTGATTAACAACCTTGCATGGATGTTTCTTTTATATTAATGTTAGAAATGTCTATAGATAAAGAGGAGGCTTGCAAGAAGATTTACCACCATCGATATGAATTAGACAACAATGATGTTTATGACATAACTGTAAATAGGATTGATTAGCCAGTTAGATTCACAGTTATGCACATATTATTTTATATATGTCTTTGTAAATAACTGATGCCAAGAACATGAATTTCTACCATGGGATGAGGGTTGAGGATTTTTTATTATTATCATTATTAGATAATAATATGGTAGAATCTCATCTTTGACATAGCAGATTATATAATTCAGTATTATTAAATACTTGTTTATTTTTTTGTTATCAATAAATGTTAAAAAAATCTGTTACCTAAATCTGGGTTCTAGCTCATCATTATTTCTATACCCACCTCCAACATTGTTATCATCATTATTATCTTGCTTATCAACATTTTTATTATTAAAAAGATAAATAGATATATTCATGCCAATGGTTGTGATAATGTTCAATATATACATATACACCAGCACACCTTATTCTATGAGCAACGATATTAGAAGATATTTGTAGAATTTAGATAATCAATTATCCTATATATAGAGATGTAACTGTTGCTAATTAGTGTGATTTTTTTCCCAGTTAAGACAATAAAATACAATTAATTTCTGAGTTTGAATATTGTGGTATAATGGAGCCAGAAATGTGAGAACTGGATGAACTGACCAAAATTGTATCTAGGTTAATAAAACATGTAAAGCTAGTGTATTGAAAGTAGATACAATCATAGGTTATGTATTTCATCATGTAATCATTTGCATCCTATCTCAAGATGCAAAGATCAATCATCGTAAGATGTGCTCCCCTCTCTCCTGAATAAATCCCTGGCCCATTACAATATATATTGTATTGGTCAGAAGCATGTATCCATTCAACAAAACCCAGAATCCAAGTAAAAGTACCTAGAGTCCAACCAAGCACAAGATACATAAGTCAGGGCAATCATAGTCTCCCACATATTTGCATGAATTCCCAAGTTTCAAACTAATAAATAACGTTTTGATGATATCAGCAATACCTTTTTCTCTATTCCGACCCAGCTGAGGTCACGGTTCGCAGGAGACTGAGCAATATAATATCAGGAGACACATGAGAAATCAACACTTAGATAATAAACATTCCTTGTGAATGATTGAGGATTAATTTAGTAGCAATTAATAAATTGGATCTGTAATAATAATAATGACATTCCTGACCGATTATATATGTTGAATTCAATATTCATAATATCTCCGTTAATAGAATAATTCATACTAGAGAGTCAGAACAACATAAATGAAAGGCAATCTAAATCAAATCAAAAAGATTTATTAATTTATATAATGATAGATTTTACAACGATAGAAAATTTGTTTATACAACTTGGGATTTTAGATAGTTTGATTTGCAATTACTGACAATTGATTACATAGTTTAACATATAAAACATAAAATATATAATGTTTGAGTGTGCAGTTGAGTATGTACAATAGATTTATAAGACATTTGTAATTTAAGTGCCAAGAATAAAATAATACCAAATAAGAGTTAGTCCTCTTTGACATTCAAATTTAAAAGAATAAATATCATTAGATACACATAATTAATTTAGAATTGTATTAGTATAAAATTTCTATCTAATAAATTATGTGGAAGCAAAATGATTCATTTCCAATAACGATCAATTATTTACTTATTTATCGGAATTAATTATAAATAAGTACAGACATTCGATTTCAAAACAGCATTTCAGGATGTCAAACTAAAATAATTTATTTTAATAATAAGAGAAACGGTATGATTTTACAAGTACAATAAACTAAGGTAATCATTATTATCCTTGAACTATGCTTTGCCTAACTGATACATACTATATATATATTGTGAGAGTACCATATGAGCCTCAACTAAAACAATTTGTTTCTTTGTGAATTTAACTGTGCCTATATCGAATCAACATATATACATAACTTACACCTATCTTAAGCTTTTCATGTATCAGCTATATATATAGACTAGTTAGTATTAAAAGAATAATTCTAAAAATGAATAATTCTAGTTTATTTATACACACACATAAATAAATGTTTCTAACTAATAGTATTTTTTATTAACCAGAACTTGACATTTGACAAAGCCTTAAGTCAACATTGCATATTTATCAGATGAAACAAAGGAAATAAATGTTTAAAGTTCATTACAAATTGTATATTTTAAACAATAGAAAGCGTGAGCATGATTATGTGATATGCTTGCACAAATTAATCCAGTATAAAAACAAACTAATATTGTTATAACAATAATCTTCTATTTAGTTATCAAGGCAAGAACTACATCTGTAAATTTAAATGTGTTCGAATTTAGAACACATTTAAGAAAAATTAAAAAAAGAAGATTCAATATTTTAAAACCTGCTTCAAGTAATTAATTTACTGCCTTTGAATATTATAAAGAACTATAAAAAAATAATCATTGTAATTAACAAGGTTATAAAAGTTATCAACGTATTCGAAATGAGTTTACAAAATATATATTTAAGAAGACAAAAATTTATAAAGATGTTCTTTGGCTAGACAATTTATGCCAAGGATTTCTGCTGACATTTTAAACCCAAACATGTAAATTTATTCCTACTTAATCAATGCCTAAGATATAATCGTAATTCTCATTTAAAAAGCTGCCTTAATATTGGAGTATTATATTGAAGAAAATGTTAAATATTTTACTACGCAAATATTTAAAGAATGAATATCTGGATTGCCTCTTCGAAGGATGATCGATGAACTTTATGTTTCAACATTCATCGTCATTTTATTTCGTCTAAGGAGGAATATAAAACCGTTATTCTTTCTCATCTTGGATTACTTCATTATGTATTTTAATAACCCTTAAACTTTATTTCATTTGTGGATAATTATATTTACTTAGAAAAATTACTTCGTATATTAAAATGGAGAACTGATAAGATGAACATTTTATTTTTATTTATTTATTTATTTAGTAAAATTTAGATGTTGATATTTTGATATATACTCTGATGGAAATGACGGCTGAGACTAAGGTAATAATTTTTAAATTATTTCAATTTGGAAGTAAGTTTTATTATATTCCAAATTGAATCTTACATGACAATTAACATAATATATTTTTAAACATACATAACTAATATCAGAATACATTCTATTATTAATCTAGTGTGAATGGATGTTATCATAGATAGACATGCAACACACACTGAATCATTTTAATGACACAATAGGTAGATTTATAATGTATCATGTGTATTATTTATTATACACATGATTTTAAATTATATATATGTAAATGATTACATTTTTTTTTTGAATATTAAATAATTTATTAGGTGTATATATATATATATATATATATATATATATATATATATATAAGCACAGATTATAATTCTAAATTTTAAGATTTTTATGTGATAATATTTTTGTTTTTATTACGGATTAAAATGTGTTAAACTTGATTTTAAAATTAAACAGGTCTCGTTTGTTTATTTTATTTAGTCATTTTATAAAACCAATAATTATAAATATACATACTCATGCATATATATGTTGAATCAACTTAGTGATTTAATATGTATAAAAAAGTTATATATAGCTTATATTAAATTTATTATTACTATGGGATATTTGTGGAAATGCCTGAAGAGAGTCGATTGCAAATTTCTACTCTGAGCTCGAATCCCGAGAGTAACGAGGTTATTAATAGAGGAGTGAATTGGATTGTATTTTAAATCACATCATCCATGGCATTTTATAAGAAGACTCAAAATCCGACTGTAGTTAGATGTGACTTCCTCGAGTCCTGAAAAGGATCGTCCCGTTATACATGGCGCCCATACTTAAGGCATGAAACAGTAGTTTTCCATTGGTTAAATCCATAGTTTAAAAAACAATAAATTATATGAGTATGTTGTGAATTGGTAAAAACATTAAATAATAAATAATAGAGACCTTGAAATAAAATAAACCGTAGCAAACAGATAAATCAGTCTCTTTAAAATAAATAAATAAATAAATACAATTATAATGTGGGCATTAAAATATACATTATAATAACATCTTATAAAAGTAGGAAAATAGAATTACATTTAAGGGCATAAGCACAGCATGAAATCTTATGGCATATATTAAGTTATTAGTTTGAAAGGGAAGTAACTTATATTTATATATATAACAGTAGAAATTTTTTGTTAATGATAACTAGAAGTGGGAAAAAGCTAATAATAATGGAAGTAAAAAGTTTCGAAGAATCTTTAAGTAATAAAAACTGATTGTTTTAAGTAAATTGTATTTGAAGTATTTTCTTTTAGACTGATAAATATAAATGTCACAAAATGAAATAAATAGTACAAGAATTTAACAAAACTACTTGGACTAATTGTAGTACTTATATATTTCATAATTTACTTTTAAATTTGCAGTATTCAAGCTTAGTAATTAACATACGTAGATTTCTAAAATATTAGAAATTAATTAATAGGTTAGTTTTACAGACAGTAATTTAAAACATAATGGTAAATGCTAACATATTAGATAAATTTTTTAAATGAATACAATTTACAAATAAATATTATATAACAAACACAGATTATTTCATGTGCATGTACGTCCACACACATATGTACATGATGATACAAACAAAAAATATAATGTTAGATTATGACATAATAATTATTAGTCTACATAGCTGCCTAAAGCTTGCGACAGGCAGCCGTGAGGCATAGAATGGGTTCAAACCCCCATACCAATGCTGCTACCATTGACTTTAAATGAAGTGTAAATATGAATAGGATATTTACAGCTTTAATATATATATATATATATCAATGAATATCAAGTAGACACAAATCTAAGTTTTAATATTTTTTTAAAAATTATTAAATGCCAATTCAAATATGTGTTCATTGCTATATTATAAAATGCATGTCTGTGTGCATATATATATGTATATATATATATATATGTGTGTGTTTATGTAAACCCATCAAAATGTATTGCCAATCAATGTAATAAATTGAATTTTGTTTTTATATTAAACAACACATGTAGGTAAATTTTAATCATTTATTGTATTTATATGATGATTGAAATATAAATCAAATGTATGCCATATGTTTGTGCATATATCAAGAAGTGTTAGTTATCATGACATATAAATTTTAATCAGTTTTAGCATTAAATGTCAATTCAAAAATGTTTATTTTATATTAAGTCACATGTTAATGTGCTGTCTGGTTTTAAATAAACCTATTGGAACATATATGTAAATCAATGTAATAACTTGAATATTATAAACCACTTACATGTAAATAACAATGTGATAAATTTTTATTATTATATGTTAATCAAAATCAGAAGACTTAATTGATATGTGCAAAGCTTTATTCTAGAGAGACTAATATCATTTTTGATTGATTGTTATTAATAATTCAATTGTTAAAATTGTATTTAATTATCATTATGTCTTGGTCACCAAACCAGTTTTAGAGCTATATTCAATGATAACAGCTGAATATATGAATGTGGATGTATATTAGTGCAAGGAGAATTCCAGTATGACATTGTACTCATATGGTGCTACGACGATTATATTCCTTAATGTCCTGCAATACATTTTAGTTTAGTCTTATTAGAAATTAAGTTTATAGATGACATGTATATGAATGATACTAATTGGCCAGAGCATTGATGATGATCAGTATGTTTTAATATTCCAGCATTGTTGTTTTGATTATTATAGTTACAGATTCTTATGGATGAGTACTAAGTTGGGGCATCCAAATTAATGTTTAAATAATTGTCACATGCTGGAAAAGGCTAAATAGTTGTCCTGGTCTATAGAAGACCCGTTTTCAATCTAGTCACCAGATTGACTGTTGATTTATATTTTTATTTTTCAAATCTGACCGCAAGATGGACTGTTGATTTAGTTTATTGATGCATTTTGAGTGATAATTCATGATGATATATGATTATTATTTTTGAGTGCTTTTATAGTAATAATGTGATGATGTATGATTAATTATACTTATAGTTGATCTAAGGAGTTAACTGATCTTTTCTGATCTAAACACAGTGATCTCACAGAGATTTTTCATTGTCATGCTCTCTTTGATATATAAAATTGCTTATATCATAAATTAGATATTTTATTTTAAATTGACTGGAAATGATGATGACTTTTTTTACCCACTAGGTCACCTCATCTAATTGCCTATTCTATCACCCCATATTCCCTATCCCATTACAATATATATGCATCTCTTTTATTCTATTCATTAAAAACGATTTTCATTTTGAGGTATGATGCTTATTATAAGCATGCCTTTTGTTTTTTCTCAGTTATTAAAATATACAAAAGGAAAAAAAATCCTATGTAAATTACAAGTTTTAAAAAACGAGTTTATTTTGCATAGAGTAAAAATTGTAGTGATGCTATTTGCTTTTGACATTTGATTTCACTACTTTTGAATTGAAAAATTAATATTTAGAAAATTTAACCTTCATTTTTATCATATATATATATATCAGAATAAGCTCATCACAGCAAATTATTAAAAAAATTTAAATTTAGAATATGTTCTCTTATCTTGATGTGATAGTTATATTGTAGTAATAATATCCTAAAAGTACAATTGGAAGCTAAATAAGATATGTAATGCATAAAATTATTATGAATCACTTAAGAATAGTTAAATAAAGCTAAAAAATATTATTACATATGGTTGCAAAAGCTGGCCATAATAAATAATGCAGCTATAAATATTTAAAAGTATGTTTAAAAAGTTCAATTTTAATAATCTTAAACATATAGTTAAATAAATGTTATATTTAAAATTATAAATTATATTTAATAATTATAATTAATATCATATATTTTAAAAATAAGCTTTATGGTAGTGAAAGTTATATTTAATTCTATATTTTCCAAATTATTCTTCCAAATTTTGTATTATTGTATTATTTTATTTAATACAATAAGTATAGCAATTTATTATTATTCCCAGACAGAAAAATCGGATAGTCTGCCTAGGTTATATCAGTCATGTGACTTGTATAATAATATGGTTATACACACATGCTTTCTAGTATTTAGATTAGTAAAGTTCAAAATATTTTAAAGTTGCATTATAGAATTGGATATAATTATTACCAATCATAAAAGCAAATATTAAACAAGTTGTTGTAAAATGTTTTAAAAGTATTATAAGACGAATACAGTTAATAAAAAGTTAAATATTTTTTTTAAAATAAAATAGATAAATTAAATATTATGAGTGGAATAAATTTATTAAATATTGTTTTTAAAAGTCATTTTAAATATTTAATTAATTTTGTAAAATAATAATTGATTTTAAAAGTAATATTTTAAAGTTATAATATGTCATATTTTTTATTTTGAAATTTAATTGTGTAAGATTGTAACATTATGCAAATTTGGTATCAAATGAAAAATAAGAATCAACCAATAGTATGATGTATTTCATAGGATATAAATACCAGTGCATGGGGGTGATCAAATGTATCAGAGATCATATCAGTAGCTATCGAGGAGATAGTAATTTTAAATTTTTATTATTTTAGTCAATTTTTTAGTGCTCTTGTACAATTTATTTGCAAAGCTAATAGGATATTTATTTACAATATTTGCAAAGAGAGTGTAAAATAAATATATTTTAGTAACTTCATTTTAATACGCATTGTTAATTTTTAAAGTTCTTTTACCAGGAGTATTCATCGGAAACTTAATCTAACTTTGCAATAAAAAAAATGGATATGCCAATAAGTGAAACATATTTAATTTATAAATTTTAAAAATAAGTATAATATTCGTTAATGCAGTATCAATAATATTGAACAAGAGGACTATTCTGGTATATAAATTATTTTTATGGACATTGTACAAGAAGCTTAATAGAAAAGCGATTTGCCAACTAAAAGTAAAGTATGCATTATTTTATATAACAGCAAGATAGGCTTGTCCAAGATTAATAAATGATATGACAAGTATATTTTAAAATAATTTTATGAAAATACAATATTATAGGAATAAATGTTTTATCCTTTTTGAAGGAAACATTTAAAATATTTGTAAGAAATTATTTTAAGTAAAGACTGAGGAAATATTTAGAAAAGCGTATGTATAAAACCTGAATGATATAGGGTTATACGCATTTATAAAAGATTGTTTTTTAAAAAAAAAAACTGAAATTTAAGACAATAATGAAACCGTTGAAAGTAGGTAATAAATAATAATAAATCTTCCTAAAGAAGAATCCTACAAAGAAAAGCAATATGTTAATAAACAAAAATATGGAATTATGGAAATAAATGTTGCACAAAAAGTTTTATCCGGATTGCTCATGACATGATGCATTACCCAGTTAATACAGGATTTTCTAAGAATAGAAGCTTCAAATTATTATTTTTAATATTATGATTTTATTATGATTTTAATAATCATCATTCAGGACTATAGAAACCTCAAACTATTATTCTATAACTTTTCCAGGACATATCGATGATTATTTTATTTAATTTTTCAAGATTTTAAAAGATGTCATATTTTTTTATTATTCATTTTTTAAACATCGCCCACCACCAGAAACAGTTTTGTCTTGTTCATTGCATAGCAATGGAGGAGTTGTTAAAAATTGTTCTTGAGGAGAACATTTTTTAAAGAAAAAAAACTCTCGAGAAAATAAAAAATATTTTTTGAACTTTATCAAGAACCTTCGTGAAGAGTCAATTGAAGATATACATAATTATAGTCTTGATTTTTATTTATTTATTAACTTTTTTAAAGTGTAATTTTATTTTTATAAGAGTAGGAACATGAATATTAATTTATTGATATTATAATTTTATAGTAGAATTATTTAATAATTTAAATAAAAACATTTAAATAAAAGTATGGATTGTGTTTTCATGTATGCAATGTTTATCTAATTGCTGGAAAAGAAGACTGAAAAAGTGATGACAAGTCTATATCACTTGGTAATAGTTAATGAATATTGATATATTTTATGATGTATATTTTTTGTTTTCTTTTTTGCAGATTGCCTATGGATTATAATGTATGGAAGTATAAATGTTAAATTATATGCAAACACATTTTGTACAACACTTTTAAATTATGAGATTAGGATTTATATTGGGAATATGCATCATTTAATTTTATATCAGTAATATAACATAACATGATGATAAATATTTACATGATTCTTTTAAAAACTTTCATATTATTGGATGTTCAAAGTATTTATATGATTAGTTTGTATATGTTTAGAATATAGAATAAGGAAGTAAGCAGACTTTTCTTGTGGATCAGTGAGATCACTCTAATTATAAATGAATTTTGTTTATTATTTTGAATATGCAAGTTAGTTATTTGTCGATGTAAGATTTGATAAATCTTTTAGAAAATAATAAGATAGTGACTTGTATTTAGTAATCTGATTAGATATGCAATATCTTTTAGAAAATAATAAGATAGTGACTTGTATTTAGTAATCTGATTAGATATGCAATATAGTTAACAAAGCCCTGTAGGTGTATATTTATTTGTGGACAGTGTTTATTTTCTTTAAGTATTGATGTTTCAAATAAGCTGAAGGAATAGCTCTGACATCATTGATAGTATTGGAGGTCATTAGATAGAATAGGTCATGCCTCTATTTCTTATAGATACACTGTGCCATGATATTTTTCTTTGATATGTATTATGAGTTATACTCTAGTTTTTCTTCTCTAAAGCCTATACATCTATTTGCTATCTAGATTTTCAAAGCAACTACATCGCACAGTATGGTATATTTTAAAAGAAATAATAGATAATTTAGAGTTTAAGATATGCTATTGTCTGAATGAGATAAGTTCATTTACTTGTAAGAAGAAATATAGTTTGAGTAAATTGGAATTGAAAATCCAACAGATCCAAAAAGAAAAAGAATCATAAAATATGTTTTTTAGATTTTTATTTTGAAAATAAAATAAACTTCAGGAATAAAATATGTAAAGCAAGGTTGCTTTTGAAATATTAAATAATTTTTCAATATTTTATTTCATTTTTAAATGAGTACTGCATATTTTTAAGATATAAGGTTATAAATTAAAATGATATAAACCATAAGCATAGGTACAATTTCATATTTATTAAATAATAGGAAATATATGAATAATTACAACTATATAGTATTAGAGTAGTATTAAATGGCATATATTATAGTTAATAATCCCAGTGTAGTGACCAACGATATCCACACAATCTTGTAATTAATTATCAGTAGATATTTTACATGATATCTTTTAACATTGCAAAATGAAATTGTCTAATGAAAAATATCCATGCTCTCGATTATTGTTATTATTTTGTTTTTCCTACTATGTTTCAATAGATGTTTTAATAAAAAAGAAGCATAGTTAAATAATAGTTAAAAATAATATATTTTAAATAAGTATAAATAAATGTAATTTTATCATAAGATTGATCATAAAGGGATCAATAAGATTGTATTTTATTATTATTATTACTTTAAGTCAGAGTGAAGACTTAACTAGGTTCTAATAAAAAAATGTTAACGGTGCAAATTTTAGGATGTTAAAAATATAAATATTGTAAATAAATTGTTATTTTGTTTTAGTGCTATAATAAAACTTTGTTAAATTTGTTTTTCAAAAATTTGTGTAATGGTTATTTATTTTTCCCATCTCAATGCATCTAAAACACAGACTCACTAAATTAAACATAATATTTTTGCACAGGAATAAATAAAGAATTATTTTAAGAATTCAAATATTTTCTTGGTATTTATTTATTTAAGTAATCACATTTCACATTATCTTATGGTCATAAATTAATTATAATAGTACATCAAATTATATGCTATCCATTGCCTCTCATATATTTGTCAGATTATAAAATGCTACCACATATTTATTACATTCTTATATGAAGATAAAAGATTATATTATAGTATTTTATTTATTTTATTATAGTAATAAAATTATAGTGAAGAAAGAGATATGCAGAATTAGTTCATACAATGAAGAATATTATTATTATTTGTTATTATTAGTTTAAGTGTAATAGAGTATGACATAAAAATCCCTTATCATGTTTTACTATGATGATTTGATTATCTTAGAATAATTTTATGAACCTGAGATTTTATTGAGCTAAATTATTATAAATAAAAGATTAAGATTTAATTATTAGTCTAATCTTAATGAGTAGTAGTTATTAAAGTCGTAAAAATGCTATAAGTTTATTTATTTAATGGAGATAATAATAGGGGGGTAGTGTTCTTATGCCATTGAGGTAGTATCCTGTAGGATATTGGCTCAATGTAATCTTTCTTGTCATCTGTATTTTCACTTTTAAGTTTCATGAAATAATAAATAAATATTTATTTATTTTATAAACTAAACCTTTTCATTATTTTGATAGTAGAATGTTTTAATTTTAATGCAGAATATTTTATTTATTAATTATTTTCATTTAACCAAGCATAATCTGTAACTGAGCTAACCTGTTTTTATTTAATACTATATTGCTTGGACGTGAGACTGCAAATGGCAGGGTAGAATATATTGTAATGGGCACAGATGACGTTACATTGTTTTTTTATTAGTAAACATGAAAAGAATAAAAGTTTGCAAATAAAACTTCCTTTTTAAGAATTAAAAATTGAAAATTAAAATTCTATACTAAACTCACATATATATAAAATCGCACAGATGAAAAAAAATTATTAGAATAAAACCTTATTAAAAATAGAAAAAATATTTTAAAAGCAAAAACTTAAAAAGATTTAGAAATAAAAATATATCTTTAATTTTGGAAAACACATTAATTAATCAGAAATGGAAATGATTGTTTTAATTAGTTAAATGTAAACTAGCCTTGGGCATTTAAATGTATAAGCAATGGTCAGATAGGAGAGAAAAACAATGGAATCGGACCTCAGTGAAAGGACCATCACATCGATGATGTAATGTCAATTGAATCCTTAAAATTAATATAAAAGGAAAAGTTTGGAAATTATTAGGAGTTATTACAAGATGACAGATATGTGTTAAGTTGGAGAGGGTTGGAGAAGAAGGGATTGAAATACGCGCTTTCAATTCCTTCAGTTGTTCAAAAAAAATGAAACATCGTTTTCCAATATTGCGGACCATAGGACATCAAGGCTCGGAAGAATACCATCAACCATAAAGGATCAATGGTTAATGGCACACCGATCTCCTTATGACTTCGTGGGAATTAACACCTTCCATTACAAAAAAAATCAGAGACTATGGACATTTTTCAAAACAGTAAGAAATATATAGTTAATGAACTTTTGAAAACATTAAGAATTTTAAAATATAAACTTTCTCCATATTTAAAAAAAAATAGAAATAGATTCCTATCTGACCAAACTAAATTATTTATTAATTAGTTATAATTTTATTTGATGCATTTCTTTTTTGTAAAATCATTTCCATTTAATTTTTTTTTGTTCTTTAAGTTTTATTTATGATTTTTGTTTTGCAATAAATTAAATTATATAAATGTTAAACTAAAGTCGGGCATGAATGGCCATATAGATTTGTAAAGTTATATTAGGAGAGGGTAATCTTAGGTTATTTGTTTTGTAGTTGAATTGGGTCAATGGATTGGATATATTGGTGTAATTAGTAGACATAGTATGAGGTTCGCTATGGGAAGAATTGCTTTATATGCCGCACACTTCCTTTTTGGCCTATGGAATGCGATTCGTAAGTTGGCAAAATGACTGCAGTCCTTTCCTATGGAGTTTTTTTTTATTGCTCTTCTTGTCAGATAGATGTAGTATTCCTATCTGACAAGAGGCAATTTCTTCTCTTAACCTTTTGTGCTGCCATATTTCGTCTTACATTGAATGCATCGATATATCAGATGAATTGACGTTAGTTTGACTGTCAACTTTTGGCCTAAGGTTAAATAAGGATAGAATACTTTCTTTCAAATGCAAATCTATGTAGTCTATTCATACTTGACACTTTAAATGAAAATGCATTAAATTTAAGTTGGGTATGGAAGTTGCATGGATTCGTTATCGGTTAATTATGTTTTTGGTGTTCATATTTGATCAAAATATATAGACATTTGGTAAATAATGATACCTTACAGTGAGTATCTAAAATGTATTTATTTGGATGTCTTTTAAATTATTGGTGTCACTGTGGTATCTTATGATGAATACCAGTGGGTTTTTTGTATTCCCTATGCAATTGACAGTATCAATGATTTTGTATTTTGATCGTTTATGTTTATTTTGAAATGTTTTTGACCGTGTAATCTATGTAACCGATCTATACTCAACATTATAAAACAAACTTTTATAAATCCATCTGTGCGAACTTATAATAGTATAAAAATTAAAATGTAAATTAAAATCTAAAAATAAAAGTTAAAAATAACGTTAAATGTTAAAGTAAACATACTAAAATAATGATGTTAAATTTTATTTATATATGTCTGTAAATAAATGTTTGTGTGTATAATTACTGGCAGTGGCTTGTTTTATTCTTTTTTTATATATTCTTAGATAAGAATTTATTATAAATATAAATCTCTGCTATTCCAATGAGCTAGTGACAATGGGCTAATGACCGGATATCTAAAATATAAAATAAAAAAATGATCTGGAGAAAGGAAGCTTAACGTAATCTACACTACAGGGCACCATCTAGGCATTTGAACCCAGAAAATTTATAGAGTAGGCAGATATGTAAGTTAAAAAAATTTTATTTTATTTTATATTTTAGATATTCGGTCATTAGCCCATTGTCACTAGCTCATTGGAATAGCAGAGATTTATATTTATAATAAATTCTTATCTAAGAATATATAAAAAAAGAATAAAATAAGCCACTGCCATTTACGCACATATATAAATAAAATTTAACATTATTATTTTAGTATGTTTACTTTAACATTTAACATTATTTTTAACTTTTATTTTTAGATTTTAATTTACATTTTAATTTTTATACTATTATAAGTTCGCACAGATGGATTTATAAAAGTTTGTTTTATAATGTTGAGTATAGATCGGTTACATAGATTACACGGTCAAAAACATTTCAAAATAAACATAAATGATCAAAATACAAAATCAATGATACCATCAATTGCATAGGGAATACAAGAAACCCACTGGTATTCATCATAAGATACCGCAGTGACACCAATAATTTAAAAGACATCCTAATAAATACATTTTAGATACTCACCGTAAGATATCATTATTTACCGAATTTCTATATATTTTGATCAAATATTAACACCAAAAACATAATTAACCGATAACGAATCCATGCAACTTCCATACCCAACTTAAATTTAATGCATTTTCATTTAGAGTGTCGAGTATGAATAGACTACATAGATTTGCATTTGAAAGAAAATATTCTATCCTTATTTAACCCTAGGCCAAAAGTTCGCAGTCAAACTAATGTGAATTCATCTGATATATCGATGCATTCAATGTAATACAAAATACGGCAGCACAAAAGGTTAAGAGAAGAAATTGCCTCTTGTCAGATAAGAATACTACATCTATCTGACAAGAAGAGCAATAAAAAAACTCCATAGGAAAGGACTGTGGTCATTTTGCTGACTTACGAATCACATTCCATAGGCCAAAAAGGAAGTGTGCAGCATACAAAGCGATTCTTCCCATAACAAACCTCATACTACATCTACTAATTACACCAATATATCCAATCCATTGACCCAATTCAACTACGAAACAAATAACCTAAGATTAGCCTCCCCTAATATAACTTTACAAATCTATATGGCCATTCATGCCTGACTTAAGTTTAACATTTATATAATTTAATTTATCGCAAAACAAAAATCATAAATAAAACTTAAAGAACAAAAAAAAATTAAATGGAAATGATTTTACAAAAAAGAAATACATCAAATAAAATTATAACTAAATAATAAATAATTTAGTTTGGTCAGATAGGAATCTATTTCTATTTTTTTTAAGTATGGAGAAAGTTTATATTTTAAAGTTCTTAATGTTTTCAAAAGTTCATTAACTATATATTTCTTACTGGTTTGAAAAATGTCCATAGTCTCTGATTTTTTTTGTAATGGAAGGTGTTGTTAATTCCCACAAAGTCATAAGGAGATCGGTGTGCAATTGACCGTTGGTTCTTTATGGTTGATGGTCTTCTTCCGGGTCTTGATGTCCTGTGGTCTGCAATATTGGAAAATGATGTTTCATTTTTTTTGAACAACTGAAGGAATTGAAAGTGCATCTTTCAATCCCTTCTTTTCCAACCCTTTCCAACTTAACACATATCTGTCATCTTGTAATAACTCCTAATAATTTCCAAACTTTCCTTTATATTAATTTTAAGGATTCAATTGACATTACATCATCGATGTGATAGTTTTTTCGTTGAGGTCTGATTCCATTGTTTTTCTCTCCTATCTGACCATTGCTTATACATTTAAATGCCCAAGGCTAGTTTACATTTAACTAATTAAAACAATCATTTCCATTTCTGATTAATTAATGTGTTTTCCAAAATTAAAGATATATTTTTATCTCTAAATCTTTTTAAGTTTTTGCTTTTAAAATAATTTTTCTATTTTTAATAAGGTTTTATTCTAATAATTTTTTTTCATCTGTGCGATTTTTTATATATATGAGTTTAGTATAGAATTTTAATTTTCAATTTTTAATTCTTGAAAAGGAAGTTTTATTTGCGAATTTTAATTCTTTTCATGTTTACTAATAAAAAAACAATGTAACGTCATCTGTGCCCATTACAATATATATATATATTTGTGAAATGGCTAATCTTTATATGTAATATTTAAATATGAGGGTATTATCTATACTGAAATTAATGTAATTACAAGGGATATGAACTCAGACATTCAAGATACTCACAGATATCTATTCTATTTTACACAAGTGATACACATGATCACATACATGTAAAAAAATTATGACCTCCTATATAGGTATTTCATGCTGAACCAGCACTCATCAGTTGGCCTAGATCATTAGCTACATATATATATATATATATATATATATATATATATATATATATATATATATATATATATATATATAAAATCAGTGTTCAGTTAAATTAAGACAGCAAATCTTCAAACTCACACTGACTTAAAGTTATCATGGGTATGACAATAATATTTGCATCAACAAAAGCTTTGGACATTTTTATCAGATTTTCAATGATTGTGAAGAGTTGGATGGTGGGGAAGATTGAAAACTGTCCATTAAAGTTTAAAAAGTTGTTATCTTAATATGCACTGAGCACTGACTTGGTGGTTGGGAAGAATGAAACCTGTCCATTAAAGTTTAAAGAATTGTTATCTTACTGTACACTGAGGACTGATTATATATGTGGGCATGATGACCTGGACCAGTTGATGAGTGTTGGTTCAGCATGAAATATGTTTATTTGATATCTTCTATATTTTTCACATATATATGATCATGTGTGATGTTTGTATAAGATGGTATGGATAAATTTTGAGAGCTTGAATGTCTGAATTCAAACCCCTTATATATGTATACATGTGTGTATGTGAGTAAAATAAGAAGTTATATGTAAAAAAATGATAAACCATTTATGATTATAATCTAAATAGTAATGTCTGCAATCAGAATAACATTCAAAAATAAATATTTAAATGCCTCAAATTTCATATAAATTTTAAAATTAAACAGATATCCATCTCAGATTCTTCCTAACTATGTCTATTTTGTAAAAATCTAATTAGTTTCTATTTGTCTCACATGTTTTAAATTTTATTCCCTCTTTCTGTTTTAGCAGTGTGTCAGACTGTTTGTAATCTAGGCGGTTGTAAATTTAGATCTTTTATGAAAGAAAAATGCTACTTTTGTTTTTTATTTCTTAATTTAAATATAATAAAAGTGTTTGTAATAATGGAAACAATAATAAGAAGCCAATATATTTTATTATTATAATTGATTATATAAAAGCAATCAACTGATTATAAAAAAGCTGTCAAAGAATCCAATTAAATTAATTTTATTTTTTCATTTTTGGAATTTTATGTATGTTTTTTAAATTTTTGTAGAAATAATTTAATGCCTATTGTAAATAATACTTATAAAATAAAATTTGAAATGATGTTCATATATATAGGATAGACAAAACAAGTTATAAATTTCGTAACTTACTTATAGATTCCATTTTATGATCACTAGATGGAGCTTTATCAACAGCTACTATCAAGGCTTTTGTTTACACAAATGCTGAGAGAGATAGAATTCAATATCTCTTTCATTGTCTCCAACCTTTAGTCCATGGTTTCAAGATAGTTGGCTCATGTCAGTAAAGGGCAGGAAGACTAAAAACTAGATCTAAATACCAACTCTACAATCAGCATTTATGAAACATGTTTCTATCAGCATGAAAGTATCAATTTGTCAGATACATAAATATCTTCAAATCCAGTCAAACAAACTAGAGAGTTATATGGGTCTAAAAGCAGTTCAGTTTCACCATACCCTTGAAGGTTTTTGCAGTGATATATATTGCAGAGGCTTTTAGTATATGGTGAAACTGAACTCATTTCAGACCCATATAACTGTCTAGTTTGTTTGACTGGATTTGAAGATATTTCCGTATCTGAAAAATTCATGGTTTCAGGCTGATGGAAATGTGTTTCATAAATGCTGATTGTAGAGTTGGTATTTAGATCTAGTTTCTAGTCTTCCTATCCTTTACTGACGTGAGCCAACTAGCTCAAAACCATGGTCTAAAGGTTGGAGACAATGAAAGAGATATGGAATTCTATCTCTCTCAGTGTTTATGTAAACAAAAGTCTTGATAGTAGCTATTGGTAAAGCTCCATCTAGTGATCATAAAATGCAAGTTATAAGCAAGTTACAAAATTTATAACTTGTTTTGTTTATCATAAATGTACCTTTGAAGGTTTTTGCAATGATATATATTGCAGAGGCTTTTAATTTATGGTGAAAGTGAACTGGTTTCAGACCCATGTAACTATCTAGTTTGTTTGACTTGATTTGAAGATATTTACATATCTGAAAAATTTATGCTTTCAGGCTAATAGAAATATGTTTCATAAATGCTGATTGTAGAGTTGGTATGTAGATCTAGATTCTAATCTTCCTACCCTTTACTGATGTGAGCTAACTAGATCGAAACTATGGTCTAAAGGTTGGAGAAAATGAAAGAGATATTGAATTCTATCTCTCTTAGCATTTATGTAGACAAAAGCTTGATATGAACTATTGGTAAAGCTCCATCTAGTGATCATATATATATACACCTGGGTCTCATTTTATGCGGTAGATAGGTTCCTCAGAAAATGCACACAAAAGAAATCGCACAAAAATAAATATAACTTACCTTGAAAAATGGGGGATATGTTCCAGTAATTTTCAGAAGTCACATAAAAGCAAAGCAACAAGAAAAAATTACTTTAAATTTCACATTAAAAAAATAAGGAAATAAAGTATGACTAATAAAAAATTTCAAATATTTGAAAAAAATTAATACAAGACAAACTTTTTTTACTTTTTTTATTAACTACATTATTTAATTTTACATTTTTTCATACATATTTTAATCATTATTGCTGTTTATAATATGCATTCATTTGTGAACTAGTAAGAAATCAGATTCATGATGTACTGTACAACTAGCACCACTTTCAGTCTTCAGCTGTGTTAATGGTTTTCTGTTTCTATATTAAAAAAATGAGATTGCAATCAAAACAAAAAATTATACATTATCATTAGAAAGATTGTTTTCAGTTTAGAAAATCAATAAAATCTTTGTTATTATTTATTTTAAAAATCTAAAAAAATATTTATTTCTGTTAATATCTAACAAAATACTTTTTAAAAGTTTAAAATTTTTGAATATTTATTGTGATATTTTTATATGTACACATAAATCTATTATTATTATTTACTTTTTGGTATAAGTAGGTTATTTACATAGAAGCTCATATTCATGATAGCTGCTAATATAACGTTATATTTTTGAAAAAAAAAGTATTTCAAGTCAAAATAAGTTATTAATAATTTAAATTTCTTGATATCTAATAAATATAGTGAAATATGAAAGATAATAAGAAGAAACATGAATCACATAACTTCAAAATTGCATTAAAATAATCCACATAAAATGAAACCCAGATGTATAGCAAAACTTATCTTAAGAGGAGTAATGGGTTACCAGTAGTTGTAGTGGAAAGGTTATAAAACTAATTGTAGCTATTTTGGGTTAAAATTGTATTATCTTGTGAAATAACATTCATTATCATCAAAGTCACATTATTAAAGCAATGGTGGGAATTAATTCAAAATAATACATGGTTTAACACGCAAAAAATGTCATTTACATCATATAACCATAAAAATATTATATGTGCATATAAGATTCAGAAAAACATAAATAATGCAAGCTACATCTATACAAATTATTTTCCATTATTTTTGTTTATTATTTGTAGTAGAGATGCCAGAAATATTGTGAATAATTAATTTTAAATAATCAACATTAGATGCTTGCATTATCAGTCTTTTGATAGCAAACAGAATGCCTCCCCTGTGTATTTTATACTGGCAATTTTGGTTTTCAATTTTTTTAGTACTTCATAGGAATAAAGCTGTCTTATTTGTTTTTTCAACAAGAATCCTTTTAATTCAACAGCAAACTCTCCATACAGTAGTGCTACCCAAGACGAACTCAGTAATCACTGGATGCAATAATGTATGTGCATAAAAGCCCTATCAAATGCTTATTTCACAATGATTCCCATTGTTTTCGTTTTATCATTTTTCATAGACTATGTATAAAACAGATATATTTTAAATAAAATCTTATATTTGATTAGTTTTTTAAACCAGTGAGTGTTTTCTTAATCAATTATTCAATCTAAATATTAATTTCCTACTGCAATCAACAGAAACTATTGTTGCAAATATTATTACATACTCTTAACTAACGAGTATGCACTTTATAAATATAATTATTACAATCTACTAACTGATCTTCAAAATTTATTGGAAGTTATTAAGCTGAGAACTGTATATGCATCAATTAGATGAACTTTAAATAAAAGATTTTTAACAAGATGAACAAATTATGTTTGAGATTTATTAGAAATATTTAATCTTATCCAAAGACTTACATCAATATTTGAATAATTTTTGAAGCATATATATATTGTGATTATATATTACATAATGTGTTTATCAATGATTGTAGTAACCTTATCTCTAATTATTAATCTGTAAATGATTAATTTCTCAAAGTTGTTAACTTTTTGAAAATCAATAGGTCATAATTTTTATGCAGATAAAACATTAATTTCTCCAAATAAAAAAACTGTCTGCTGAAATTATGATGGGGTTATAAAACTATGTATCTTGGCAATAACTTCTTTAGGTTCTTTTTAAGGAGCTTTTAGTGAGCATTATGCATTGTTTTTGAATCTCATTCAGGGAATTCTAGTGTCATCCATATTAAAACTTTTAAATATTTATGACTTTTTATTATCTATAGATTGTGTACATCTCTATTGTTATAAATTGTCTGAAAGAGATGTAACTAATTGTGGTACTTCTAAAATTGCAGTGACATCCACTTTAGATGATCATGATGGTTGGTTATCTTTAAATTGATTTGTGGACGATTATCTGATTCATTAACAATATCTAATTTTTTTAATGGTTGTTGTTTTAATGAAACTGAAACAACTGAAGAAGATTATAATTCTGGTGTTATGGTGTCATCTAACTATGATTCCTTATGCTCACCCGAATCTTTTACATCATCTGATTTCAATACTGTCTTTTCATCTGATATATCTAAAGTAGAAGAAGCAGTTTGTAATTCAGATGCAGTAGATACTTCTGGTTCAGATCCTTTAAATAGTTCTACATTATCTTCTGGTATTGATAATGGTTTTTTTTTCAAAGTATGTGGGGAAGGTAATTCAGAAAGCAAAGAGTCAGTTGGCTTAGATTTTTTGTGTTTGCCTTTTTTCTTTTGAATATCTGGTTGTTGTAATGGTTGCTGGTCTACTGTTTCTAAAACTGGTATATCTGTTTGTAAACCTGGTGTTGGAGAAACATCTGATTTACGTTTGTCAATTTTTCTTAACTTTTTAGAAACTTCAGCTTTTTTAGTATGCCGCCTTTCTTTTGGTAATAACTTTGCTTCTTCTTGAGGTGCTTCAATATCTTGTAATGGAAGTGTGGTTTTTTCCAGAGCTTTTTCTTGTGGTACCAGAATATCTGGTGCTTCAAATTCTGCAGGAATTTTTGCTTTTGTTTTTTTGCTTTTAGGCATAACTTTTTCTGGTGGTACCACAATATCCGGTGCTTCAAATTGTGCAGGAATTTTTGATGTCCTTTTTTTACTTTTAGGCATAACTTTTTCTGATGGTACTAGAATATCCGGTGCTTCAAATTGTGCAGGAACTTTTGCTTTCCTTTTTTTACTTTTAGGCATATCTTTTTCTGGTAGTACCAGACTATCCGGTGCTTCAAATTGTGCAGGAGGTTTTGCTTTCTTTTTTTTGCTTTTCGGCATAACTTTTTTTTTGGAAGGTGTTGGAATAGGAGTTGTGACTATTTTTTCAATTGTTTTATCTTCTGTTTCAGGCACTTCTTTCTGTGGTAATGGTAATGGTGGTACTACGAGTTTATCTTTTGTTATGGGTAGTATTTTTGGAAGTTCTTTTTTTATTTGTGGAGGTTGTGAAACTTGTAGCTCTTCTATTGATTTTTGTTTTTGTTCTTTCTTTATCTCAGGGGTAGCAGAAGATATTTCATGAACTTTAGAAGGTTTTTCTGAAGAAATACCAACAGTTGGATAAAATGATACCGCTAAGGGTCTAGAAGAAGGTTCTTCAAATTTTTCTAAAGTGTCATGTTCTAAAAGCACATCTTTCTTTATTGCTGTATCTTCTCTAATATCTTTGTGTATTTGTGACTCATGAGGCTTATCTTTTTTAACATCTACTTGTTTAAATTCTGTAGCATCAACTAACATCATATGGACTGGAATCTCTGCAGAAAGAGCAGAAATAATACTTTTATCACTAACAGATTTAGCTTTTTCTTTAACTGAAGTTTTTTTCTTGTCCCTTACTCTTCCTTTGCGATATTTTTTTCGTTCATCATCTGATGGTTCACTTGCATATAGTCCAAGAGTGTCATCACTTACCTCATCACTGTCTTGAAACAATTTGCTTTCAATGTCAGAAAGGCTTTCACTATCATCAGCTGTTTTAGTTTCTCCTTTTGATATTATTGTTTTCCTTCGTTGTGATTGCGGTCTTAGTCGTTTTCTAATCAATTTTACAACAAAAATGATAATAATCCCACTTATTATAATAATAATTCCACTTATAAAAATGTAGATTGTAGCAGAAGAAGGTAGAACTAAAATAAAAAAAATAAAAACAAATTTAATATTTAATGTATCTATATGAAATTGATTGAAGAGATATTAAAACTTCCAAGTAACTTAAAAGTTTAATGCAAGTTAATAATTTTTATATGTAGCTTGCTAATAAATTATATATATATATATATATATATATATATATATATATTTATATATATATATATATATATATATATATATATATATATATATAATGGGACGTCAGTTTTCACCAGAAAGAGGGTATGCATTTCACTACAATTGAACTTTGGGTCTTCAGGTAGAATGCTGGAAATGAAACAAGGAAATGCTAAGTCCATGATTACATCCATCTTTACTATGCTAGCTCAATAATTTTTAAATAAATTTTGATATAATTTAGACTAGTTCATCCATCTCTCATCTCTCTTTCAGTCACCATTATGCCACGATATTCAAACTCATGGAGAATTTGCAATTAGCTCTTTTCAGGGTTGATTTTAAACAAGTCATTATCTAATATGCCTTTATATAAGCATTGACTAATAAATGTCAGTCATATGATGTTTATAATATTAACACATATATATATATATATAATTATTATGTAACTGATAATGATTATGTATTTATATATAAAAATATAATATAATATAATAATGATTAGGCAGACAGATCAAATTAATAACTTAATATTTAATAAACAATAAAAAATATAATGTAAAAGATAAATAAAATATTAATGAAAAATAAGGATGAATTTTATCATTTCAAGAGATTAATAAATAATATTCCCATCCACTACCCTATGATAAACTTTCATACCATAATAAACTTTTCAAAAGTAAAGAATATAATTCAAATTAACAGATATATAAAACAATATATAAATTCAAAAATTAATAATTTAAATAACTTATTAATTTATTTACAGTCTTTATTCTTATGTTTCATAATTATTATTATATAAGTATTATTTACAATTGTATAACTTATTTTATATGCATTTATAATAAAATAAATACATTGTATGTTTATTATATTATATAGTAAATATAATAATCCTGTTTTTAATATCTGTTAAATAATAACCTTTGTTTTAATACTTCATCTAATTTTGATTAATTTTGTCAAACTTTCAATTTACGTTTATAAAATTAAATTTGGATATTCCTATTAGAAATGAAATGATGCCAAATTTGAAAAAAAAAAATTAAACATATCAAAGTAATATAAATAATAATATAATATATATAAATAAATAAAGAAAAACTTATTTTCCTGAGTGGAACTTTAAGATCAGAGTTTCTAATCGTTATGGAGTTCTCCTGCGAAGTATATTAATCCATTGGTATAGCAATTATTTATTTATCCTAAATTGATAAATTATTAATATTATCCAATGATTTGAATGATATAAGATAAAATATAATCCTTTGAAGATTGATGTTCTTATTCTCCATTTTTTAGTAGACGTTCTACACAATAAATATCTTAAATTAGTATGAAAGTTGGTTTCAAAACCTTTACGGAACAACATTGTTTTTACTCACTACGCATTGAAATATTCTTTATATACACACACACATATATATATATATTGTGAGAGTACCATATGAGCCTCATCTAAAACAATTTGTGTTTCTTTGTGAATTTAACTGTGCCTTAATCAAATCAACAGATATAAGCAACATACACCGATCTTAAGCTTTTCATATATCAGTTATATACATAAACTAGTTAGTATCAAAAGAATAATTCTAAAAATAAATAATTCTAGTTCATTTATATACACACATAAATATATGTTTCTAACTAATAGTATTTTTTTTTTTTATTAATATAAAACTTGACATTGACAAAGCTGTAAGTTATCATTACATTTTATCAGTTGAAACAAAGAAAATAAACGTTAAGAGTTCATTACAAATTGTATATTTTAAACAATAGAGCATGAGCATGATTATGTGATATGCTTGCAGAAATTAATCCAGTATAAAAACGAACTAATATTGTTATAACAATAATCTTCTATTTAGTTATCAAGGCAATAACTATGTCTGTAAATTTAAATGTGTTCAAATTTAGAACACATTTAAGAAAAAAAGAAGATTCACTATTTTTAAAACTGTCTTCAAGTAATTAATTTACTTATTTTTAATATTATAAAGAACTATAAAAAATAATCATTGAAATTGACAAGGTTATAAAAGTTATAAATGTCTTTGAAATGAGTTTACAAAATATATGTTTAAGAAGACAAAAATTTATAAAGATATTCTTTGGCTAGACAATTTATGCCAAGGATTTCTGCTAATGTTTTAAACCTGAACATGTAAATGTATTTCTACCTAATGCCTAAAGTATAATCATCGTAATTCCCATTTAAAAAGTTGCCTTAATAATGGAGTATTATATTGAAGAAGATTTTAAATATTTTACTATGCAACTATTTAAAAGAATGAATATTTGGATTACCTCTTCGAAGGATGATCAATGAACTTTATCTTTCAACATTCATCATCATTTTATTTCATCTAAGGAGGGATATACGACCAATATTCTTTCTCGTCTTGGATTACTTCACTGTGTACTTGACAAACTCTTAAACTTTATTTCCTTTGTGGATAACTATATTTATGTGGAGAAATTATTTTATATATTAAATTAATTTTAACAGAATTAGGGAGAAGTGATAAGATGAACATTTTATTTTTATTTATTTAATAAAATTTAGATGTTGATATTTTGATATATGCTCTGATGAAAGTGACGGCTGACTAAGGTAAAAGTTTTTAAATTATTTCAATTTGGAAGTAAGTTTTATTATATT
Source organism: Epiperipatus broadwayi (assembly GCA_028023455.1). Classification (NCBI taxonomy): domain Eukaryota; kingdom Metazoa; phylum Onychophora; class Udeonychophora; order Euonychophora; family Peripatidae; genus Epiperipatus; species Epiperipatus broadwayi. The sequence continues at coordinate 7,546,903 of JAQFVV010006234.1, forward strand.
CCAAATTGAATCTTACCTGACAATTAACATAATTTATTTTTAAACATACATAACTAATATCAGAATACATTCTATTATTAATCTAGTGTGAATGGATGTTATCTTATATAGGCATATAACACACATTGAATCATTTTAATGACACAATATGTAGATTTATAATGTATGGTGGTATTATTTATTATACACATGATTTTAAATTATATATATGTAAATGATTACATTATGTTTTTTCTGAATGTTAAATTGTTTATTATTGTATTTAAATATAAGCACAGATTATGATTCTAAATTTTAATATATTTATTATTTATGTGATAATTTTTTTGTTTCTATTATGGATTAAAATGTATTAAACTTGATTTTAAAATTAAACAGATCTCGTTTGTTTATTTTATTTAGTCATTTTCTAAAACCAATAATTATAAATATACATACTCGGCTGCAGAAAGGAGTTTGCTATTAACTGAAAGGAGTGCCTTTGATTCCTCTTGGAGACCTTAAAGGAACCTAGCAGGGCAAATTCCTAATGTCCACTCCATACATTCTTGTCGTTGCAGATGTTATTACTATGTGATTATTCATATAGTATACGAACATGGATGGACTGCTCACCAACACACATTAGCCAGCGTGGAGAGTTTATTGGCTTTTTACCTCCGAGTTTAAGAATATTTTTTCAATATATACCATCATGACAGACAAAAATAAATCATGGCCCTTATTCCCAGGAGGCTGTAAAGTCACCAACCAAGGCAGCAGTTGGTGGCTGAAGGTGGAGGGTGCTAAGAATCCCCTGATTGCGGACTCAGGCTGCCATTTGATGATGACTTTTTATTTAGGTACTTACAACTGCAGATCACTTTCAAGTGAAGGTAGATTGCAAGAGTTAGAAGAAGAACTGTCTTATATTAAATGGGACATTATTGGACTTTGTGAAGTTAGAAGAAAAGGTGAAGAAACAATTGATTTAAAAAGTGGACAAATACTCTACTATAAAGGCACAAATATTGGAAATACAAATGGAGTAGGATTTATTATAAATAAAAAATGGAAGAATAACATTGTGGAGATTGATGGTGTATCAGACAGAGTGGCAAGATTAGTTTTACAACTTAATAGCAGATACCAAATGCAGATAATTCAGGTTTATGCCCCAACAAGTTCTCATAGTGATGAAGTTATAGAAGATTTTTATATGGATGTACAAAAGGCTTTTGATCAGAGTAAACAAAATTTTAAAATTGTTATGGGAGACTTTAATGCTAGAATTGGTAAACAAATGAAAGATGAAAATGCTGTAGGTAATTTTGGTTATGGTAATAGAAATGAGAGAGGACATAGACTTGTGGAGTTTGCAGAAAAAGAAAAACTTTATATTATGAATTTTTTTTTGAGAAAAATGTTAAAAGGAAATGGACATGAAAGCATGCAAATGAAGGTACAGCAGAATTGGATTATATTTTGACTAACCGATAATACATTTCTGAAGATTGTAATGTTCTTAATAAATTTAACACAGGAAGTGATCACCGATTAGTAAGATGTAAGATACATGTTAATGTAAAACTAGAGAGACAAAAATTATTAAAGAAAATAATATTTACAGTTGATATTCCTAATCTTCAGAAACATTCTAATGAATTTAAATTAGAACTTACAAATCGGTTTCAAGTATTAGTAGATTTTGAACATGATTCAGATTTGAATGAAATTAATATGAAAATAACTGATACACTTTTAAAAACTGCAACAAAGATAGCTGGTAGAAAAAAGCAGCAATTGACTAATAAAATTTCTACTGAGACTAGAGAACTTATGAAGAAAAGAAGAAATATGAAGATATGCAAGAATGATGCATTAAAAAGAATTGAATATCTCGAATTTTGTAAAATGGTGCGGAAAAGAGTTGAAAATGATATAAGAAAGTATAACTGTGAACTAGCAAGAAAAGCTGTAGAAGAAAATAAAAGTCTTAAGAATGTAAAACAACATTTTGGTATTGGTAGGAAATTTATATCTGCAATAAGGAAAAAAGATGGAATTATTACTAAAAAGAGGGATGACATTATGAAATTGGTAGAAGATTTTTATCAAGAATTATATAGTAATAAAGAACAAGTACCTCCTATATCTATTACATCTTCCGAATTGCCCAGAATTTTAAATGAAGAAGTGAGAAATGCAATTAAATGTATGAAAAAACGAAAGGCTCCAGGTAATGATGGAATTGTAATTGAAATATTAAAAGAAGCAGGTGAAGAAATAGAAACAATTTTAGCAAAGTTATATACCAAATGTCTAAATGATAGAGATGTACCAGATGATTGGAAGAATGCAGTATTAATATTAATATTTAAAAAAGGTGATAAAGAAGATATTAGAAATTTCAGACCTATCAGCCTTTTATCATTTTATACAAAATTTTTACTAAGATAATTACAACTCGTCTACAGAAAACACTGGATTTCCACCAACCAAGAGAACAAGCTGGATTTAAAAGTGGTTTTAGTACAGTAGATCATATCCAGGTATTGAGAGAAATTATAGAAAGGACAAATGAATATGAGTTGCCATTATGCTTAGGATTTATATACTATGAAAAGGCATTTGATTCTATAAACATTTCTTCAGTGATTAAAGCATTGGCTCATCAAGGTGTAGATCCAGGATATTGTCATATTTTGAAGAATATTTATAAAACTGCAACAGCAACAGTTAGATTACATAATGATAGTAAGAAAATCAACATTGAAAAGGGTGTAAGACAGGGTGACTCCATATCTCCTAAACTTTTTACAGCAGTGCTACAAGAAGTATTTTATGGATTAAAATGGAAAACTAAAGGAATGAAAGTAAATGGAGATTATTTAAGTCATTTAGATTTTGCAGATGATGCAGTTGTTTTTGCAAATAATGCTTTAGAGCTATAGGAAATGTTGCAGGAGTTATCAGATGAAAGTAGGAAAGTAGGATTAAAGATAAATGTTAAAAAGACTAAAGTAATGTTTAATAGATTTTCTCAAAATATGAAAATAAAGATTGATTATGATGAGTTAGAAGATGTTAACAGTTACAAATACCTTGGTCAGATTATTAATACAGATGGAAATATAATGGATGAAATTAATCATAGAATTAAACTTGGTTGGAGTGCTTTTGGTAGAAATAACTTGATACTAAAAGGAAATATGCCTATGTGTTTGAAAAGGAAGGTTTTTAATAAATGTGTTTTGCCAGTTCTTACTTATGGATCTGAGACTTGGACACTTAATAGAAGAGCAATACAGAGACTTCAGACCACCCAAAGAAGTATGGAGAGATGCATGTTGGGAGTAACAAGAAGGGATCGAAAATGCAATGTATGGATAAGAGAACAAACAGGTGTTACTGACTTCATTGAAAAAATTAAAAGACTGAAGTGGAGTTGGGCTGGACATATTGTTAGAAGAGATGATAACAGATGGACAATTGAAATTTTAAACTGGTTTCCAAGAGATTGTAAAAGACCCAGAAAGAGACCACATGTGAGATGGATGGATGAAATAAGATAAAGTGTGCAGGGGTGATGTGGAGAAGAGAAGATAAAGATAGGAAAAGATGGATTGAATTTGGAGAGACCTTCATCCTCCAGTGGATTGACAATGGTTGATGATTATGATGATGATACATACTCACGCATATATATGTTGAATCAACTTAGTGATTTAATATTTATAAAAAAGTGATATATAGCTTATACTAAATTTATCATTACTATGGAATATTTGTGAAATGCCTGAAGAGAGTCAATTGTGATTTCTACTCTGAGTTCGAATTCCAAGAGTAATGAGGTTATTAATAGAGGAGTGGATTGGATTATATTTTAAATCACATCATCCATGGCATTCTATAAGAATACTCAAAGTCTGAATATAATTAGATGCGACTTCCTCGAGTCCTGAAAAGGATTGTCCCGTTATAATATATATATAGTAAAAATCAGTCATATATCACATGACCTATATAGCTTGTATTACCAATATGTAATATATAAAGAGCCTGTTACTAGCTCTAAACAAGCTTAATTATTTTATTTTTTATAATAAATGCTACAAGAGAAAATACGTGAAACCTTTATCCATGATGGTCCCCATCTCCAGACCACTTTCTAGCTATGGCTCTCATCAGTGAGGAGCTAGGACATAAGATTCAAAATATTAACTCAAGCCAAGCATTTATCTAATTCTTAAATATTAAGAAAACGATCCAAATCTTCAGATTCCTATATGTCTTCAAACTCAGCTCTTTAACCAAAGAAACTATAAGAGCCTGAACTAAATTCAGAGATCCCCTATATTAGTAGGCTTAGCAATTTAATATAGCCAAAGCCCTAATAGCAAAATTATAATAGTAAAAATCAGTCATATATCACATAACCTATATAGCTTGTATTACCAATATGTCATATATAAAGAGCCTGCTACTAGATCTAAACAAGCTTAATTATTTTATTTTTTATGATAAATGCTACAAGAGAAAATACATGAAGTCTTTATTTATGATGGTCCCCATCCCCAGACCGGTTTCGAGCTATGGCTCTCATCAGTGATGGCTTGAGTTAATATTTTGAATCTTATGTCATAGCTCCTCACTGATGAGAGCCATAGCTTGAAACCAGTCTGGGAATGGGGACCATCATAGATAAAGGCTTCATGTATTTTCTCTTGTAGCATTTATCATAAAAAATAAAATAATTAAACTTGTTTAGAAGTAGCAGGCTCTTTATATATTACATATTGGTAATACAAACTATATAGGTCATGTGATATATGACTGATTTTTACTATTATAATTTTGCTATTAGGGATTTGGCTATATTAAATTACTAAGCCTACTAATATATGGGAGGTCTGAATTTAGTTCAGGCTCATATAGTTTCTTTGGTTAAAGAGCTGAGTTTGAAGACATGTAGGTGTCTGCAGATTTCGATCTTTTTCTTAATATTTAAGAATTAGGTAAATGCTTGGCTTGAGTTAATATTTTGAATCTTATGTTCTAGCTCCTCATTGATGAGAGCCATAGCTTGAAACTGGTCTGGGGACCATCATAGATAAAGGCTTCATGTATTTTCTCTTGTAGCATTTATCATAAAAAATAAAATAATTAAGCTTGTTTAGAGCTAGTAGCATGCTCTTTATATATATATATATATATATATATATATATATATATATATATATATATATATATATATATATACCCTGGGAGGTGTTTTATATTTTTTGAGAGGGGGGAGAGGGTTTTTTTTGTTGAAGGAGAATATTTTTTTTGGGAAAAAACCAAGCGCCCCCCCAGCTTCCCTTGGGGGGTTCTTTTTTATTTAATAATTTTTTTTTTTTTTATTTATTCTTGTTTTTTTGTTTTTTGTTTAAAAAATAAAAACTTTTTTTTTTTTTTTATTTTTTTTTTTTTGTTTGTGTATATATATATATATATATATATATATATATATATATATATATATATATATATATATATATATATATATATATATATATATTATATATATATATATATATATATATATATATAAAGTATTAAAATAATGTAGTTTCCAATAGGTCAAATAGATGTTCTTTTTCTTTTTATATTGCTAATTTTTTTTAGATTTAGAAGAAAATTAAAATATTTTTCTTGTAATCTTTTTTATTCCATAGACTTTAATCCATAGGTTTTAATTTGGAACAGTTAAAATTCAATTCCACTGTAGAATAGTAATGTTTTTTAAAAGAAAAAGTTATTTAAAAGAAATCATTTTCTTTTCTTCTCATCTTTATTAACAAGAGACTGAAAGAATTATCTCCTCCCATGTTTTTATTTCAATTTTTATGCTTGATTTAAATAGTCATTGTTATCAATAAATATTAAGATATAATAATAAAATATATATATAAAATTATTTATTTTTCAATTTCAAATCTGGTGATTACTTAAAAGCTTAACATTAAGGTATGTATTATTTAAACTTTACACACACACACACATATATATATATACTAAAATAATAAAATACATTTTGATTAATAATAGTTTCATTAGAGATAGAAGTATTTTAGAATACTCCTATGTTAAATTAACTGGAAGTTACTGTTACATTTCCCTTTCCCTTAGCGAGTTCAAATTTTAATTTAAGTTAAAGTTTTTAACACTAATAAATATCTTAGTATGTTTCCATAATATAGTTACAGTTATATTTGGATTTTATGAAAGGTTGAATAATTTTAAACTGTTTCATCTACCTTATACTTGGGCTATATTATTCTTTTGATAATGATCAAAAATTAAGGACTTTGATGGTTAAAATTTAAAAAAATAAATGAATAATAATAATAATAATAATAATAATAATAATAATAATAATAATAATAATAATAATAATGTGTTTCCTTCCTGCATAACACATAATATATTTACTAGCCTTATTCCTGCTTCTTTAAGACTTATGGATTTTAAAAGATCTAAAAACATATAATATCCATTTATTAATATGAATTGACTCCACTGTTTTACCTTATTTCAAGGCATTGAAGAATTCCCTCATCAAAGTTGATGTTCTTAATTTTTTTTTACATTGATGACTATGTTTTACAACCATTGGTTTACACTGACCAGATACTTATCTTGATGCTCACCTTATTTCTCTATATATCATTATAAACAGACAAAATAAAGTTTTAAAATTCATGAATTATATGTATGATGAATCTCACCTTCTTGGTCAATCCAAAATGCATTTGGACCTGCTTTTTTAATGATAATATAAGGTCCTTCATATGTGTTGTAGAATTTATGAAATTTATTCTCTAATGGTTTACTGGGATGGGAAGTCTTTATCAACACTGTATCTCCAATTTTAAATTCATAAATACATTTTTTATTCTGACTTTTATTACTTGCCATTTTAATAAGTTGTTTATGAGTTTGTAAAATGTCTTTTTCTTCATTTATTTTGGGTTCATTAATTATGGCTTTATATTTTTTAAATAGTATAGGTATAATTTGATGAAATTGTAGTCAGATAGTGAGAATTTAGTAGATTCATTTAAGCTCCAATTGATATAATTGACTGCACATTTTGACTGCTTTACTCAACCCTTATGCTCTTCTTTTAAATAAGTCCTAAACAAATATGCAAGCTAACCTGCATAATATGTTTGCATAGTTTTGATTGTGAATTCCTAATAGAGATTAACACATGTTTTGTTTTCGATATATCTACCCATTTTTTCCATTCCTTGGATAGAAAATGAGTATCATGATCAGTTAACATAGGTTTAGGCTTTCCTATCATTGAAAATTGGAGAGTACTCAATACCTTGATCGTATGTTTAGTATTCACTTGGGGAATTGGGTAAGCAGCAACATATTTGGAAAAAAGATCATAGGTGACTAATAAATATTTTTGTTTATTAAATGGAGGCAAAAGTCTGTAATAGTAAATTTCTAATATCTTGTTTAGTCTTTCTGGTGATGATAGATTTAATTGAGTTGGTATAATTTTGGTTTACTGACTTAGCTCTTAAAGCAAATTAGATGGTCTTGGAGTGATTTCAAGATGTTTGTATACATTTTTGGCCAGTAAAACCAATTTTTAAGAGTATGTTTGGTCTTGTGAGCACCATAATGCCTATATAGACAGCATATGTATTTTATGAGTGGGTCACATAAAGACTTTGGTATTATTGTCCTCCACTCATCAACATTATCATTTATTTTATATAATAAGACCTGTTGTTCTAATTTAAAATGAGTTAGATCTTTGGGTACATTCAAAACTTCTTCCCCTAATAAAACTTTCATGATTGGACTTATCTCTGGGTCATTAAATTATTTCTCAGGTAGGTTTTCTAACTTGTTCTCTACATTACTATCAGCCATCACATTGACATTTGTAATGTAGACATTGTCTACCCATAAATGATTTTGTTCTGACCTACATGGATTTCGACTAAGTACATCCACCATGACATTCTCAGATCCCTTGCAATATTGTACAGTGTAATTAAATTCCTGTAACAGTATACTCCATCTAACTAGATGATTATTAGTCACATAGCTGTGATTCAGGAATTCAAGGCTTTTGTGATCAGTGATCACTATCACCTTTGATCCGAGTAGCATTTGTCAAAATTTTTGGAAAGCCCAGCCATAGTGCTTCTCTTCTTTGTATCCATGTAATTTATTTCTGGACCTTTCAAGAGCCAGCTAATAAAATAGAGAATACCTGGTTGGCCATCCTCTTTGATTTGGGATAGTGTTACCCCTAATCCAAAACCATTACTATCTGTTTGGACAATAAATGGTTAATTAAAATCAGGGAAGGCTAACATGGTTAACTCTAAAAACCCTGTTTTAATGTTCTCAAATGCTTGGTCTTGTTCTTCAGTCCATTTTCAATGTTCATCTTTTCTAATCAATTTTAGCTATGGTTCCAGGTGGTCTGAGAACTTCTGGTAGAAACGGTTGTAAAAATTACATAGGCCTAAAAATGATCTAATTTGTTTTTGATTAGATGGTTTAGGGAAGTTTTGAATGGTGGAGATCTTCTTTGGATGAGGTCTTATCCCATTGCAACCAACAATATGACCTAAAAGTACTACCTGGTTGGAAACTAAAGTACTCTTCTTGAAGTTAATTTTGATACCTTTTAGAAAACACTCTTTACAAAATATGGATAAATGTTGAAGGTGTTCTTCAATTGTGGTAGATGCAATAATTACATCTTCCACATAAATAATTATGATTTGTTTTATCTGATGAGATAAAGGCTTATTCAAGCACCTAATTAGAATCATTATTTATCAATCTGAAGTGCATCCTATTAAATTGGTATGCAAAATCCTCATAATGGAAAGCAGTGTATTGGTGATCTTCTGGATGAAGTTCAATCTGGCAATAACTGGAGGTGAAATTTAAAGTAGAAAATACCTTTTTATTTCCAAATTTCATGAATAATCTGTGTATGGGTGGTGGTATATTTCTGTCTGGGACAGTAATTTTGTTTAGTTGTCTTGAATCCAAACAAAATCTCATCAACCCATCTTTCTTCTTCACAGTTATTACTGGATTACAGAAGGTGAAGATCATTTGAAAATGATTTCCCAATCTAGAATTTTATTAATTTTCTTAGATATATCTTCCCAATATTGGTATAGAATAAAATATGATTTGGATTGAAATGGTTGATTATGAATTAATCTAATTCTCTGCTGGAATCCTTTTATCACTCCACTCCTGGTATGGCTGAGAAAATAGAATTAAATTCTTTTATAACAAATTGTAATTTTTTTAAATCATCACTTCCAAAAAAGTTGCATTTTGCAAGTTTACTATCTAAGAGTGCTTCTGGAATGCTAGATGTTATACAGTCAAACTTCGAGTAGATCATATCTCAGAAGCAATGTCATCTCCAAGACTTCCTCTTTTATTTCAACTGTCTTATTATAGAAATCAATTACACAAGTGTTCAATTGTAGGAAGTCTGTCCCTAAAATAAAATTGTGAATTAAACCATTCTATATTAAAAATAAATGATAGAGAATTGTTTAGCCAATTTTAATCTCAACCCAAATTGGTTTTTGGATTAATTTAGCTTTTGTGCTGTTAGCCATGGTAACCTGCATAGATTTCAGTGGTAAGGTTTTAATGTTGGATTTATAGTTAAAACGTCTTGGTAAAATTTCTCTGATATCACTGAAATTTGGTTACCAGAATCTAGTAGTGCCTTAACCAGCAAGCTCTCAAACAAAACCTCTATGATAGGTCAACTTTGAAAAAAAATTGGTGTTTTATCTTCTCATGAACACATTATGTTAGTGATTTCTCATGTAAAGGTTTGATTCAAGTTCTTCATTGGTTATTTGGTTTCTTGAGGTGAGGAACATTTCCTCAAGTACCCTGTTAATTTGTTTTTTGTGAAACTGTGGGTATATATTTACTACATCCCAGTTTTGGAGATTTTTTTTTGATTATTAGGAGAAGTTTTTTTAATTTTATTTAAATTATCACAATTTGTTTTGGGAGAGGGGTCATAAGGTATATTCCTTTGACATGTTTTTACCTTCCAATGATTAGTATCTTTATTATTTTTCCTTCTATGATAAAATATGGTATTGATTGAAATTTCCTCTTTTTTATCAGGTAATCTAATTGTTAAATTAGTTTGGTTCATATCAATATTATTTAAAAGTTCTGCTACTTGTTCTATACTTGTTACATTACTACACAATAATGATTGTTCTATTTTAAGTGGTAAATTTCTCTTTGTTATTCTAATCATTTTGCCTTTACTTAAATGATAGGTATTAAGTGTTCTTAATTTAGTTACCTGATGATGAAAGAATTTTGTCAAGGTTTCTACAGGTGTCTGCTTATATTTTTCTTGGAATATTTGGTTTAACAAAGCCTCTTGTCTATCCCTATTCCAAAAGCTTTTAATCAATAATGCTTAGTATTCCATATATTATAACGATCCAAAACAAGGTGGAGACAGCAGTCAATCGTGTCTGTAACTACCAGGGCGCCATCTAGGCATTTGAACATAGAAAAAATTATACAGTAGGTAGATACGTGCTGATAAGATTCTACTTTATTTTATATTTTGGTCGTTAGCCCATTGTCACTAGCTCAGTGGAATAGCAGAGATTTAATTATATAATACCATACCTAATTATATTTCAATATTAAACAAATAAATAAAATAAGCCACTGCCAGTAATTAACATACGAACATTTATTAACGCACATATAAATTTTGAATCATTTTAACATTACTTTTACTTTATAATTTTAACTTGATTTTAGAATTTGATTTACATTTTAAATATTTAACATTATAATAAGTTCGCACAGATAGGATTATAAAAGCTTGTTTTAATATGTTGAATATAGATCGGTTACATAGATTTCACGGTCAAAAACATTTCAAAATAAACATAAACGATCAAAATACAAAATCATTGATACCGGCAAATGCAGGGGAAATTCATAAGTAGCCCAATAGCATTCACACATAAGATGCTTGCATTAACACCAATGACTTAAAAGACATCCGAATAAATAACATTTTAGATACTCACCGTAAGGTATTATTATTTATCGAATGTCTACATATTTTGATCAGATATGAAAACCCAAAACATAATTAACCGATAACCAATCCATGCAAGCGTCTATAAACAACTTAAATTTAATGCATTTAAATAATTTTTACAATGAGAAAAAAAAATGGAAATGATGTTTATCAATCGGAAAACATATAAAATTAAACATTATTAATTTGATTTAAAAACTTACAAAAGTCAGATAAGAGTCCATTTTAACATTTAAGTTGGCTTGTTTATTAATTTGTAAAAACTTGACGAAAGTTCTTAATTGATTTTAATAATTGTTCAGTTCATATAGCTTACGGTAGAAGAGCTCCCGGTTCCTGGTGTCAATTTCCACGGAGTCTTTATTTGAAAGATCGATCTAATGTTCAGGAGGTGGCATTTGCTGATTCATGGTATGACAGTCATTTCATTTCAGAGATAAGTGAGAGAGAACGACAAGTGCATCTTTATCGTTCGTCTCACCAAATCAAGTTGAAAAACTGACTGGAACTCAATATTTTTCATTTTATAGTCTTCCTATGGATTCCACGAACAAAAACGTCACTGTTCCATCTTTTTCGTTGTGGTCCGGGCCTTTATTTGCTGCTTCTATAGGTCAAGCTAAAATCTCTTTATTCTCTTATCTACTTTTGATCTGACTTTTTAATTACACAGCTTTTGGATAATTAATAAACAATCATTTCCATCTACAAAAATATTTTATCTTTAAATCTTGTACTTTTTTTTATAAAAAAGTACGTTCAAATACTTATTTATTTGTTTTTGTTTTTTAAAATATTTTTAAGGTTTTGAATCTGTGCGAATATATACGTTTAACAAACATTTTAATTTTAGCGTTTAGTTTTTTTTTTTTTAATACATTTATTTTTAATAGATTTTATTTTTATTTGCGAACTTTTAAGATTTTATTTTAAATTAATGTAACGACATATTTATATATCGTTACAATATGTAGATGGAATTTGTGATAAAGACTCCCACCACATTAATGCATCTCCTTGTAAGTGACTGTATGCCATGATCACTTTTTCTCCTTCTGATAAATTTTGCTTAATGGAAAAATAAAGATTAAGGCTTCTAATATGTTCTATAGGAGCTTCATTGTGAGATCCCTTGAATATTTTTAATCTAAAAAATTGAGTAATTGTATTACTTGGTATAGAATGATTATATATTTTTTGCTTTTCTAAAACATTCAACTGAGAGATTGATATTGGATTTTCATAATTAACCCTACAAGTATTTAAATTTAACTCTTCTAAGTCAAAATTAGTAGGATAATTTTCAACTTCAGGCATTGTATGATACTGAAAATTTGATCTATTATAAAGGCCAATTATTTGCTGTGGATCTTTTTGAATAACTTCCAAATGATTTTCTCCAATATTCTGTTTTTGATTACTACTATGGCTATCTATATTATTTTCAACCTGATGCATTTCTATAGTTGGTGTTTTCTTATATATTTGTGTTTTAATGATTGAAAATCTATTATCAGTTGATTCTTTTATCTTATTAACTCTATTTCAACTTTCAGTAGTATCTTCCCTTAATTTTTCCAATATATTTTTATCTTTATTTGTATTAATTTCTATTGAAGTTATTTTATTTTCCAAAGTTTTAAGTTGATGATCAATATTCTCTAATACATTATTTAGGGAATCTATCTCATTATTTTGTTTAATAGAGAATTGATCTATTCTTGTGTGTGTTCGTTGTCTATCTTTTTGGATTTCATTCCGCATTTTATTTTGTTCTTCCTTTACTTCTTCTCTAAAAATTTCTTGATTTTTATATATTTCATCACATTTAACATTCAATCTATCTATGATGTCATTTTGGAACTAACTAAACCGTTGTTGACATTTTGAATTATTTTCATCAATTTCATTCTTTAGGTCATTTAATGCTTGTTTAATTTCTATGTTATCTTTTTGAGCATTATCCACACTCACATTTAGTTGTTCCATTTTAGTAGATAATTTATTCTCAATTCCTGTCATTTCATCCTTCAAATCTTTTTTTAAACTATTTATATTTATATTCATATCACTTCTTAAGTCACATATGTAACTTCTTAAACTAGTACTATTGTCATCTAATTTTTGATTCATATCACTTCTTAAACCACACATGTCACTTCTCAAATTATTAATATTATCATCTAATTTTGTATTATCATTTAATTTATTATTATCATGTAATTTTTTATTAATATCATTCACAAATATTTGTAACATTTGAATTATAGCTGTGCTATGCATTATAGCTGTGCTATTGTCTATAGCCTGTGTTGTATCAATATTAAGTGATTGATTAATCCCAATTCTAGATGATTGATTTAGATCTTCATCAACTATATTTTGTGTTTGAAATAATACTTGATCTAAATTCTGTGTTTGTTGAAGGTATTCAATTATGGTTGTAGAACCCCCAGGTGCTTGTACTAATGATTATTGTTCTATAATATTATTAATATCATCAGTTAGTTCATTTTGCATATCATCTTGCATTTGATTAGAGCATTCAGTAACTTCATTTGAAAACATTTTTCCACTTCTAAGCATTATAAATTTTAATTTAACTCAAATATTAATAAAGTTTATATATTTTTATAACTATAAAACATTATACCATAAAATTCTTTACCACTTCATGCTATTTATATATACTTATGATGTTCTATATGATATATGTGTATTTTTTTAATGCCTATATCTATATTAAGATTTTATCCCACTTAACTCTTATTTAAAACACAATTTAATAATTATTTATTTAAATATTGATCTTTATAAATATATATTCTAACCTTGGTCTCATGCATCTTCACTTCCAGATAATATATGATATAAAATAAAACGGGTTCTATCTCAATTAATAATTAATAACTAAAATATTCAGCATTAAAATTAAAATATTTCACTAGCTCAAATTTAAAATACGAATAAGGTTCAGTTTATAAAAATAAATTAAATAAATTTTTAATATTTCATGAGACTTGAAGTGAAAATACAGGTGACAAGATAGATTACATTGAGCCAATATCCCACAGGATACTACCTCAATTGCATAAGAACACTATCCCCCCTTTATTACTATTTCAAATAACAAACTCATAGTATTCTTACGACTTTAATAACTTCTACTCACTAAGACTAAACTAATAATTAAATCTTAATCTTCTATTTAATAATAATCTAGCTCAATAAAATAATCACAGGTTCATAAAGTTTATTCTAAGTTAATTTAAAATACAGTAGTAAAATATGAGAAGGGATTTTATGTCATAATCTACTTCACTGAAACTAATAATAATAAATAACAATAATAATATTCTTCATTGTTTAACTAATTCTGTATATCTTTTCTTTTACTATAATTTTATTACCATAATAAAATAATAAAATAATATAATATGATCTTATATCTTCATGTAATGATATAATAAATACGTGGTAGCATTTTAATAATCTGACAAACAAAATATGTGTGGCAACTGATAGCATATAATTTAATATAATATTGTGATAACTGATTTATAACCAATAAAATAATGTAAGATTATGATTATTTAATTATAATGAATACCAATAAAATATTTAAATTCTTAAATAATTCTCTATTTATCTTTTTTGCAAAATTATATATTTGTTTTGATTATTATGCATATATCGTGTTTTCATGCAGCGATGTGGAGAAATAAATAACTCGGACACAAAATTTTTTAAATAACAAAAATTTAACAAAGTTTATTACTAACAACAAATAAATAAACAATTTATTTACACTATTTACAGTGGATATCCCTAACTTTTTTACTTTACAGTTTGATCTACCGGGTTATAAAAAAAATAATTTATAATTTAATTATATTTTATTTAGATTTAGGACAAAATTAAAAAAAAAATGTTATTATTTGGTTTCTCATTATGGTTAACTTATTACAAGTATATTTATCTACTTTATTAGCAACAGCATTTTATCCTTAATATTATTAAACTATCTTATTTTAAAAAATTCATACCTAGAAAAACATTCTATAGAAAACAAAATTTTATAATGAGTATGGATTTCTCAAAATATTAAAAAAAATTTCATCTTGCAAAGTCAAAGATGTTACACAAAATATTATCCAAAATTCAGTACTAGATTTTAGTATTTATCACACAATGTTTACTAATCATAATATATTCTTCTTTAAGCCCTACTTTAGTATGATATAAGTGTAATCATCAATACATGTCTGTTAATCAATAAACAAAAATATACTATGCATATTGTTTACATAATTTACTTTGTACTATTGTATTTTAAAAAAATATGCAATACTTATTTTTCTCTTAAAAAAAAAATAATACTAAAGCATTTAAAATTATTATCACTTTAAAGAAAATATCTTTGTTTAGATACCTTATTTTAAAAATTTTATATTTCATTTCCGAAATAAAATTCAAAATATATTTTATGACACTTTCTTTCCTTAGGATACTTTGGATCTTCAATTTTAAGTTATAATATTCTGCTCCTTATAAGCAAATAAACTAATTTTATCCAAAAACGATAGCATAACCTTAGTTCTAAATTATTTATTATTTCTTTTAAAATATCTTACTAAACGATGCAGTTACATGAAATAAAGATAGCGAAAACAGATGCATAGGATTAAGGAAGAAAACTAGAGTATTACTCTTAACATATCTCAAAATCATGGTACAGTGCGAAGAGGTATGGCATTTACTTGCCTAATATCCTCTAGTACAGGGACGATGTTAAAGCTATTTCTTCAGCTTTATTAGAACATCAAATATTTAAAGAAATATAAACACTGTCCAATAAAATGTTATCAGTCATAGGGCTTTGTTAGCTATGCTGATAACCACATAAAGACTAAATATTATTCCCATTCCTTATCATATCCTATTTTAAAACTACATCATCTTGGTTTCCTGCTAACTATAATACTTCCAAGCCACTATCTCAACATTATTTCTCAAGATTTTTCTACATCTTACATCGATAAATAACTATCTGCATTTACAAAACAATAAATAAAATTCATTAATAGCTAAACAATCTAGCTGTTCCACAAGAAGAGTCTGCTTGCTTCATTATTCTATATGTCTAATCATATACAATCTACTTAGACAAGATTTGAATATCCCACAACATAAAAATTTTAAAAGAATCACATAATTATTTGTTATGTTGGATTATATTACTAATAAAAAAAAAATAAAAATAAATTGTCGTATGCATATTTTCAAATCAATCCTATCTCATAATTTTTTTTTTAAAATGTTGTATAAAAATGCGTTTACATTTATAATAAAAAAAAAACTTTTACACTTCATACTTACAATTCATATATGATCTAAAGAAAACAAAAAAATATACATTATAAATTATCAATAGTTATTATTATTACCAATAACTTTATCTAGTCATCGTGTTCAGTAGGCTTTTCTTTATCCACTTGAGCATTGCAGATATAAAAAAAAATCGCACCCATACACTTTATATTAAAATATTTTTAGCTAAATTATTAGATTATTATATTATAAAATTTTAATATTAATAAATTAATGTTTTTATGTTTTTCCTAATCTTATATAAAAATTTAGATTTAAACTAGGTTAACAAAATAAAAAGAATCAAAACTATAGTTACATATTTTCTTGACGATAGTTCCTGATAAGTCCAAAATGTTTATCATTTTCTCTAGAGTTTTTTAAAAATGTTCTCCTCTAAGCGCGTTAAAGTTTAAAATAAAAATAATTATTAATCCATTTAGTAAAATTTAGAAAATAATCCTTGGTTTTAATTTTTAGGACGATAATATTAATTAATCCTGTGAAGCTTCTTAATCTTCTCTACCAGTATTCTTTGCGTATCCGATGCATCAATCCATCTAATTTAACTTTAAAAATATTCGATAAACTTTTAAGTACTATTTGTATTTCCATGGATCCATTTTTATTCATCTATGTGTTCACTTTTTTATCTATGTTTCCTTCTTGATACATTTAAACTTTCATTTAGTATTTTTATATATCACTTTTAAAAATAAATAAAAAATGTTACCTTCAGAAAGGATATAACATTTTACTCCTTTTGATATAATATATAAAATAATTCATGCAATATACAATTGTCTTATTACTATTTAAAAAAAATAAATCTTGGATAGGCTTATAAATAATAATGCGTCTCCAATTTTTTCATTAGACTCCTTATGATGTCTGTGCTGTGGTTTTTTTTTTTTTTTTTATGTACCAAAAAAGTTCTCCGGTTATGCATAAATAAAGCTATATCAATAAATAATTCAAATATTTTTTCGGTATTACAATTTATATCCATTTTATTTCGTAGTATATCCATTTTTTATTGCGTAGTTTAGGTTAAACTTTTAGATAAAATACGACTGATAAAGGAACTTTAAAAATTTAACAAAGCATGTTAAACGAAATTATTAAAATATTTTTTAGTTTATACTCTCTTTTTTTGCAAGTTACTTTTAAAATATTAATTAAATTTTGCAAATAAATTATGAGAAAGCACTAAAAAAAAAATTGACTAAAATAAAAATTTTAAAATACTATCTTGTAATAGTTATAATTTACCTCTCTCTGGTTTCAATACATTATTAATCCCCCCGATAACTTAGTTATGACGATATTTATAGTCTGTAAGAATACCTATTCCTATTGGTTAATTCTTACTTTAGCTTGAGAACAAATTTACATATTTTCAATTTATAGCAGAATTATATTTGAAAATAAAAAAATTATGACATAATGAACTTAAAATATTATTTAAAATATTACTTTTAAATAAATTATTATTTTATTAAAACTATTTAAACATTTAAAATAACTTTTAAAATAACCTTAATAACTTATTCCATTTCTTAATATTCAATTTATCTGTTTTTATTTAAATAAAATATTTAATTTTTATATTATGAATGTATTTGTATTTATTACATTATTTAAACATGTTATACGATAGTTAACTTAATGTTTAATACTATTTACTTTTATGATAGGCAATAATTCTATCCAATTCTATAATATAACCTTTAAAATATTTTAAACTTTGTTATTATTTCAAACAAGCGTGTGTGTGATAGTGTACATTAAAAGTCACGTGATTATAACTTTGACAGCCGATTTTCAATCTATTTCTCTGCCTAGATTTATATAATTGATACACTTGTTATATTATATAATATAATTATAAAATTTGGAAGAACAATTTAGAAAATATAGAATTAAATACAATTCCCATCATCATAAAGTTTATTTTTAAAATATACTATATTAATTTTTATTTATTAAATATGATTATAAATTTAAACACTGTATTTATTAACTTATCAGTTTTAAACTATTAAAATCGAATTTATTAAATATACTTTTAATATTTATAGCTGTGTTATTTAATATGGCCAGCTTTTACAACCATATGCAACAATATTTTAAGCTTTACATAACCATTTTTTAAATGATTTTATACTACGTATTTGCTTTAGCCTCAAATTGTACTTTAAAGATATAATTGACTTACTATAATTAATGTATTAAAAGAACATATTCTAAAATTTAAAATTTTTAGTAATTGACTGTTATAAATTATTACTGACCTATAGAAAAGGGCACAATATATATATATATTTAATAAATAAAGTTTGATATCTGTATTCGTTTCACAATATATGTAATATACAAATCAATATATATATCAAAATACAGTACAATTTATATAAATTATATTCTTTTAGAAGTACTTTCGACTATACACTTTGTAGTCTTTATCAACTATATAACATTGAATAATCAAAACGAGACAACCCTTAACAATACCCATAGTTCAATTCAGATTTCCCACAATTCTGTTATCTTAACATTTGATGACTGGCGATTCATTAACATTTGATGATTTCTTGAAATCAACATAGCCTCTTTTATTTTACGTTTATTATGACAACGTTCAATTTGAATAATTTTCATATTTTTATAATCAAATTTAAATCCATATTGACAAGATTTATTATGATCAAATATAACAGATGATGAAGGTTTATTTACATCTATTCCATATTGATTCTCTTTTTGAATTCTATTATATAAAAGCATATGTTCTTTTATTCTCTTCTCAAATGTACACTTAGATTCACCAATGTATTGTACACCGCATCCACATATCAATCTATATATAATAGAATTTTGATTAAACTTTGAATTTTGAATTTTAGAATTATTAAGCAATCTATTTATGTTATTTGTAGAGAAAAAAGCAATATGACACAAACCATTATAAATTTTCCTAATAAACTTGACCTGCTCATCTGATATAAATGGCATTGAAATCCATTTCATTTTGATATTTTTATTTTTAATTTTATTATAGTGTTGATTTCTTTTAAATCCTTTAATGAATCGCCAGTCATCAAATGTTAAGATAACAGAAATGTGGGAAATCTGAATTGAACTATGGGTATTGTTAAGGGTTGTCTCATTTTGATTATTCAACGTTATATAGTTGATAAAGACTACAAAGTGTATAGTCGAAAGTACTTCTAAAAAAATATAATTTATATAAATTGTACTGTATTTTGATATATATATATATATATATATATATATATATATATATATATATATATTGTAACCTAACAAAATGAGATGGGGATGTGAGAAAGAGAAGAGAAAGATAGAAAAGAAAAGAAGAAAAATGCTAATAATAAAATGATAATAATGATAATAGAGGGAGAAAATTATGAAATGGAGGTAAACATGATGATGATGAAAGGTACATGGAATAGGAAGAAGGAGAAGATGATAAGAAGAAGATAATGATAATGTTAAAAAGAAATGATGGAAAAGAAAAGAATTGAGGAGGAAGAGAAATGGGGAAAAGTAATAGAAATGATATATATGTGACAGATAGAGAAAAGAAATGAGATGATTGAAAGATATGAAAGAGAGATATAAGAAGAAGATGGAATAAAGGAGAGAGAAATGAAATGAGATGATAGAATAAACTCTTAAAGAAATGACATGAAAAGAAATTCTTAACGAATGTTTTAAATGGCTGAGATGATAGAAAGATATGAGAAATGACATGAAAAGAAATGGAATAAAATTGAAATGAAATGAAATATAATATAAATGAGAGACTCTTAACGACTCGGCTCAGTGGGGTTACAATACATTTAAAGAAAAGAGATGATGATCCAGAGATGTATAATCAAGTAAAGATCAAATCCAATACTGATGAACAACAACTTCTACAGTATATTTATAATCTACTACTAAACCATACAAAATGTAAATTTTAAAACACTAATTAATAGTTACCATATTAGTCCTATCAATAGATCACACATACTCTGAATAAGAAAAAAAAATAGATACCTTAAATAAAAGATTATCTTACTAAATTATCTTTAATAAAACAACAAGAGTAAATAATCTCAGGAATTTCTAAACTAAAACTCTTGTGTAAAATTAAAGTTTAAGTTAATAATGATTTACTTATATAAATATTCGATGGCACTAAAATATTTTTACAATAAAATGCTAAACACTTATCTTATTAAATTAAAAGTATATGTAAAAAGAAGAAAAAAGACATTTTTAAGTTTAAAAACATTATAATGAAGCTACATTTGGTTCAAGTGAACTAATAAAGAACGATTAATTTTTTTTTTTTTTGTTCTAAAGAAAGTTATTATTTATACCTTGACATAAATGGAAAGGATTTGTTTAGCTGAAAGCAAACAGATTAAATTGTATTTTACATAATAATTCTTATTTTACCCAGTAATAAAAGAAAATTATTCGGAGACAAAACTTATCAGTAATGAATTTATATTGGTCAAGTACCTAGTAAATCGTTCGACTATATTTGACATTATTTATGAGTAAATTTATGACAGTTAATTTTAGCTATAAACTGAGAAACGTCTTGAATTATATATTAAAAGAAAGCTGCTCTTATGTTTAAAATAATCAAAGAAAATAGATTTAAAGTAAAACACGTCATGAAATACTATTATATAAAAAATATGTTTTTTTTTTTTTTTAAAAAAAACTGTATTTTTAAAGATGCGTTTTCATAAAAGAGGGCAAAGAAATTCAGATATAAAAAAATATATTATTATATACATTTCAAAACCCAGGATCCTATAAATAAAAAATAAAGTGCTCAGCTGAATAATTTATTTTGTTTCATGCCAGCTTAATTTAATTTTAATCTTATTTTCATTATTTAAGTTTTTTTTAAATTGTTTTAAAAAAAAATATTATTAATGAACTATTGAACATTTTCGTTTGAAAATGATTGCCATGTGTATAAATGTAGTAATTGAAGCTTCAAATTCGGATAGATATCTTAACCTGGATAAATTGTCTACACATTATGAAATGGAAAAATCATTACGAAGCTGAAATATGAACTTGAATTAATGTATTATTATTTTTTTTTATGGGCTGCTTTATTGGTTTAAAAAAAAAGAAAACCATAAAAATATTTATGCTATTAATTTTGTAACACTTTTGCATAAATATACAGGTAAACTAAGGTTATATTTTTAAAACGAAATAGGTTTATTTAATGAGCAAATTTTCTTTGCCATTCTTAAGTAGATTTAGTTGATTTATTAAGCATTACATTAGCTAGTTTTTATTTAATAATTTTATTATAGAGATTTAAATATCACAGTCTTATTTTCATATAAATGGGATGTTTTACTTAATTTTTTTATTTTAAATTTACTAAAGAAGTTTATCAGAGAATATCCATTCATTTGTTTTATGAATGTTATATTAACAGTAATTACAAATATTTTATATTCATCGAGAAGTAAATATTCTTGCAGTTAATTTACAATTTTAAAAGTCCACTAGTTATTATATTTTTAGCATTTAATATTTTGTTATGTGTGCATTGTGCCTTGCCTAGAATTTTATATGCATTTAATTTCAAAGTATTTTCTACAGTAGTCAGTTGACATAGTTTGCTTTGTTGGTTAGAACATTGGATATAAGTTTTGTATTTTATGAATTTCTTGGAAATAACTTATTTAGTTTAAGTGAAGTATATATCTTGCTATTAGTTAGTATTTGGTAGCCTCAAGAATTAGGCTTAATTCATAATTTTTGAATATGTTTATGGAGTCGAGAGTATCCTCCATCCTTATTGTATTGTATTTCCATGATTTGATAGTGCTTGTCCCCAAAAGAGGGTTATTATATTGTATTTTTCAGTGATGATAATCACATTTATAAGCATTGGAAATCCCATGAGAGGATTGTGCTTTTCTGGTGGGTGATCCTGTTCCCAGATGTACTGAAGATAAATTCCAGACATCAGTTTTGCCTCGTAGTTAGGTATTTTGGAAACCACCACATTCTTTTCCAGCTCTGAGGAGTTTAGTATTTTTATATTTTTTGCCTATCATTCATGATGACTTAATGCTAATTCCACCACCGTAGGTGATGTTGCATTTGTTTTAAATTTGTGATGTTAAGATATGCTTGTTTGAGGAAATGTATTTCCTCAGGTAGTTGTAGTTAATTTAAAGCTCATAGGTATATCAATGTTTGTTGTGGCTATGATAGTTTTATCATGCACAAGCTAACCAACAATAAGTTATATTTATTTTAAAGTATGTTAAATATGCATATAGTATAAGTGGCAATTCACACATACTAATTTAATATTTTCATCCAGAGTTTCGCCGCTGGATTTGTAAGTCTGTTACATTTTTAACTTTATAACATTGAGGGAATAATTTTATGTGGAGTAAATGTATTAATATATATATATATAACTAATCTCTGATGAATGAATGTCCCATACACTTAACTTAAGTTTTATTTTAAGATTACCTTAGTCTAATTTAAAAATATATCATTAGTTTAATATTAGTTATGTCAGTATAAATAGTTGTAGTTTTCAAAATGTATGCTTTTCCAACTTAGCGTTCGTTAAGTTTAGGATTATAAAATTATGTTAGAAGTTCAAATATGAACATAGTTTTGTGTGTAATTCTGATTACTAGATGACACCATAATGTTTTAAAATATTTTAATTAAAAAATTATAATGTGCTTATTAAATACAGACATTATAATTAAAGTTAAAGATTGTAAAATCTGTAATTATTACAAGAGATTAAAATTGAATCGCCTTAGCCTGTTATTAAATATACTAATGTAAACTAAAGGAAATTATTAAAAGTCAAAATACTTATAGTAAATCCCAGTGTGATATTGGCAATGATTGTAGTCCATTAAATTTGTAAGAATTTCTTATTGTTCTTAATAAACCATATTATTATTATTTCAAAAGTTTTGTTTTGTTTGTTTTACTTTTATATGAGAATATATTATTATCTTGGGTTCCAAGTTCACAAAATCTTAAAATTTTAAAGTTATTGAATCTTAAATTCAGACATTCACAAGGATACTCTAAGTTAATTAAATATAGTTGATATTGTCTTGAAAATTAAAAACAAGCTATGTTAAAGTAAACGATTCTCATATTGAATCATAAATACAGATAATTTGCATTATAGCAGATACCTAATTAAATATTTAGTTAAAAGTTTATTTTTTATAAATTATAGGTATATCTTTCAGATTAAAGATTATGCAATATCAGATTAACAATATTAGTACTTCAGAAGAATATTTCAATTAATATTATTTTCGGAGCTGCACCTTGTCTTATATTTACTGCACATCATCTATCATCATCTTAAATCTGATATATTTAAAAAATTCTAATTCATTTGCATTTGGAATCTTTAGTGGTTGTCTGTGAGTATGGAAAGGCATTAAAAGTACCCTTGCTCTTTTCTTTGCTTAAGTGATATCTTCGATAATAGGCCATTATTAGTTAAATTTAAATTGATTCATTAAATTGTTTGAATTTTTTTTTAAAGAATATAGACTTTATTATACAAATGAATTTCTCTAGACAACAAAAAAAATCTAGTATAAATTTACATTTTTACTAATAACTTCCTGAATTTCTTGTACTAAGAACCAGTCCATGTGGATACGCAGATTTCTTTGGGTGCAACAAGCTTATCTTTTTTTCGAATAGAATTAAATGTATTTTTAAAAAATAGTTGTAAATCCAATGGAGAATTTGTTATAACTATATGGCATCTAAGTAACCATATTACATGGTTAATAAATATGCATCTTCTGATATTGCAGAAATTACCCATTTTAATATTATGAATGATATCAAAGAGTTCTGGATTGTGATTATTGAAGTAATTTTGAATTATATATTTTGTTTCTCTTAGTCCCGAGCAAGAAACAAGAATATGATCAAATGTTTCACTATCTTTTTTACACAAAATACATAAGGAATCAATCCTTTTAAATCCTCTATTTGAAACAAGGAAATCGTTGGTAGGAAGTGAAGATAGATTTATTTTAATGATAAAATCAATATATTTAGGCATTAAATACCATTTTTTCATTTTATTAAAAAGATTTATCATTTTAAACGTGTCCCAATATGTGTTCTTATTATTAAAAAGAATTTCATTTAAATCCATTTGTTTATCAATAAGTGAGATGAGAAGTTGTAGCCAATTTTTTTTTAATATTCGGGGAAGGCGTATCTGTGGGAATGATTGTGTCAATAATATTTTTATAATTAAATTCAATCTTGATGTAGTAGAATAAATTAACTATATTTTTAATTAATAATGTATTAATTGAATGTAAACCTAGGTCTTTAAGTATTTTTGGATTTTGCATTTTACTTATACTGATACAGACCACTTTTTTTTTCCAAAGGAGGCCAGAGCACAATGAGTTAATTTGCGAAGTAAATTTTTAGTAGGGTTTAAAATCGGTAAATAATAATTAATTCTGCTGAAAACAAGAGAATTTAGTAAGAGAACTTTATCATATAAAGATAAGTAAATGCTTTTTAGAGAATCTATTATTATTTTTTTGTTGATATAATCAGTTTGTCTTTTAAAATTTTCCTCATTTTGTTTGGTAAAAGGTACAGTGGTATACCTAAAAAAGGTTGAGGTTTTGATGAGAAACATGCAGGGACATTTTCTCCTGAATGAAGTTTCCAAACTGCAGATTTCTCTAGATTAAAATATAATTTGTATTCCAATGAAAACTTTTTAAGGATTTTTTCAAGTTCTGGTAGGTGTTTAGCTGATGCCAGCATTACAACAATATCATCCATATATGCAAGATGTTTAATTTCTTTGTTTAGAAAAGGAACAAAAATTCCAGGAAGTTTTGTTTCCATTTCTATGAGAAGGGGGTTAATATAAGCAATGAATAAAAGTGCACTCAAGGGTGAGCCCTGAGGAATAGAAATTGATGGTTTAAAGCCAGGTGCAATTCTAACATTGAGTGTAATGAAAATTTCTCTATTAAATAGAAGATTCTCTATCATAGTAAGATAGACAGAGGGAACTCCATATTGTTGTAGTGTTTTCATTAATATTTCAATTCTTACTGAATCAAATGCTGCTATAATATCTAGTTGTACAGCTATTGTCTTTGATTTTCTTTTAATTCTAATGTATTTTGTTAAAATTTTGAAAAGGCAAATTGCATGCATTGTGGATGAACCTTTCTTTGCATATTGAGTAGAAGAAATATTATCTAAAATCTTTTGTTGAATCTTGTCTTTAATCAGCCCTTCTATGATCTTAATAAGAAGAGGAGTCATAGAGATAGGTCTTATATTTGATGTAATAGAGGGAAGACCTTTCTTTTTTAAAAAAGGCACCAATGAAATAGGGTAGAGGCCAGGTATGTCTTGACAACTTGAGGCTATGACGTCAATGACACCTTTTATAATTGGAACAGTAAAGTGAGCCAAATGTGATAGTACAAATTTTGGGAGGCCATGAGAGCCAGGAGGTGTTTTTTCAGGAAGTGAATTTAATTTGTTTAAAATTAATTGCTCAGTTATTTCATGATCATTTTTTTGAGTATTGTTGAATATAGTTCTAATTTGATTGCCGGATGTTGTATGAAGTTTATTGAAGAAGAAATTCCTAATAATCATTAGCATTGAAGAACCAGCATAGTTGGCTCCATTGTCTAAAATGGATAAAGGTATAATAAGTTTTGGTTTTGATCCTAATGCCCAACGAATATAACTTTTAGTCCAGGCATATCTACTGGCTAGAAAAACTTTAGATCTCTTAATAGAAATATTTTCAGCTAGTGCCCTTTGTAATTCTTTATATTTAATTTTAATTTGAAGTATTTTATTAATATTAAGTGTTGTAGAGGGCATTGAATTCATTATGGCAGACAGAGAATCCATTTCTTTTAGCATTTTACATGGTCCATTTTGTTTTCTACAAAAATAATTGGTTATGGCTCTTAGAATTTCAGTAAAAGTAAACCAGGCATCAATCAGTGGCTTAAATAGGATATTTGCCTTGTGAAAATAAATGTAGGCCTCAGAAAAGACAGCCTCAGGAGTTGTAAATTTATTAATTAGTCTTGATGTTCTTGGAAGACCATCAATAATATTAATTGGGCCATTTATGCAAAGCAAAATTTTTAAAGCTAGGTGATCAGAGAAAAAAACATGTTTTAGAGATGTTTCAATCTTGAAATGTAAGTCAGGAGAGTAATAAATCAAATCTATAAGTGAAGAATACTGTTTTGTGTAGAAAGAATAAGCATTATTATTAAAGAAACCTTGAGCTGACATGAGACCATAATTAATTAAATGTAAATATTTTCTGTCAAATGTGTGATAAGGAAGATTAAAATCGCCCAACAGAATAGTTGATGCTGAACTATGATAAATAGCCAAGTTAATTATATTTATTACTTTATAAATCGTATTACTATTATTTTGAAGATAGAGATATATTACATTTAGATTTGTCTGACCAAATACAAAATTAACTATTATAACATTTGAATCTAAATGGATAATATTAAAGGTTGTAAATTTAGAGATGCGATTTACTATGAATGCAACTCCTCCTGAAGGAGAATTTGCTATGGAGAATTTAAATTGACCTAATGAAGATAAAATTTCTGATATTTTGCAGTTGCTGTTTATATGTAATTTAGTTTCTGCAAAGAAAATAATATCTGGTGTTTCTTTTAAGAAAAAAATATTTTATAGCATAGACACGTTGTAAAGAGTTTAATCCTCTTACATTTATACCTATTATTTTAATTTTCATTGAGTATTGATAAAAACTAGAATTTTAAAATATAAATTAAATTTGATTAGGAATCAATGGAAAAAATGAAAGAATCATTCCAATACATCAAATCCAACTAAGGGTGAGAATTGGAAATCACTCTCTTTGTCTTCTACCACTTCAGGTGTTAATAAATTAAGATGTGACCCTGAATTTGTAGGAGTGATATAAGCAATCACATTATTTGTTGTACTTAATGATGTATTAGACTTCTCTACTTGCATTAGATTATCTAATTCATTTTCATATTCTTGATTTTTTTTAATTTTCTTTTTGTTAGGATGTTTAGTAATAGAATTTAAGTCATTATCAGAGCCACAAAGTGTGCTTGAACTATTAGAAGAATCATTTGTTATTATTTCAGTAGTTTTATCTAAATTTGTAATTAAATTTCTTTCTTTTTTTCGTTTATGTAATCTTGGTAAACTCTTATTTAAATGAGAATTAATTAATTGTTCAGAAGTATTAAGAAAACATTGATCTTCTATTTCTTTTTTATTTTTTTCTATTTCTTCGTGAAGAATCCCTGTAATCTCTTGTGATTTAAGTTGTTGATTTCTTCCTAATTGGCTACTTTGTCTATTTTGAATATTAATAATTGAAGAAGAATTATGAGAAAAAGAATTTCTATGATGATCAATGTTTGATGCAAAACAGGAATCTTCCCGTTGTTTGTTTTGATAATCCAAAACTGGGCAACGGTGAAACTTAGATGATTTAATATTACATCTTTGGCAAAAACTTTTCGGACAGTCTTTAATTAGATGGTCTCTTGATTTGCATATATAGCACTGTGATGGAACTCCTTGAAAACTTATTACTAAGGTAGTCTTTGCAACCATATGAAATGATGGGATGTCTAGAG
The DNA here is from genome assembly GCA_028023455.1 of Epiperipatus broadwayi. Classification (NCBI taxonomy): domain Eukaryota; kingdom Metazoa; phylum Onychophora; class Udeonychophora; order Euonychophora; family Peripatidae; genus Epiperipatus; species Epiperipatus broadwayi. The sequence continues at coordinate 7,575,163 of JAQFVV010006234.1, forward strand.
CAGTGATATTTTCTTTAAGGGCTAAATTAAATGAGGCTATGTTCAAAAGCACATGGAAAGGAGCTCCCTTCTCATTTAAAAAAAAAACAACTCTGAAGTTATGCCATAAATGTTTAGTATTTTTTGAAGATCATGTGAATCAAATTCTGGGTAGCAATTTCTTATAATACCTTTTAGGGATCTTTTTATATTTAAATCAACTTTACATAACCATAAATCTCCAAGCATTCTGTAAGTATTTATAAAAGCTGTTTTGTATGTAATAGAAGCAAATTCTAAAATAAGATATCTTTTGTTTTGATGATGAGACACTTTATTTATATAATTCCAATGTTTATTTAAACTAAGAGTGTTATATAATAAATCTATAGGGAAGAGTAAAGGTTTAATGTCATTGTTAGTTGCTGAGATAATTAATGTGTTCTCCTTTTGATATACTTTGAAAGAGTCTAAAAGTGCTTGAGAAATAGATAAATTAAATTTTTTATTGATTTTATTAAAATCGTCTCATGAGGGAGTAAAAGAATTATCTGCATTTTTTGCATTAATAATTGATACTTTTGTGTGATCAAAATGAGTTTGCTCTGTTTCTTCATCATCATCTTCAAGGTCTAGAGAGAGAAGTGAGTTTTGTGAAGAATGATGTGAGATAGTACAATTGTTTGTTGGTATTTTAGTTTTAACCTTCTGAGCATAGCTCATTTTGTTTTCATTAATTCCTTTATTATCATTTTCATATAATACTGAGTAATGATAACTATTGTCTTTATTTATATTCTTGCAAACTTCAACAGTTTTATTTTGTTTAGCTTTATCCACAGTCTTATGTTCTTTATCATTAACCCTGGTATCAATCAAATTGCTAATTTCATTTGAAGAATCATCACTATCTTCTATGCAATTTTTTTTAAAGTTTGAATTGTTAGTTTTATTATATAACTCAAAACTAAATGTAACGATCCGTAGAAAGGAGACTTAAGGTATCTGCACTACAGGGCGCCATCTAGGCATTTGAACCTAGAAAAATTTATAGAGTAGGCAGATATGTAAGTCAAAAAAAAATTTTTTTTTTTATATTTTGCATCCGGTCGTTAGCCCATGTCACTAGCTCAGTGGAATATCAGAGATTTAATAATATAATATAAGAGTATATATATAAAAAAGAATAAAATAAGCCACTGCCAGTAATTAACACACAAACATTTATTTATGTACATATATATAAGATTGAAAATTGTTTTAGTATCAGTTTACATTTTAACATCTAACATTATTTTTAACTTTACTTTAAATTTTAATTTACATTTTTAATTTCTATTATATTATAAGTTTACATTTTAATTAAGTTCGCACAGATGAGATTATAAAAGCTTGTTTTAATATGTTGCGTATAGATCGGTTACATAGATTTCAATGGTTAAAAACATTTCAAAATAAACATAAACGATTAAAATATAAAATCATTGATACTGACAATTGCAGAGGGAAATTTATAAGTAACCCAATAGTATTCACCATAAGATACTTGCATTGTCACCAATAACTTAAAAGACATCCGAATAAATACATTTTAGATACTCACCATGAGGTATCATTATTTATCGAATTTCTATATATTTTGATCAAATATGAAATCCAAAACATCATTAACCAATAATGAATCCATGCAAACATCTATAAACAACTTAAATTTAATGCATTTTTATTTAGTGTTGAGTATGAATAGACTACATAGATTTGCATTTGAAAATAAACATTCTATCCCTATTTAACCTTAGGCTAAAATTCGTAGTCAAACTGGCATCAATTCATCTGATATATCGATGTATTCAATGTAATAAAATATGGCAGCACAAAAAGTTAAGAGAAGAAACTGCCTCTCATCAGATAGGAATATTACATCTATCTGTGAAGAAGAGCAATAAAACAAAGAACTCCATAGAAAGGAACTGTGGTATCCGACTTATAATTCTTTCCATAGGCAAACGGGTGTGTGCAGCGTAAGAAGCGATTCTGCCCATAGCGAATCTGTACTACATCTACTAAATTACACCAATATATCCAATCCATTGACCCAATTAACCACGAAACAAATAACCTAAGATTATCCTCCCTTAATATAACTTTACAAGTCTATACAGCCATTCACGCCCGACTTAAGTTTAACATTTATATAATTTAACTTAACGGAAAACAGAAATCATAATAAAACTTAAAGAACAAAAAATAAATAAATGGAAATGATTTTAAATAAAAAAATATATCAAATAACATTATTAATATTAATTTACATTGGTCAGATAGGATTCTATTTGTATTTTTTATATATGAAAAGTTTTTAATTTAATGTTCATAAATTATAAAGTTCTTACATTTTTTTAAACAGTTCATCTTTATATGTTCCTTGCTGTTTGAATGTGAATTCCCACGCTGTCCTAAAAAGATTGATATCCATTTAGCTGTTGTTTTATTTATTCATTCGGAGGTTTTTTAGTTTAGTTGGTCCTCAATGTAAAAAATGATAGTTCATTTCTCTTTCTTTCTTTGGCAAAACTGAAGGGATTGAAGAGTGCGTCTTTTCAATCCCTTCTCCTTCACTTCTGCACTAACACATATCTGTCCTCTCTCAATAACCAATAACTATTAATAATTTTCAATGTTTCCTTTTATATTAATTTTAAGGATCCAATGGATGTTACGTCATGATGGTGAAGACCCTTTCATTGAGGTCAGATTTCCTGATGGATTTATTTCATTTGCTAAAAGTTTCTATTGTTTTCCTATCTGACCGATGTTTTTACATTTAAATGCCCAAGGCTAGTTTACATAACTAATTAACACAATCACTTCCATTTCTGATTAATTAATGTGTTTTCCAAGATTAAAGATATATTTTTATCTCTAAATCTTAAGTTTTTGTTTTTAAAATACCTTTCTATTTTTAATAGTTTTATTTTAATAATTTTTTTTATCTGTGCGATTTATATATACGAGTTTAAGATGATATTTAATTTCAATTTTTAATTCTTAAAGAAAATTTTTAAATGTGAACTTCTTATTTTAACTTTATGTTTAATAATAAAAAAAACAATGTAACAACGTCTGTGCTCATTACATAAACTTTTTATCATTCAAAATATTAGGAGATGAAATTAGAGTATTGTTATTTTCATTTCCAATAGACTCTCGATTATAAATACCCACATAATCGTGTAAGTTTTGATTTTTCAATTTTGGATTATTTTCTTTTACATTTTCTGAAGCAGGGCTTAAGTCAAATTTATCAACATTTGTTGGCAATTCAATACCATTTTCATTATTTATCTTTTGAACTTCAGAAGTTTTAAAATTTGATATTTGTTTAGAAATGATATTAGTGTTAGAAAAATCTTTATGTAGTAGTACTTTTTTTGACTTTTTTGTAATTTGCTCATTTGAACTTTTAATAGAATGAATTGAAGCATTTGTTACAATAATTTTTTTTTTGTTCTAAATTTCCATTTCCATTGTTATCTGAATTATCTTAACGTTCTAATTTAGAATTAGTTTTAACAATGCTTTCTTTCAATATTATTTTTGAATTACTTGAATTATTTGTTTCATTTTCATTTTCATTTTCAAAAAAAGTTTCACAGGAAATTTTAATAGATTTCTTTTTTATATCTTTTGTTGACATTGTTTTTGATGTTTTAAACTAATTTTGCATAGAAACATTTTTGTCATCCATTACTAAGAAATCATGTTTAACTTTTTCATTTGAATTTTCTTCAGAATAACTCTGAATTTTACTCATTTGCTTCTCAACAGACTAAAAGATTTAAGTCTTACCTTTCAAATTAGAACACACAATTCTTCCTTCACACACTACTACTCTTCAGAAAAATAATAATAAAATCAGTCTAAATATCAAACAGCTGTATCAAAAGCACCACTAGATGGCACTCTCAATTGTTTGAATTAATGTTTATTACTTTAAGATTGAACATATTATAATTATTTTATGGTCAGCTAAGATGTCACTTATTTATTTATTAATCACAGTAATTCTTTATTAGGCAACTTAACTTAAATTTTAATTTTATACAAGAGTGTTAGTTTTAAAATCCCTGAGGTTATTTACTCTTATTGTTTTAGTAAATATAATTCTGTAAGATAATATTTTAAAGCAAAGCATCATAGGTCTTATTCAGAGAGTGTATAATCTATTGCATGGGTCCCCAACCCTATGCCCATGGGCACCATGGCGCCCGCAGATCATTTTATGTGTGCCCGCCGCTATCCGAACACGATAAAAAATTATTTATCTGATACAAATAAATTTAATTTTTGAATTTTTTTTATGAATTATTGTATTATATTGTAATCAAATTGTAGGGCATACTATACTGTTACAGCGTAAAAATATAAATGTCAATTATATGTTAAAATTTAATTTTTGAAATAAATATTTTTTGTACATTATGCACATGTGATGTGATGTGATGTGGCTTCCCCATAAACGAAGTCAAGAATATCTCATCAATTATGTCCATATAAAAAATAAATGGTGCCCGCCACCTAGCTGAAAAAATAAATGGTGCCCGCCACCTGGCCAGTATTATGGAATGTGCTCTTAAGTGCAAAAAGGTTGGGGACCTTTGATCTATTGGTAGGACTAGTATGTTAAGCATTGATTAGTGATTTTAGATAATATTTTGTATGGTTTATTAAAATATTAATATGCTGTAGTAGTTATAGTTCATCAGTATTGGATTTGATCGTTATTTGATCATACATCTCTGGATCATCATCTCTTTTCTTTAAATTTATTGTAACCCCACTGAGCTGAGTCGTTAAGAGTCTCTTATTTATATTATATTTCATTTCATTTCAAGTTTATTCCTTTTCTTTTCATGTCATTTCTCATATCTTTCTATCATCTCAACCATTTAAAATATCTTTTTCTTATATCTCTCTTTCATATCTTTCCCATCATCTCATTTCTTCTCTTTCTCCATTATATATATATATATATATATATATATGGAGAAATGATATATATATATATATATATATATATATAATTTCTATTACTTTTCCCCATTCTTTTCTTCCTCAATTCTTCTCTTTTCCATCATTTATTTATCTTTACCATTATCATTATTTCTTTTTCTTCCCCTCTCTCATTTCTTTATTAGCATTATCTCTTCCTCTTTCTTTCTCTTTTCTATTTCTCACACACCCCTCTTATTCTAGTAGGTTACAATTAGCATTTTCTCTTATTCTATCTCCCTTTCTTTTTTTCTTTCTTTTCCACACCCCTCTCTTATTTCATTATTTATCTCTTTTCCTTCTTTTCTTTTCTCTCTTTCTCTATCTCTCATTCTTTTAGGTTACAATTGGCCTCTCTCATATCATTTTCATCATTTATCTTTATCATTATCTCTCCTTTATTCCATTTTCTTTTCTCTCTTTCTCTATCTCTCATTCTATTAGGTTACAATTGGCCTCTCTTATTTCATTTTCATCATTTATCTTTATCATTATCTCTCCTATATTCCATTTTCTTCTTATCTCTCCCTCCCTGTCTCTATTTTATTAGGTTACAATTGGCACCCAACTGTGTAGGCTTCGATTAAGCATGTAGGCCTCAATTTATGTTGTGAAAACCTGTATTAGATGTTGATAGATTTTTGTAGATTTTGCTGACTTGGTTTGGAGTCATTTTTGCTATTAATTCTGATTTTATGCATTTTTTTAATTTACTAGATAAAATAGAATTAGATTAGCTAGTTAATTAGTCTAGTTAAAACTAGTTAGAATCAACATGTCTAAATTACAAGACAAGTTTTGAAGATATCAATATATTATCATTGATAAGTGCAATTTATAAATTATCATCATATAAGTAAATAATTGACTCAGTATTGCATTTACCGATATCATGTTATTATGGTATCTGAGTTATCTGTTATATAATGTTTATTGTTTTGTTAATCAAGTGTATTAACAAATCATTATTTTGGTATTTAATATTTGTTGAACAATTGTGAAGCAAGACTCATATAAAAGTGAACAAAAATATAATGGTGGGAGTCGTAAAAATAAAATATTCCTTATTGTAGCATTATTGCTGTAGTTTTAGTTGTTTTGATTGTTAGGAGATATCAGGAAATGGTTACCTTATTATAGTTATTATTGCAATTTTTAAAAAAAAATATTGTTAAAGTTTAAAAAATAAAATATTATGGATAGCCATGTAGAAACCATTGAAATGTTTGATAGTTGAGGGGAATTCCCAGATTATCCCACACCAGACCCTCTAGCCCTTAATTTGAAAAATAAATTATCAAATGAAAATATAAATACAAGTGTTATTAGTTCAGGAATTATTAGAGTTGATAGTTATCTAATACAAATTATGATGGCAAAGTTTGAGAGAATGCTTCAAGATTGGAGAGAGGAATTGAATTTGAAGTCTAATCAGCCTAGATAAGATCTTCTGAAAAGTAGAGAAGATAGGGAGGCAGGCTCAGAAGTTATTAAAGTAGAGGATAAAAATGTAGATGAAGAAAAACCAGATGTTAAGTTGATAGATGTTCAGGAGAAAAGTAAAGTATTAATAGATGCTGTTAGTGAGAATCCTCCATTAAATGTAGAACAGGCCAATAAAGAAAATAGATTAGTGTATGGAGAAACTGAAGGCCATAAGGAAATTGTTGGAATAACTAATCAAGACCTTAAGGTAGTTAGTGCTGAAACAAAAGGAATAGAAGGAAATAAACATTTTGAGAATGATGAAGTACAGAATAAAGATCAGAATTGCGTGAAAATAAAATTAAAGTCCCAAAAACAATCAGAAGAAGTAGAATTAAGTTGTGAAAGATTAAAGGACAATGTTCAGAATGTAGAAATTGGACACTTCAGTTCTCAAGGGTTAGACAATAGTGCTCTAGAGTTATGAGAAATAAAATTGCATTATAATAAAATGAATGAAGGTGTTATAACTTTAGAAGTTGAATTAAGTTCACCAGAATATGAGAAAAGAAATAGGAGCAACGAAATTAGAGTCACAAAAGCAAATTACAGAATGGAAGGAAACAATAGTAGAGGTAAGGAGATGTAATCAAGAGTTAGAGATACATAAAATGGATATAGCTGAAAAAATTAAGAAATCACATGAGTTATCACAGAAGCAGTTAGAAAAAGGTTCAAAATTTCAAAATTTTGTTGAGGACATAGTATTGTACATTCCTAATCAGTCAGAAAAGGTAGACTTGATTTTGAAGAGTCAGTATAGAGAAAATCAAGAATTGGCTGAAAAAGTTAGTATAGATGAGAAAATAGCTAAAGAACCTGTGAAATTAATTGATTTTGTGATAGAAAGCAAATAAGTTGCACAGTCTGTAGAAAAAGTTAGTACAGATGTAGAAATAACCAAAGAACATGTGGTATTAATTAATAAAGAAGTCAGTAAAATTAAGGTAAAATTTAAGGATAAATTAAGAAAGATATTTAATGTAAATATTCTTAAGAGAAGGATTAAGCCAGAGAGAGATCGGGGAAAAGCTAAGGTTAAACTAAAGAGAGCAAAAGGAATGTTGACAAATGTTGTTTATCTAAAAATGATTAAAGAACATGTGATTTGGTAAATAGAGAAGTTGGTAAAATGAAAATCAAATGTAAAACTAAGAATACAAAGAAGTTTTATTTAAATTTTCTTAGAAAAGTTATTAATCCGGAAAGAGATTTAGGCAAAGCCAAAGTAAAGCTTAAATGTAAAAGTAAGAAGAAAACCAAAGTAGATTTTGTGAGAGAGGTAATTAATCATAATAAACATATGAAGAAAATTAAAGTAAAATTCAAAGAGATGAGTAGAGAGAAGGTTAAGATAAGTTATCTTAGTAAAGGTGTAGATTATATAAAAGAAATTGGAAAAGCTAAAGTCAAACTAAAGAAGTAAACAAAAAGTTGATCAATGTTATTGGTTGAAAGACATCCAGAAATAAAATTATCGAAAATAGAAAGGCAAAAATTAGACTAAAGAAGGGTGAGATAATACTTCTTAGAGAAAAACTTGTTAGGAGGAAAGAAATAAAGAATGCAAGAGAAAAATTCAAGAGTAATTATATGCCAAATTTTAGGAAAAATTTTAGTAAGAAGTATTGTTTTAGTGTAATAGAAAGTAGGAAGAAAGAATTGAAATCATAAGGTACCTACAATGCCAGACATTTTATATCTTACCATAAGAAAATATAAATTTTGAAAAGTTTAGTATACTTAATTCATAGTATAATTTAGAGGTAATATTTGTCAAATTTGGCCATTGATTGTTGATGTATAATAAAAAGAGCTTATATGTTCAAGGTATAATTATTACTATTTTTAAATTATTATTTTTTTTCCCTCTAACTGTGGGAAAATTGTAACTAAGTGAAGTTTCACTTGTTTCCAATAAATGATCAGGGTTATCTTAACTGAACCTTTTGTTGAGATTTTCTAATTTTTTTAAAAAAAAAATAATGATAAAAATGAAAATTAACTTAATTAATGAATATATGGGATAATCTTACATAATATATGTGAATTATTTTTAATAAAGGATGCTAGACAGTAATTTGAATTAAAAGAAATATCAAAAATAGTTGGGAAATGATAAATGATATTTAATGTATTTTAAAGTAACTATTGTATAATTTATTTTGATATCTAAATGATAATAATGAGATATTATAAATAAGTTGGAATGAATAGTAATAAATTTAAAAAAAAATAATCTGTAAGTTTTATTAAAACAATATAACACTATTTATTAGATGTAAGTTAGTAGCGTTCCACTTATAAAATTATTTTAAATTAAATATTTGGTAATATTTTTAGTTTTGTAATTTTAAAAGAATAACTTTTAAACAATGGGTGAGTTCATATTTATAGATTACCCATATATGGAAATGTGTGTGTGTGTGCAAGAAAGATACATGAACATAAGAAGAAAAAAAAAAAATTTTAATTCTAATATTTATAAATAAATAAATGGATGGATATAAATTTATGGAAGAAATATTTAAAAGTTAATAAAGAGGGATAGTTCTGAATTTTATATTTATTACTATTATTTTTAAAAAAATATTATTTCAAAAAATAATACGTAACATTTGTTAAACAATGAATTTTTGACTTTGTGGCTATGAGTCACGTGATTTCGTATCATTAGAAATTGCGTTAGTAAATCGACTTTACAGCCGATCTGTCAAGAATAGTAAAGTTTAATAAAAAATAATTTTATTGGCTTACAAGCCAACTAATATAAAAAATGGGTGTATTAAACAATATCAGGTATAAAAAAATATCTGGAATTCACCAGGGGGCTGATATTTTTATTACTGCAAGTAGCTGAATCCAAGAGTCTTATTTAATAAAAAATTGTATTTTTTTTTAAAATTATTATTTATTTAAAGTATAATATTTAAAATCATCTTGCAGTGATGAAGGGCTGAAAAAAAAGGTAAGGATCCTGATATTAAATTTCAACCACAACAATAAAATTATAATGAGAAAATGTTTGATAAAGCTAGCATCTGTTATATTGTATGCATTTGATTTAGTCATTTTTCTTTACTTGAAAGTAAAATTAAAGTTTAAGTTAATAATGATTTACTTATATAAATATTCGATGGCACTAAAATATTTTTACAATAAAATGATAAATACTTATTTTATTAAATTAAAAGTATATGTAAAAAGAAGAAAAAAGACATTTTTAAGTTTAAAAACATTATAATGAAGCTACATTTGGTTCAAGTGATCTAATAAAGAACGATTAATTTTTTTTTTGTTCTAAAGAAAGTTATTATTTATACCTTGACATAAATGGAAAGGATTTGTTTAACTGAAAGCAAACAGATAAAATTGTATTTTACATAATAATTCTTATTTTACCCAGTAATAAAAGAAAATTATTCGGAGACAAAACTTCAAAGTAATTCGCAACTTATCAGTAATGAACTTATATTGGTCAAGTACCTAGTAAATCGTTTGGCTATATTTGACATTATTTATGAGTAAATTTATGACAGTTAATTTTAGCTATAAACTGAGAAACATCTTGAATTATATATTAAAAGAAAGCTGCTCTTATGTTTAAAATAATCAAAGAAAATTGATTTAAAGTAAAACACGTCGTGAAATACTATTATATAAAAAATATGTTTTTTTTTTTTTAAAAAAACTGTATTTTTAAAGATGTGTTTTCGTAAAAGAGGACAAAGAAATTCAGATAAACAAATATATATTATTATATAGATTTCAAAACCCAGGATCCTATAAATAAAAAATAAAGTGCTCAGCTGAAGAATTTATTTTGTTTCATGCCAGCTTAATTTAATCTTAATCATAATCTTATTTTCATTATTTAAGTTTTTTTAAAATTGTTTTAAAAAAAATATTATTAATGAACTATTGAACATTTTCGTTTGAAAATGATTGCCATGTGTATAAATGTAGTAATTGAAGCTTCAAATTCGGATAGATATCTTAACCTGGATAAATTGTCTACACATTATGAAATGGAAAAATCATTACGGAGCTGAAATATGAACTTGAATTAATGTATTATTATTATTTTTTTTATGGGCTGCTTTATTGGTTTTTAAAAAAAAGAAAACCATAAAAATATTTATGCTATTAATTTTTTAACACTTTTGCATAAATATACAGGTAAACTAAGGTTATAATTTTAAAACGAAATAGGTTTATTTAATGAGCAAATTTTCTTTGCCATTCTTAAGTAGATTTACTTGATTTATTAAGCATTACATTAGCTAGTTTTCATTTAATAATTTTATTATAGAGATTTAAATATCACAGTCTTATTTTCATATAAATGGGATGTTTTACTTAATTTTTATTTTAAATTTACTAAAGAAGTTTATCGGAGAATATCCATTCATTTGTTTTATGAATGTTATATTAATAGTAATTACAAATATTTTATATTCATCGAGAATTCTTGCAGTTAATTTACAATTTTAAAAGTCCACTAGTTATTATATTTTTAGCATTTAATATTTTGTATGTGTGCATTGTGCCTTGCCTAGAATTTTATATGCATTTAATTTCAAAGTATTTTTTACAGTAGTCAGTTGACATAGTTTGCTTTGTTGGTTAGAACACTGGATATAAGTTTTGTATTTTACGAATTTCTTGGAAATAACTTATTTAGTTTAAGTGAAGTATATATCTTGCTATTGTTTAGTATTTGGTAGCCTCAAGAATTAGAATTAGTTCATAATTTTTGAATATGTTTATGGAGTCGAGAGTATCCTCCATCCTTATTGTATTGTATTTCCATGATTAGATAGTGCTTGTCCCCAAAAGAGGGTTATTATATTGTATTTTTCAGTGATGATGATCACATTTATAAGCATTGGAAATCCCATGAGAGGATTGTGCTTTTCTGGTGGGTGATCCTGTTCCCAGATGTACTGAAGATAAATTCCAGATATCAGTTTTGCTTCGTAGTTAGGTATTTTGGAAACCACCACATTCTTTTCCAGCTCTGAGGAGCTTAGTATTTTTATATTTTTTGCCTATCATTCATGATGACTTAATGCTAATTCCACCACAGTAGGTGATGTTGCATTTGTTTTAAATTTGTGATGACAAGATATGCTTGTTTGGGGAAATGTATTTCTTCAGGTAGTTGTAGCTAATTTAAGGCTCATAGGAATATCAATGTTTGTTGTGGCTATGATAGTTTTATCATGCACAAGCTAACCAACAATAAGTTATATTTATTTTAAAGTATGTTAAATATGCATATGGTATAAGTGGAAATTCACACATACTAATTTAATATTTTCATCCAGAGTTTCGCCGCTGGATTTGTAAGTCTGTTACATTATTAACTTTATAACATTGAGGGAATAATTTTATGTGGAGTAAATGTTTATATATATATAATTAATCTCTGATGAATGAATATCCCATACACTTAACTTAGTTTTATTTTAAGATTAGCTTAGTCTAATTTAAAAATATATCATTAGTTTAATATTAGTTATGTCAGTATAAATAGTTGTAGTTTTCAAAATATATGCTTTTCCAACTTAGCGTTTGTTAAGTTTAGGATTATAAAATTAAGTTAGAAGTTCAAATATGAACATATTTTGTGTGTAATTCTGATTACTAGATGACACCATAATGTTTTAAAATATTTTAATTAAAAAATTATAATGTGCTTATTAAATACAGACATTATAATTAAAGTTAAAGATTGTAAAATCTCTAATTATTACAAGAGATTAAAATTGAATCGCCTTAGCCTGTTATTAAATATACTAATGTAAACTAAAGGAAATTATTAAAAGTCAAAATACTTATAGTAAATCCCAGTGTGATATTGGCAATGATTGTAGTCCATTAAATTTGTAAGAATTTCTTATTGTTCTTAATAAACCATATTATTATTATTTCAAAAGTTTTGTTTTGTTTGTTTTACTTTTATATGAGAATATATTATTATCTTGGGTTCCAAGTTCACAAAGTCTTAAAATTTTAAAGTTATTGAATCTTAAATTCAGACATTCACAAGGATACTCTAAGTTAATTAAATATAGTTGATATTGTCTTGAAAATTAAAAACAAGCTATGTTAAAGTAAACGATTCTCATATTGAATCATAAATACAGATAATTGCATTATAGCAGATACCTAATTAAATATTTAGTTAAAAGTTTATTTTTTATAAATTATCGGTATATCTTTCAGATTAAAGATTATGCAATATCAGATTAACAATATTAGTACTTCAGAAGAATATTTTAATTAATATTATTTTCGGAGCTGCACCTTGTCTTATATTTACTGCACATCATCTATCATCATCTTAAATCTGATATATTTAAAAAATTCTAATTCATTTGCATTTGGAATCTTTAGTGGTTGTCTGTGAGTATGGAAAGGCATTAAAAGTATCCTTGCTCTTTTCTTTGCTCAAGTAATATCTTCGATAATAGGCCATTATTAGTTAAATTTAAATTGATTCATTAAATTGTTTGAATTAATGTTTATTTTGTTTATTATTTTAAGATTGAACATATTATAATTATTTTATGGTCAGCTAAGATGTCACTTATTTATTTATTAATCACAGTAATTCTTTATTAGGCAACTTAACTTAAATTTTAATTTTATACAAGAGTGTTAGTTTTAAAATCCCTGAGGATATTTACTCTTGTTGTTTTAGTAAATATAATTCTGTAAGATAATATTTTAAAGCAAAGCATCATAGGTCTTATTCAGAGAGTGTATAATCTATTGATAGGACTAATATGTTAAGCATTGATTAGTGAATTTAGATAATCTTTTGTATGGTTTATTAAAATATTAATATGCTGTAGTAGTTATAGTTCATCAGTATTGGATTTGATCGTTATTTGATTATACATCTCTGGATCATCATCTCTTTTCTTTAAATTTATTGTAACCCCACTGAACCGAGTCGTTAAGAGTCTCGCATTTATATTATATTTCATTTCAAGTTTATTCCATTTCTTTTCATGTCATTTCTCATATGTTTCTATCATCTCAGCCATTTAAAATATCTTTTTCTTATATCTCTCTTTCATATCTTTCCCATCATCTCATTTCTTCTCTCTCTCCATTATATATATATATATCATTTCTATTACTTTTCCCCATTCTTTTCTTCCTCAATTCTTCTCTTTTCCATCATTTATTTATCTTTACCATTATCATTATTTCTTTTTCTTCTCCCTCTCTCATTTCTTTATTAGCATTATCTCTTCCTCTTTTTTTCTCTTTTCTTTTTCTCATACACCCCTCTTATTCTAGTAGGTTACAATTAGCATTTTCTCTTATTCTATCTCTCTTTCTTTTTTCTTTTTCTTTTCCACACCCCTCTCTTATCGCTATTTCTTTTATTATTTCCCTTCTTTTTCTTCTTTTCCTTTTCTTTTCATTTTACTTTCCCTTTTCCTATCTTGCCCTCCCCTCCTCTTTTTTCATTAGGTTACTATATATATATATATATATGTTTTCAATTTTTTTTAAAAAAAATCCATTGGGTAATTTTTTCTAGAAACTTATGTTCTAACATCTAATTTGGTTTTATCATATTTACATTGCCAATATTAATTTTAATCTTGCAATTATTAACACCATATGAAACTTATATGTTAATATACTTGTTACCAAGAATCATCAATTAATCTATCCACCACTTTGTCACTATATGTAATGATATAGAGTCTATAATTCAAGACTATAATAATATGGAATCATTGATTCAAGGCCCTAGTTGATGCACCAAATATAACAGGATGTTGGTTTTCACCAGAAGGAGGGTATGCATTTCACTACAATCTTACTTTGGATCTTCAGGTAGAATGCTGGAAATGAAATGATGAAATGCTAAGTCCCTGATTACATCCATCTTTACTATGCTAGCTCAATAATTTTTAAATAAATTTTGATATAATTTAGACTAGTTCATCCATCTCTCATCCCTCTTTCAGTCACCATTATGCCACGATATTCAAACTCATGGAGAATTTGCAATTAGCTCTTTTCAGGGTTGATTTTAAACAAGTCATTATCTAATATGCCTTTATATAAGCATTGACTAATAAATGATATTTATATGATGTTTATAATATTAACATACATATATAATAAATATTATGTAACTGATAATGATTATGTATTTATTTATAAATATATAATATAATAATGATTAGGCAGACAGATCAAATTAATAACTTAATATTTAATAAACAAAAAATATAATGTAAAAGTTAAATAAAATATTAATGAAAAATAAGGATGAATTTTATCATTTCAAGAGATTAATAAATAATATTCCCATCCAATACCCTATGATAAAATTTCATACCATAATAAACTTTTCAAAAGTAAAGAATATAATTCAAATTAACAGATATATAAAACAATATATAAATTCAAAAATTAATAATTTAAATAACTTACTAATTTATTTACAGTCTTTATTCATATGTTTCATAATTATTATTATATAAGTATTATTTACAATTGTAAAACTTATTTTATATGCATTTATAATAAAATAAATACATTATACATTTATTATATTATATAGTAAATATAATAATCCTGTTTTTAATATCTGTTAAACAATAACCTTTTTTAAAATACTTCATCTAATTTTGATTAATTTTGTCAAACTTTCAATTTACGTTTATAAAACTAAATTTGGATATTCCTATTAGAAATGAAATGATGCTAAATTTGAAATGAAAAAATAAAATAAAATTAAACATATTAAAGTAATATAAACAATAATATAATATATATAAATAAATAAAGAAAAACTTATTTTCCTGAGTTGAGAATGGATCTTTAAGTCTGTAGTTCACAATCCTAATGGAGTTCTCCTGCAAAGTATATTAATCCATTGGTATAGCAATTATTTATTTATCCTAAATTGGTAAAGTATTAATATTATCCAATAATTTGAATGATATAAGATAAAATATAATCCTTTGAAGATTGATGTTCTTATTCTCCATTTTTTAGTAGATGTTCTACACAATAAATATCTTAAATTAGTATGAAAGTTGGTTTCAAAACCTTTACGGAACAACATTGTTTTTACTCACTACACATTGAAATATTCTTTTTATATAAATATATATATATAGAAAATGAAGTATTAAAATAAGGTTTCCAATAAGTCAAATAGATGTTCTTTTTCTTTTTATATTGCTATTCTTTTTTTAGATTTAGAAGAAAATTAAAATATTTTTCTTGTAATCTTTTTTAATCCATAGGTTTTAATCCATAGGTTTTAATTTGGAACAGTTAAAATTCAATTCCAATGTAGAATAGTAATATTTTTCTTTTAAAAGAATAAGTTATTTAAAAGAAATCATTTTCTTTTCTTCTCATCTTTATTAACAAGAGACCAAAAGAATTATCTCCTCCCAAGCTTTTATTTCAATTTTCATGCTTGATTTAAATATTCATTGTTATCAATAAATATTAAGATATAATTATATATATTGTACCGGGTTCGAATATGTGTCTTTCGAAACACCGGCCTCTTAGGCAGAGAAGAACATAGTCGGAGAGTATGTATGCCCAAATGATAGCTATAAAATATATATAATTAGTGTTACATTACCAGGACATAGCTTCTTCTCAGCTGTTGAGTTCAACACCATGTTCAAAGCAC
This sequence comes from Epiperipatus broadwayi, assembly GCA_028023455.1. NCBI lineage: Eukaryota > Metazoa > Onychophora > Udeonychophora > Euonychophora > Peripatidae > Epiperipatus > Epiperipatus broadwayi. The sequence goes on from JAQFVV010006234.1 coordinate 7,591,376, forward strand.
TTTTTTTGTTTGTGTATAAACACGGGCGCCAGTTAATTATCCAAGAATGAATAAATAACACGCTTTGAGCAATGGCCACTAACTCAATGCCTAAATTTCCACGGCTAGCTCAGTTGTTTGTAATCACTAATAGATTATACATAATTAGTGGTTAAAAGAATTGATAAAAGAATTGTAAAAGGAATTTATAAAAAGAATTGACCGACAAATAAAGTTTAATTTTAAAGACAATTTATTTACTAACATTTACTAATTTTAAACATTTTATAATTCCAATAAAACACACGCATATTTTAAATTAACATTTCTAAACTAGTTTAAATATTCCTGTAGATTTTAATAATAGAACACTGGTATTTATCTAATTTAACTAATAACACTGATATAATGATCATGCACATATTAACTCATACACTCACATATATAATAATAAAGTATTACATAGCATTTGAAACTTAAACACACATATCAATAGTTCATTTTATGTATGATATAGAGTTCATATAATTAGACTCTTGGAGGATTCGCACGAATTAATGCAATGCAATGGCTATTACAGTATAAATGAAAATAAGCAAATGTTTTACCTAGGATTTTGAATGTAGATTTAGAACTTTGTTTTCTTCTTCCATTATGCATACTTCCAGCTGGCTGGGATGTTTCCTTGATGAGTTTTCTTATTTTTCATGATTATTACTATTGGAGATAATTAGATACTGATGGAGATTTTCTAAGATGTTATGCTGACATTATTTCACAGGCAGATCTTGCTGTTTTCATCAGACATCAGGCTGTGAAGAGGCGTGAATTTCCCAAAACTGCTCAGCACCGCATTTTGTTTCTGGATACAATTAACTCAACTGATGGTCTTCTCTTGACTTAACTGACTCAATTAATTTCTGAACTCAACTGATTATCCGATAAAATTTTACTATTTATACCTGCGAAGTGTTTTTCTTTTCGATATCCTCCGGCAATATCTGTTGTCGAAATTTCATTGATAATCCTTTGACAACATGTTTTGGAAGATTGTTTAATTAGTAATAGCCATGCAGAAGTGTTGTTTTATATTAATAATTAATTAATAGCCATTGCCGTGTTTTTTAATGATAATCTTCTTTAACTTTCATTTATTTATAATAACATTTATTACGCATACATTTATTCTATTATTGACAATCACACATATATATACACATATATTACTAGTTTTAAGATTACTTTTTCTTTAATTCGAATGAAAAGAGATTTGTATTTTGAAACTTTAAATTATTTATATTTTACGAATACTAATAAGAAAACTCTTTACTTCCTTTTTATAAAACCTTTAGTTTAACTTTTCTAATGAAACACCCCTCTCCCCTTCTGATTAATTAATTGTAGCTTTTTATTTCAAAAACTAGCGATGGAAAACTATTTGATTCATATCTTTTTCGAAAACAAACTGTAATAAACTCTTAAACTTTTAATTTTACTTTTGACAGCAAACTGATTTTGTTTACTTAAAGAAACCTTTTAGATTTTTATAACTTATTTATTATTTAATAATTTTTTAGGCAAAATCATCATGTGCCAATTTCAATATTGGTACAATATATATATATATATATATATATATATATATATATATATATATTGGTACAATATATATATATATAATTATTTATTTTTCAATTTCAAATCTGGTGATTACTTAAAAGCTTGACATTAAGGTGTGTATTATTTAAAGTTTACAGGTGTGTATATATATAATATATATATATATATATATATATATATATATATATATATATATATATATAAATTGTATATATGTATACATATTAAAATAGTCAAATACATTTTGATTAATAAGAGTTTCATTAGAGATAAAAGTATTTTAGAGTACTCCAGTAAATTAACTGGAAGTTACTATTACAATATATATATATTATAACCCCCCCACTTAATACCGATCCTACACATCATATGAGCAAATGCTCAGGGCACCAATTCTATTAATGAATAGAATAAATTACTAATTTTATTTTGCTTTGAATTAGTATTGAGACTCTTCTACTTGTGCATGACTTATAGCGTAACTCAGTGGAGGTTATAAAAAGTCAAGAACATATAGAATATAAATAAATGAAAGAAGAAATGCTATTGATCAGTAAAATACGGTATATGCCTCACTTGTCAGTCAACCAAACAATAGAAATCAATAAAGTTTTATTTATTCAAGCTAATAAACTGTAATTTACATTTGATCTCTTTCATCATCTAAATACACTCATAGATTAAATACAATATAGCTTTAACAGAAAACATGATATTGAATAACTCAACTATCTAGCATGTCTTAATCTAAATAGCTAAATTAATATTAATTTGTAACTATGAAATCAGATCTCAGGGAATCTTTAATACAATTTGATTAAAGAAATTCTATTATACAATAACTTATAACTATTGTTATAAAAATAATGGAATGAATTGAATGATGTTTCACTGGACTAGCAATTAGATAATGAAGGAAACAGGTTACCTTTTAATCTTACATCATCGTCTAAATAATAAAGTGAGTATACAACCTTCTTCATAAGTTTACCAAATGGTAAAGTATTCCACATAATGTTTGGATCAAGAGAACAATATTATCAGATTTCAGTATGTTTATTATCAAATTTACAAAGTAATGCATTTATGTTGTAATAGATATGTGGAATGTGAAAACTAGAATACGAATGCATATAATAATAACTGGAGACAAAGTTTTAAATAATAAATAAAGCATTTATTTACATTTTGCAATCCAAATAAATATAATTGGTTCACATTAAGACTGTTTGTCCTAATTACTAAATTTACAAATGCATTTGCCAATCAGAACTTGGTATCCATTTTATTACACATTCTATCATTTATTGATTAGACATTTACAAGAAATGAATTAACAAATAAAATAATGCCCTCATATTCTAACTTCGAATATATTTAGGCTGTTAATTAACTCTAACATCTTTTATTAGTAAACAACACTGGATAAATAAATATCTTATTATGGGTACACATATACAAGTTGGAGAGATCACACTATCAATTATTGGGATAAAACAAATTAATAACTTTGGCTGTCAAGAGAGTAACCTTAAATAGCTCAATCAAATAATCCCTTTAAATATCTATACTTTTCAAATATTCAAATAAAAGAAAACATTCTGATGATTTGATGATTTAAAGCTTGCAGTAAATGAACATGATATAATTCAAAATATTCAATTCCTGATGTATAAATTTAATAGTATTATATTCTTATGTCTGCAAGATTATTTGCATTATATGTGTGTCACATCTTATGCTATAATTAAGACAAAATCAATATATTTACATCTTATTATACTTATGAGTTACTAAATAAGGGTCATAATATGGATAATGCCTTGTACCAACCACAAATATAACACTATTTTTGCTTTAATATTACATAAAGAAATTAATCTTATCTTTTTTTAAACACCAACTAAATTACATATAGCTATACTTACATGATAACACAAAATAATCATTGAAGAAAAATTTAAGCACATGAGGAATAAACAAGTTTCTTGGCTAATAAATCTAATGACAAATAATCAATCCTCACCTAAGATGTGAGGTATACTATTGGTGTGGAACTCAGTCTCACCAACAGAATAAAGGGGAAATATACTACTCAACTTCATAAAAAAATCATTTTTGTAATGCATATGTATGCAATCTGGAAATATACTTCACTCATGGCAAATACTTAGATATATTAAGGGAGAGAGTCCTCAATCCCAATCAGCATAGAACATATCACGAATAACTTTCCTTCTCACAGCTATTTAAAATGTTTCACCCTAAACATTGAAAAATAAATTCATACACAGATAGGTCACTATTTTTATCAATTAACAGAAACAGTTATAAAATTAAATATTAACTACTTATATGAAATAACTTATTTATACATATATGTATAAATAAGAGTGAGTAAATAATTTCAAGTTATATAGTATGCAAATGTTATAGCAAAGTAAATGATAAACTGAAAATAAAAACTTTTAGTTTATGACAAACTATTAACTGTTTTAAAATTTTAAATGGCAATAATTATTTCAAAGAGGTTTCACCATTTGTAACAACAATATTTCTTTCATACATTTACTACTCTCTAAGCCAATTGCTCACTTTGAGATATTAAATAAATAAATAAAAAAACCTCTCTTCAATAAAGCACACAAAAACATACATATAACCTACATAAGAAATTCTATTTAAATAATAATCATTTACCAGCATATTTCCACTTGCAATAAGCTGTCCGAGACGTTCTTGATGTCAAGGAAATAACATAAATTAAATAAGCAAATAAATAAATAATAAACCTGTCTATCTATCTCTGATATACAAATAGCGAAACAAACACACAAAAAATAGTCATTCTTCTTTAACTTTAAAAAAATCACTTGCAAAGTTTTTTTCTTTTTCCTCAATGATGTGAAAACAAGGATGATGATTTCAGATGAATATGTGTTAGTAAACATGAAGACAAATTCCTGTAGTATAAACATTCACAATTCAGGTTTAATTCAGCAATCTCAAATGTTCTTAGCAATAGCTAATTGAGTTTACTAATACAACATGTGAGAATAAACTTCTATAATAACAGAGATATTGATATATAATTACAGCCACGTATTTGTTTGGTGTTGAATATTGAATTAATTTTGGATATTTTACAATTTAGCAGTAACTTTAGCAGGTTTCCAAAAGAACATTAGCTTCACATAATTGCATAAGTTAGCATGCATATAATTATTTTGGTTAATTGCTAATTGATTGTTCACAAAAAATCTGCAATTCCTTATGCAATAATATTTTTCTTTTATAATTAGTCCACATATCGAGGAGAACAAGAAATATATAATATTAATGTCCTTCTACTCAACATAAATCAGGTAGTATTAAATAAATACTAGTAATTAGTTAATTATTTGCAAGCCACACATTCACTTCTTTAATAAAATATTTTATAAGCATGAATAATAAGCATAGTTATTATCACATAGTAATTCAAAATATAGCACAATAAATTATACACACATCCTCTCATTTTAACTTAACTTTTATATAATCAGAAGAGAATTTAAATTTGGAGACTATTGTAGGTTTTGTTATGCAGTCCTGCATAAATTTCCTCAAAAGATTATAGAGTTTACACAATTTCATTTTGTCCTTAGTAATAGAAAAAGTAGGCACATAAAGTAGATTTATGTTATAAGCATATAAATACATTTTAGACAATAGGATTCACTTAAAGTTTAATTGAGTGGAAAGTGAAAAAAATATGCTTTATAAATAAATTAGCTTGACATCCTTCCTTAAAGTTGTCTGGTAGCTAGAATTCCTATACTGAATGCTATAAAATAATAATGTTTAATAAATTATACTTTAGAGTTTAACCAACTTGATATCTGGAAGAGATTGGAAAAATCATGTACATAGAATAAGTGGCAGAAGCAGAATCAATAAAATAATTAATAATAATGATTAACTTCTATTACAGACTATCTCTTAAATACATCTCCTTTCCATCAATCAAGAGATCATCTTATCCTCCAAAAGTTAGCTCCGTCCCTTGCACTCAGTTAATTAAGTAACAAATATTCCAAAAAAATTTTCTTGAAAAAAAACCATTTTGATTTTTTAAATTAAATCAAACCGAATAAAACAAATAAAAAAAACTTTTTACACTTTTGAAATAAATGAATATTAATTAGCTATTAAATAAAATAGTTGATAACAGAATTTAATTTGTCAAATAATTCATTAATCCAGATATCCATTAATCACTCAAATTATGTTCACACCTGTTATCAGAGATATTTGCTGTAATTTTAAATGTTTTATTGTAAAATGTAAAATTCTATTCTGTAATTAACATGAAAAATGAAATTGGAAGATGATGCAGACATACATGCATACACATGGGCTACTATACGAATACTAAATTATCCTGAGTAAAATGTAACTGATATGTCTATGGGTTAAACATATTTTCCTGATTATATTACTTATACATGGATGGGTGTGCCAATGAATAAATATATCAGAAAACCATCTAAATAAATATCAACCACTATTATAGAAATAAATAAAACAAATCTGCATCAATTAAATTACATATCAACAATTTCTGTAATAATGCACCCCCCCTTCTTGTATTAAATATTTTATCAAGTATAATAATAATACTAAATGCTTATAAAACTCCCAACTAACATTCATAAGCAACTCACACATAAGGTTTGAGACCATTAACATAAATCTTTAAAATTTTGGTGCTATTTCACTTTTTTTTTAATTAAATGCAGTTATTCACTGCTGGCACAGTATGATTTAATTAAAGTTTGTTTCTTGTGCCCATTCAGAAGGTCACAATATATATATATATATATATATATATATATATTTTATATATTGTATATATATATATATATATATATATATATATAAAATCAAAACTACCCCAAATCCAAAATTTAACCAGACCAGCATAAAAATAATATTAAAACACAACCAAAGGTTTCAATGCTACAAACAGACTTTTCAAGTGTAAAGAACTACAAAAACTACACAATATATATAATAGTAAAAATTACCCACAAATCCATTCACTTCCCATCCACCCTTAATATTAAAAGAACTCTTAAATAAGTTAATTGCTTCAGAATAATAAATTTATAATAATAAAGATTATTTAATTCTGAAGAAATTAACTTATTTAAGAGTTCTTTTAATATTAAGGGTGCATGGGAAGTGAATGGATTTGTGGGTAATTTTTAATATTATATATATTGTGTAGTTTTTGTAGTTCTTTACACTTGAGAAGTCTGCTTGTAGCAATGAAACCTTTGGTTGTGTTTTAATATTATTTTTATGCTGGTCAGGTTGAATTTTGGATTTGGGGTAGTTTTGATTATATATTGACTAGTTTAGCTTTATGCTTGTAATGTTATATATATATATATATATATATACATATATAATATATACAATATATATATATATATATATATATATATATTGTGCCCTTTTCTATCATCACAGTCAATTACCAAAAATTTTAAATTTTAGCATGTGTTGATATGTTGGTTATATTTTGTTAATAACATCTTAAAGTACAATTTAAAGCTAAATGAAAATATGTAATGCTTAAAAATTATAATGAATCACTTAAGAACAGTTAAATAAAGCTAAAAATATTATTTCATATGGTTGCGAAAGCTGGCCATAATAAATAACTCAGTTATAAATATTTAAAAGTATGTTTAAAAGTTAAAATTTAATAGTTTTAAATTTATAATTAAATAAATGTTATATTTAAATTTATAAATCATATTTAATAATCATAATTAATATTGTATATTTTAAAAAAAGTAAGTTTATGGTAGTGAAAGTTATATTTAATTCTATATTTTCCAAATTGTTCTTCCAAATTTTTTATAATTGTATTATTTTATTTAATACAATAAATGTAGCAATTTATTATTCCTAGACAGAAATCAGAAATAGTCTGTCTTGATTATTAATCATGTGATTTGTGTAATATAGAGTTGCACACACTTGCTTGCTAGAATTTAGATTAGTCAAGTTCAAAGTATTGTAAAATTGCATTGTAGAATTGGATATAGAATTATTACTTAGCACAAAGCAAGTATTAAATATTAAGTTAACTATCATTATAAATGTTTCAAATAATAAAGACAAGTACAGTTAATAAAAAAATTAAATATTTTGTTTAAATAAAAATAGATAAATTAAATATTAAAAGTGGGATAATTTATTAAGTATTGTTTTTAAAAGTTACTTTTTAAATATTTAAGTAATTTAGTAAAGTAATAATTGATTTAAAAGTTATATTTTAGATAATATTTTTAAAGTTTTAATACGTCATAATTTTTATTTTGAAATTTAAATGTGTAAGTTTGCAACATTATGCAAATTTGGTATCAAATTAAAAGTAAGTGTAAATTTTCTGTTTTAAAAGATTAGGAACATGAACATTAATCTATTGATAACATTAGAATTCTATAGTGTAATATTTAATAGTTTAAATTAGAACATTTAAATAGAAGCATGAATGTATATTTTTTATGTATGCGATGTTATATCTAGTTGGAGAAAAGAAGACTGCAAAAAGTGATAATGATGAGCTAATGTCACTTGGTAACAACTAATGAATTATTGATATTTATTGTGATGTATTTTCTTGTTTTTCTTTTTACAGATTGCCTATGAAATAATGTATGAAGTATGAATGTTAAAATATATGCATTATACAACATTTTAAACATTATGAGCTCAGGATTATTTGGGAATATGCATACTATAATTTTATAATAGTAATATAACACACATGGTGATAAATATTTATGTGATTTTTTAAAAAAACTTTCATATTATTGGATGTTCAAGTATTATCTGATTACCTTGTTTATGGTTTAGAATATAGAAGTAAGCGAACTTTTCTTATGGATTAGCAAGATTGCTCTAATTATAGTTGAATTTTATTTATTATTTGAATATGCAAGCTAGTATTTTGTCAATGTAAGACTTGATAAATCTTTAGGAAATAAGAATAGGATAGTAACCTGGTATTAGTAATATGGTGAGCACGAATCCAGGAGATTATTAAGTTAGGATATTTAGGGATATGAATAGTGTTTTATAATATTTGTGAATATGCAATTCAGTTAACGAAGTCCTGTAATTGTATTTTATTTTGGGCAATGTTTATTTTTCTTGGAGTATTGATGTTCAATAAAGCTAAAGGAATAGCTTGACATCATTTATAGTATTTGAGGACATTAGACAGAATAGGTCTTGCCTCTAGTTTTATAAATACATTGTGCCATGGTATATGTTTATTCAATATGAGTTATGAGTTATACTCTAGTTTATCTTCCCATCCTATAAATCTATTCACTATCTAGATTTCCAAAAAGTAGCTACATCATACAGTATGGTATATTTAAAAGAAAATAATAGATGATTTAGACTTAAAGATATGCAATTGTTTGGAATGAGATAAGTTCATTTACTTGTATGAAGAAATAGAATTTGTATGAATTGGAATTGAAAATCTAATGGACTTCAAATGAAAGAATCATAAAACATGTTATAGATTTATTTTATTTTGGAAATAAATATAAGATCTTAAGAATAAAATATGTAAAGCAAAGTTGCTTTGGAAATATTAAATAATATTAAAAATATTTATTTCAATTTTTAATATGAGTACTGCATATTTTTAATATAATTCTATAAAGTAAAAAACGATCTACACAATAAGTTTTATAATTTATATTTATTCAAATATTAGAGAATGTATTAGTAGTTATAATTATATAGTACTATAATATTGTTATAATGAAATGTATTATAGTTAATAAATACAGTGTAGTGAACAATAGTATCCATAATTTAGAAATAAATTATCAATAGATATTTTACATGATATCGATAACATTGCTAAAGTGAAATTGTCTAGTAAAAAAAAAGATATCCATGTTTTCGATTAGTATTATTTTAGGTTTATCCGTATTATGTTTTCTATAGATGTTTTAATAAAAAAAAGAAGCATACTTGAATAATAGCTAAAGGATGTAAAATATATTTTGAGTAAGCATTAAATAAATGTAATTTTTTATATAAGATTGATCAAACAGTGATTAATAATATTGTATTATTTTATTATTATTATTATTTTTATTTAAGTCAGAGTAAAGACTCAACGTTCGAATATAAAGAATGTATAAGAGTACAAATCTTTAAGATGTTTTAAATGTACATATTGTAAATAAATTGTTATGTTGTTAATGTTATAATAAACTTTGTTAAAATTTGTTTTCTCAAAATTTGTGTATTAGGTTTATTATTTTTCCATTTTCATGAATTTGAACACAGAGTCGATAAAATTAAACACAATATTTTTTGCACAGAAATAAATAAAGAATTATTTTAAGAATTGGACTATTTATTAAGTAATCACATTTACATTATCTTATGGTCATAAATTAATTATTATAATGGTACATTGAAATATGATGCTCTTATTTGCCACACATATAACTTGTCAGATTATCAAATACTACCACATATTTATTACGTTCTTATATGAAAATAAAAGATTATATTATGATATTTTGTTATTTTATTTATCGTAATAGATTATAGTAAAGTGAAGATATACAGAATTAATCAATACAATGAAGAATATTATTAGTGTTTATTATTGTTAGTTTAAGTGTAGTAGAATATGACATAAAATTCCCTTATCATGTTTTGTTACAGTGATTTGATTATCTGAGAATACATTTATGAACCTGAGATTTTATTGAGATAAATTATTATAAATAGAAGATTAAGATTTAATTAGTAGTTTAATCTGAATAAGTAGGATTTATTAAAGTCGTAAGAATACTATAAGTTTGTTTATTTAAAATAGTAATAAGGGGGGATAGTGTTCTTATGCCATTGAGGTAGTATCCTGTAGGATATTGGCTCAATGTAATCTATCTTGTCACCTGTATTTTCACTTCCAAGGCTCATGAAATATTAAATATTTATTTAATTTATTTTTTATAAACTGAACCTTATTCGTATTTTAAATTTGAGCTAGTGGAACATTTTAGTGTTAAGGTAGAATATTTCATTTATTAATTATTAACTGAGCTAGAACCCGTTTTATTTAATATAATATACTGCCCGGAAGTGAAGATGCAAACGGTCCAGGTTAGAATATATATATATGTAATAACAAATAATATAAGTATAATATAACAATTCACTAGAACAGTGTTTCCCCAACCAGTGGTACGCGTGGTACGGGAGTTGCTGGTTGGTGGTACAAGAAAAATAATAAATAATAGCGGACATAAAAAAAAAAATTAAATCATAAAAATATCATAGAAATGTTTTTTCCTATAATTCATAAAAATTATTTTAATTAATAATATTATACAGTAAAGTTGTTAATATGTACAGTCGATAACGATCTTTAATGTTAATGATAAAAGTATGATTAAGAAATTAGATTTTTGGAAACAGTGTATCGAAAACAATCAACCAGAAGTATTCTAAACTCTACATATTTTTTTGTTTGAAAATAAGGTTAGTCTGTCTCAAGATATACGAGAAAATATAATAGCACATTTAACAGGATTAAAATTGTCTTTCATGGAATATTTTCCAAAACCTGAAAACACAAATGATAATTGGATTTCAAACCCCTTCTATGAAGAAAAGTTAGAAAAAGCCATTTCATTATCAATAAAGGATTAAAAAAAATTAATAGAATTATCATGTGTCAGAACTTTACAAGTAGAATTCAAACGACACAATCTAATTAATTTTTGGTTGAGCATTAAAGAATATGAACAACTTTCTGAGAAAGCTCTTAAATTATTATTACCATTTACTAATACGGAATTAGTAGAAAGAGCTTTTTCTTCATATATTTTTTTAAAAAATAAGTATCGAAACAGATTAAACGCATCTTTTGAACCAAATTTCAAAAATGTTCTTCGAAACAAGCACAAGGATCTCATTAAATTTATTTTATAAATATATTAATTGTTTTTTTTTATAATTTTGTGTTTTTATTAAAACCATTTATTAGTAAATGAAATATGACAAAATAGTAGATAAATATGAAACTTTGAACAAATATATATATATATGTTGCAGTGATTTTATAATTTCAGTGAGTTTATAATCCAGCGTGTCGTTTAGTCGTGTTTCAATGTAATTTGTCTCATTATGTGATGTGAATACATACATGGTCACTCTATAATATTTATAAAGCAAATAAAATAGCACACTCGCAATAACAAATTTCACGAAATACAATCATTTTTACGAAGTGATACAATTTAGCATGAAGTACTACCATGTGGTACGCGAGACAAAAAAGGTTGGGAAACGCTCCACTAGAATATAACTACAAAATTTGAAAAAATGCTTATATAAAATTAAAGTTTAAAATTCTTTGCTATAGCCAGCTTCGGCGTATCCTGCCATCTTAATGCTACTTAAGATGGCGGGATACGCCGAAGCTGTCTATAGCAAAGAATTTTAATCTTTAATTTTATATAGGCATTTTTTAAAATTTTGTAGTTATATTCTAGTGAATTGTTATATATATATATATATATATATATATATATCAAACTTCCCTCACATACATATAGTTGCAGAGATTAACAATAGCTAGACCAATGTGTGGATTTAAAAAATAATCAGACACATTAACTCAGTTGGATGAAATTCACAACCTATTCAAATGACATGCACCTTTTTGATGTATTTATTAATGTTTAACACAAATTTTCCTTTTAAGTGGTGTATTTATAACAACTATTTATTCATAATAATTTTTTAATAAATATTTAATAATTATTAATTATATTTTATTGCAACAAAACCACTATACTTTTATTGCACTAAAGATATTGATTTTATTTTTAATAAAAATATTTAAATATGAAAAAGAGATGAATGCTTCACATTTAGCCATTACTCTTTTAAATGTGTAAGTTAAAAATTACAGAAAAATATTATGTTTCCGAACCCCAGACAAACAAATATATGTGATAAATTGAAAATAAAAAACATAAATGATCATTCACTTACATAAATAATATTAGAAAAATAATTGAAAGTCTTCAAAATTATCTAATGTTAAATACAAAATAAGAATTTTTAACTATTTAACAGATGATTAATACTTATGTATATCTTAAAAAATGAATTGTCATGAATAACCTATTTATTTACAATACAGTACAATGGAGTCACAATCTGTCCTATATTTTGTTTCAAGCCCTCTTAATATTCAAACATATATATCATATAATATCACACAGTTTCTTAATAAACATTGATGAGAATAGAATAGACTGCATTTGGTATACTGAGATGCAAATGCACAGTACTTTTCAGCATACACACATATATAACACATGCATACATTCATATGTAAATCAAGATTATAGTATAACAAAATTTTAAATGATAATAATAATATCATTCTATTTTATTGAGTGGGTGTCTACTCATGCCTTCACTGATGCAATTAAAAAATAACTAATGACCATATTTTTATTTTTAAAATAAAGTAAATAGCAAAATCTGACATTCATTGCTATTAAGTAAAATCTGGATCGATTTTTATTTTAGTAACTTTTTTCTTTTATAGAAACATAATAGTCTAGTATCATTATCAAGAAATTAAATGGTATAAATGTTTTTAAATCTATATTAACTTTAAGTATGTTCATAATTTTTTAAAACTTTTAGCATCACTCTTAAAAATATTTTATTATGCAAAACACTGCACATTATATTTGTAAACAACAATAAAGAAACAATAAAATTGTGCTTTCAACATAAAGTGAAGGAATTTTAGTAATATATGTAATTGCAAGTGACATTCAGAGAGGAAAAATGGCTGTTAAATAAAATTTATAATTATTTTCTTTCTTTATATTTTCTTTGAATAACATATAATAGAAGTTATGTTGTTAGATACAGAGCTCACTGCACTAATTAAATTAATCAAGCAATTTCTGTAAACAAATTGGATATTTATACAAGACACACTATTTTTAATATATTTTTTTAAAATAAAAAGCTATTCATCTTTTTATGTCATGCATTTACCAACTTTTATCTACATAATATTTATTGTAAGACCATTTTAAATTCTAATATCTATTGATCTTAAGTTTTCTTTTTATTGATCAAGGGATTTGTATATATGTAGAAATATTAGCTATGAGAAGGAGAGGTCATAATTAATTCACATGTGATGTCACATGCTGCAAAAACAATTATCCTGAAGGAATTGATTCATTAAATATTTTATAATTATGATACCAATAAAGTTTTATTTGATTAAATTGCTAATTTAAATATTATGTATTATTTAGTAATGTGAATTTACAAAATATATGTTCAGGTTTTTTGTTTTCATTATGGCTAAGTAAGGACTAACAAAATATCATTTATATAAAACAAGATCAGGAGGTGATGTATTCTGCTACAAATTTCAATAACAATTTACTTATTTTCTCAGGACAAAAGCAATTTACTACTCAATAGAAAATAAGAAGGATGTTATTGAAATTTGAGATGTAATTGTAAACAAGATATATTATTATATCTATTGGTCACTTTTTGCATGAATGGGCATCAGTAATCTGTATCTGGTTCTACTATGAAAAACTAAAAGAGAATTTTGTTTGTGTATATATATATATATATATATATATGTGTGTGTGTGTATGTGTGTGTGTGTGTCTGTGTGTGCATTGTGTCTATTGAGATTAGGGATGTATTTCAGAATGTGGAAAAGGTAAATAATTTTTTTCCATTTCTTGTTTGATTTTTAGAAAATTAATATGTGCTATGATAACCATAATATTAATATAAAATTGTTTATTATTAATTGTATTATAAGATTTAGATTGATTTCATTCATTATAAAAAGGAAAATAAATATATGAATAATAAAACATAGTTTAAATAAAATTATTATTTTTTGTCATATGTTTCATTTTCATTACTGCATTCATGATAGTAAATTATAAATAATACAAATAAATATATTAATACTTGAATTGTGTTTTTACTCTTTATTTGTATATTATACTAGGAGATATGTATAAAAATATATTTCGAATGTAATACACTGAAAATATCGTGTAAATTGTTTATTTGTTGTTGAAATGAAAAATAGTATTGGTATGGCAAATCTTTTTTATTGCATGTAATAATTCTAAAATATTTATTTTTATTCGGTGAATAATACAATTTTATTAGAGGAACACTACTGGAAATAGCGTAATGAGTGAATATTGGTAATTACTACAGTTACACACATGTCAATAAGGTAATCTTATAAATATTACTGAAAAGTTTGAACTCATAATTCTCTCTCTTGTTTTTGCTTTGAATGAAAGCATGCATTATTTTCTTTATATGATTTTTTGTATTTTTTTAAAGTATATAAGTAACTTAATAAAATGGAATAGTAAAAATTAATATTATCATGGCCTATGGACCAAGGTAGCTTATTGAAATTTTTATGCGAAAATAAACAAATTTATTATAAAAAGAAAATTCCTCAAAATTGTTTCATTATGTAAACCATCAGAATATTTATCCTTTAAAATGAATGTTATGAAATAAAAAAGAGGCAGAAAGTGTACAAGAGTCATATTTCCTTGCATGTGTGATTTTATTAGATCAATTGATCAAATTTGTCTGAGATATGACTTAGTTAAGTTTTTTATCATATTTCCATAAGTAACAACAAACACTTTATCATTTATATTATTTTTAAATAATACTGGCTCATAAAATGATACTGCTTTATATCATTGAAAATATAAAATAATTCTTATCTGCATACCATCATAAGCCAAATAATTATTATTTAACAGAATAATTTGAATATATACATAAAATATCAGAATTAAAAAATGTTCTTTAAATTTAAATGTTCTTGTGAATACATTTTATATTCTCTGGAATAAAGACATACTATTCATTTTGTTGTTTGAAATATCAACATAGGAACTGTGATTCCATTCCAGAAATACAGTGTTTAAATACTCTCATTCAGACTATTTCATTGTGTTAACTATTATATATAGTTGTTTATCTTTATTTAAAATATAAATTTAATTCTTGATGAATAATGAGTTCTTTATCCACATATTAAAATGTGAGGGAGTTGTGTTTTCCCCTAAGTTTGAACTAATATCTTGCCATATAGTTACTATTATTTCAATTTGAAATATTTTTTTTTAGTAATTATAAATTAACTTGAATATACCATTTATATTAGAAGTCAAATAAGATTTTATTGCAAGATATCCACTTTGTTTTATTCTTGAATTCCTATTAATAAATAACTATATATATATATATATCACTATATATATATATATATATATATATATATATATATATATATATATATAGTGATGGAAACTATGATGGCCCCAGTTAGTAGTGCCAAATGTAATAGAACAACCCAATTGTTATGCAGCCCAAATGAAATGAAACATAAGATATGAATAAACAGAAAAGAAATCCAAACACTGCAGCCAAATGTAACGAAAAGACTTGTCACCAAGTGTAATAAAAAACCATATACAAACAAAGAAAAAAAAAAGTAAAATACTAAACAGACAAATGAAACAAATGTGCCATAATTTCTATTGCTCCAATTGGTTATGTCAAATGATAAAATGTAGTATACAAATGAAGAAAGATAAAATTATCCTAATCATTGGGCAACAAGTATAATAAAACACTATTTATCTATGATAAAAATTGAAATCAAATATAGCAGAAAATCATACTCATATAAAAAAAATAAAATGTAATAGAATGTCCCTAAATAACTACTTATGAAGTGAACTTGGATACTACAAAGCATAAATTACACCTATCAAATAATTATTTTCAGGGTTAATTTAACTATTTACTAGAATATATATTGTAAGCAAAGAGAATTTTGTTGAATCCAATATATATGTTCACAAACAAGATTATATGTGATTTAACATTTCAATTAATGATGGCTTAAATAAGTAGTTAACCATAACACAATATTACTATTTAGTTGACAAAGAATTAACCACATTAGCTATTGAATCCTACACTAAAAAAAGAAAATCAAAAAAAATATTAATAAATTTTAAAAAAATCAAAGTCATTTTTTTATAAAACAAATGATAAAATGTTTATTTTAGAGTAATGATTGGATCTTTTGAAATAGCACAAACATGTATGTACTTTGAAAACAAAAATTGATTTGTTTTTCAAATGTTCAATTTTTTATACATATATCAAGTAAAAGTTTTACTGATAATAAACATAACTTGAAATCTATATTTTGCATAGGAATTGTATAAAACAATTATAAAATTACATCAATAGACAAATAAATATATAAATTGGTGATATCTTGTTAAATTAATAATTTGAATCATAGACATATTTTTTTAAAATTAGGCCAGCAAATAGCTTGATACAAAAGATTATATTAAGAGCTTCTTCCCATAATGCTATAAGGATTTATCCACCTTACTTCTTTTGAACTACTCTTTTATTATGAATAGCAACCACTTGGGATTTTTATCAATATAAGGCTTAACTCCTAGCCTGCAAAATTCAACATTTATTCCATAAGTTTACTAACCTAGGATTTACTACATCTAGCACACACTATATATATATATTGTAACCAAAATCCCCGGAGCCGTCCACCCTGATGGCTCACAAAGGCGGTAACCAACCTTCCATCACCCCTCCAACTACCCATCATCATGCCGTACTTGTTGCGGCACTATAAATGGTAACCGTAAAGTGCGCGGTCTCAACTACATCACGTAAGTGCACTAGGAATTGTAACCTTGGTCACTGATCAACTCTCATTGCACATTATCAGCTATTAAGAGCTGTATCCAAAAGCATATCATACTATTTATTTTATGCACAAAAGACCACAATCAACATCTGGGGCGATTTACTACAGACAAAATTAATGAATTAACCTAACTTTTTATAATTTATTTGATCGCAGCCAGGGTATACCGCGAAGACCTATCATAGTATTATTATAAAACATATTAAACAAATTATAAGTGCAATTTTATCACTTATAAACCTCAATTTGGATTTTTATGGTATGCGACCCTATGGCCGACCATGTACAAGATAGCGTAATTTGTGGAACCACATAAAATTATGAAATTTTAAATCATCTATATGATTTCTAAGACAGATGCTAGTCCAGGTAAAGCTTTGCAATTAATAAACATGAATAATTGGGTTCTTTTATAATTTAATATATCATTGAGACTCTTATTGTATTGACGAATGAAAATTTAAAAATGTTAGGTAAATATTTAATCATATCATTATTGAATAAATCTGTTCACAAGTTTAATAATTAATTTGTATTTTATACTAGAATCAACTACGCAAAGCCACAATGATGGAAAAGGTAAATGGGATTTTATTGTACCTTACCAATCATATACTACCAAAGACGAAAAGCATCTTAATGTTTTCTCAAAATATTAATAAATTCTTATATCATGTAGACAATAATATGTAATTCAATGTATGCTCTATAATGTATGCTCTATCCAAAGTTTATGATTTCTGATGTTATGAATGACACATAGCAACGGCACAGTAAGTTTAATTATAAATCAACTTTTATTTACAAACTTTATGAACAATAAATAGTTAATTTCAATATTTTAAATAAAACATAAATAAACAAATAAATAAATAAATGATAGTTCCATTAACTTTCTTCAATACATTTATAGGTATAGTTTTAAAAACCTAATCATACCTTATTTCAATCTAATATAATGAATATTGAGACAATTATTAAATTCAGCATTAACTTATGAAATATTGAACGTCATTTCCAGATTCAATAAATCCCTACTGTATACCTATAATAATATAATAAATGATATGATGTTTGTATGTTTTAGCTATAATGTAATCATTAATTAAAATGAAAATGTAAACTTACACTCCGGTAGATAATAATTAACCAACAGTTAATTATCATGAAGTACTTGAATAGAATGTCCTGTTGCCATTTATCAATCTAACCGATAAATTATGCTTACAAATGAAGAAGATGATTTAGCAGATTAACTAAAATACTTTGCCCAACTTATATCTGTGAAGCAAACATATTCCTGTGGATGTATTCATCTACACGTAGGAATTAAATAATACTAACGTTTTGCGTATTTAAACACTATCATAAAGTCATACGTATAATCACACAATTCCGCGGATTAACCACCGGCGCAGGAATGTGTGTAAAATACAAAAATGGCAATTAAAATAATCTGCGGATTAACCACCAGCACAGATTAAAGCCTTTTAACATTCTAAAACAACATTGTAATTTACTTCACATTAAAGTGCAAAATCATCCCCCTCAATTCTTCTGACTATTCAGAATACACTGACACTTTAGCACATGTGGATTCTTGCTTAACAATATGTCACAATAATCAGGACAACTAATGTACTACTTATCTTGCTTAAAATAAACATGTGTAATATAATATAAATAATATTGGCATGGGAATATAAATCTGGAAAGACTCACAAAATATCTCATAAAGATTGGTATATCTCATGAATTCATTAAGTACTGTTTAAGCTTTCTCCGCAAGCGCTATTCTTTTGAATAAATATTTTATTCAACCTTTATTAATTTAAATCTAACAAATATAACTTATGAACTTCATATGCGAGTTCATATAACGATAAAATTAAATAAATGTATTATTCATTAACATATAACATTTAACGGTGTGTGTGTGATAAAACTAAATGTAAAGCATTTTATAGTTCAAATACATGCATTTTAGCAGATGTGTGTATCATAAATTGGATTGTATAGCATTTTATAATTCCTAATGTGATCCGTGGAATCCATGTACAATGTGTAGAATAATAATTATATGAGGTAATAGCTATAGCTGTAGTTAAATTCCATACATGCAATTATATCCATTTGATTAGTTATTAAAGCAATATTAGATTAACGATTTGCGTGGCTCTCCAAACATGAAACAATTTTAAAACAGGATACACAGAATTTAAATGAAAATGTTTTTCATAAAGTTATTAATCCCTACATCTCTCTATCAAAAGTGTTCCAAGTTTATCCTATCCATGCAAGTATTTATTTATCCATTGCGTTAATCCAGGAATCACTAATTACAACAATTAATTTATTCATTTTTAAACAGACGATACAATTATAAAATAGCTTTGATTAATTATTTGAAGAATATTTATGATCCAAGTGTTAAACAAATTTACCAGCAAATATTAATGGCATTTTAAAGTTAATTATCAATCAATGTTATATTTTATCAGAATTAAAAATGGAAATATTAAAATATTGTGATAGCTTTAACATTTTATTTTAACTTAAACTTTTTCCTTTTAACAAAACAAATTTTCATTTTCATAAAACTTCTATAATTAAAACACTGATTTAAATTTTCCAAATTGTAGAATAATAAATATTTCAAAACATACCAAATTCTTGTATTTAATTCTTTCAAACTGGGAAGCTCCGACATTTCAAAAATGCGATATTGGAAAACGCTACGGTGATTTGATTCAGTTGGCCGACCGACTTGAAAAGATCTTTAAATTTAGTGATCCATCTTAATTAGATACCACTAAGTTATTTTATGTTTATAACAAATTTTGTGGTAATTTATTCACTTATTAATGGCTTCAAAATAAGCTCAGCAAATTTACACTATTTGCCTTGACCATTTCTGTTCTTCTTCCCACCAAAAGACAAACTAACAGACGATATTCTCCTAGAAATTCGCGCTCTTTTCTTTTATTACATTGAGACGCCTATGTAATTATTGTATTTATTTAATAATTTATTTTAATTGAACAAATGGTTTTATTTTAATTCAATAGAAATAATAATTTAAGATTACTTTAAATAAATAAAACAAAATATTTTTAATAATATTTTACCAAATTTTTATGTGTTGTAAATTTTAAAAAGTTAAACGTTCTGATATGAGTTAGCATATGGAAAGAAGCAAATTTAAATTTATTAAAATAATATAAGAAAGTAATCTGTTCAAGTGCGAATCAAACCAACCAAATCACCAAGAGAAGAAAGAGAAATTTTTTATATAAGTTACATCAATTAATATATTTTCTACTAAAATATATGGTTACAATATATATATATATATGTGTGTGTGTATGTGTGTGTAATTATATAACTGAATATTTGTAAATACAGTAAGTAAATAATTAAAAATTTTATCCACTTAGGAGGACTTTCGATTATACCAGTAATCTTTGTCAAGTAAAGCTTTGAAATGCTAACATTCCCACAATTCCATGGTCTTAACATTTGCTGCTTGCCTGTTAATTATGTCATGTTTATATTTGTATATTAGCATAACTTCCTTTATTTTTCTTTTATTGTTATATTTGCAATTGACAATATTTTTACTTTAGTAAATTTGAAGTCAAAACCATAAATATATGATTTATTATGGTCATAAAAAACAGGTGTGGAAATATTATTATCTACTATGCAATTTTGTTTCGATTTCTGAACTTGTTTTAATAATAGCAAGTGCCCTTTAGTTCTTTTTTCCAATGTACATCTAGATTATCCTATATATCCACTGCCACACCTACATATCCATTTATAAATGACACAATTTTTGTTTATAAATTAGATTTTACATTTGAAGTTATTTATTAATTTGTTTAATGTAGGATGTGTGTAAAATGCAATATCACATATACCTTTATAAATTTTCCTTATAAAATTTACTTGATCATTTAAAATAGATGGGATTAATATTCATATTTTTTATTAGCAGGAAAATCAATATTATTACTAAAATTTTTATTTTTATATTTTGTATTAAACTCTCTAATAACATTATATATATGATTATAACTGTAGCCAACATTTAACAATTCATTCAAATATATTTCAATATTTTTGCCTTTATCCGATGAATATTTGCAAAAACTATTATTTCTAAGTAAGAAGGACTTCAATTCTGCCTTTTTGTGTGCCATTGGCACTTTTGATTTATATGGAATATAACCTTTTTTTACTATTGATTTAATGGTTATACAGTAAAATGTGCAATGGATGACCCATGGGTTTACCTACTGTTGCTCACATATGTAATTTTATAATTTTTACATATGAAGAAAATATTTTGAAAAAGGAATATTATCAAAAAATATTACTGTATATTATCGATATGTCGATGTTTTTGTATTTGGTAAACCAAATATAATTAATGAGATTTTTTAAAGAATTAAGTGGTTTAATAGGCCTAAGATGAATAAAAACAGATGAAGATTTAATGTGCATTCAGTTTCTTGATCTTAAAATAACTAGAAATCTATGCATGCTGGGTTACTTTATAACCATTAAACCAATAGAAAAAAGAGGTTATATTCCATATAAATCTAAAGTGCCAATGTCACACAAAATAGCAAGTTCAAAGTTCTTATTTAAAAATAACAGTCTTTGCAAATATTCATCCGATAAAGGCAAGCATACTGAAATATATTTGAATAAATTGTTAAAGGTTGGCTACAATTATAATCATATATGTAATGTTATTAAAAATTTTAATACAAAAAATAATTAAAAAGTTTTAATAATAAAATTGATTCTCCTGCTAATAAAAATATGGATAACAATACCATATATTTCAAATGATCAAATTAAATTTTATAAGGAAAACTTATAAAGATATATAGGATATTGCATTTTACACAATTCCTACATTAAACAAATTAATAAATAATTTCAAAGATAAAATCTCATTTATAAATAAAAATTGTGTCATTTATAAATGGATATGTAGGTATGGCAGCGTATATATAGGTGAATCTAGATAGATGTACATTGGAAAAAAGAATTAAAGTACATTTGCTATTATTAAAACGAGTTCAGAAATTGAAACAAAATTGTATAGTAGATAATAATATTACAGCATATGTTTTTTACAACCATAATAAATCATGTATTTATGGTTTTGATTTCAATTTTAATAATATAAAAATATTGCAAATTGGAAAAATAACAAAAAAATAAAAATAAATGAAACTATGCTAATATACAAACATAAACATGACTTAATTAACAGGCAAGTAGAAAATGTTAAGATTACAAAATTGTGGGAAGGTAAGCCTTTCAAAGTTTTAGTTGACAAAGATTACTAGGATAATTGAATTAGTTCCTAAATAGATAAAATTTTTAATTATTTAGTTACTGTATTTACAAATATTCAATTATATTACATTCAAATATCAGCCTTTCAAGCTAATTGAGCATATGCACAATTAGCTTGAAAGGCTGATATTTGAATGCAATACAATTGTAAACATGTGCTATATAAAAATAAATGCTTAATTAAATATTCAATTATATAATTACATATATTGCTTCAAAAAAATACAGACAGTGAATAATATATATATATATATATATTTGAAATAATAAATTTAATGGTTTGAATAATATATATATATATATATATTTGAAATAATAAATTTAATGGTTTACAAACTATTACAAACTTTCCTTAAATCCGCAGGAATACTTTCAGTTAATTTCCTAAACCTGCTTCATCTGCCATTAAATTCAAAAAACAAAAGTGGAAGCAAACATCATCATATCAAATTCCACGAATCTCGTATTTTAATGTTAGCAGCTTGTCGATTTATTAAATGCATTTTATTCCTGTTTATAAAATTTCCCTTTTAATTTTTCTTTTACTGTTGTTTCTCTCTTCATAAAGAATTTTCACATTTTCAAAATCAAATTTAACTTTAAACCATAGTAAAAGAAAAATTAAAAAGGCAATTTTTATAAACAGGAATAAAATGCATTTAATAAATCGACAAGCTGCTAACATTAAAATACGAGATTCATGGATTTGAAATGATGATGTTTGCTTCTGCTTTTGTTTTTTAAATTTAATGGCAGTTGAGGCAGGTTTAAGAAATTAACTGAAAGTACTTCTGTGGATTTAAGGATTGTTTGTAATAGTTTGTAAACCGTTAAATTTATTATTTCAATTATAAATACAATTTTGTTTTTAATTGACATTTTACTTACATATATATATATATATATATATATATATATATATATATATTACTTACATATATATATATATATATATATATATATATATATATATATATTGAAGCAGTCAATCTTAGCTTAAGATTGAGCTTCATAGTTCCATCTACTAACCTGTATTTGTAATAACTTAATATTTGTGTTAATATTAGAAATGCTCACACATATATAAATCTGCTACATATAGATAACTCAAATCAAATAAATAAAGAACAAACTTTTATTGATTTCTTTTTGTGCTTTCAAAGGTATAATCTTCATTTTCAAGAAGTACAATATTTCTTCAAACCCTATATCCCATCCTGCTCCTTTTGTTGTATATATTATTTATGTATATATTTGAGATGCGTGCCTAGTTATAAAATTTTAATGTTTCAATAACATTTTTAAAATTATTATTAATTATTTTTTTTATTAATTTTTAGTTCTTTTTTATTAAAGTATTACAGGTGTGGCTCAAATATATATATAGGAGCAAAAACTTAGTAACAAAATATTGATGTTTTAAATATTTTATTATACGTCATTTTTTAAACTTTTTTCTTTTTAAATTGCTTGCTTTTCCTTTTAAACTGTATATTTTGTAAAATCCAAGATAGAAGATGGTACTGTTATGGTCCAAAAATAATTAAAAGTTTGGAAACACTATTGTTTTAATCTGGGGAAGGTATTTTTAATTAAAGTTTTTACTTAAAATGGGTATTAAGATTAATGATTTTCTTTTGTTATAAACAATTTTGTCAAATCTATTTCTAATCTGGAAATATATTTGAATTTATTTTGGACATTATCTTACAGTTGCATCTTTCAAAAAAAATGAACAAAGGAAACTTAAGAATTTAAACCAGAGATTAGATTTTAAGCTAAATCTATGTTGTTAAAAGCATTCCAGAAATTCTTGAGCAGAGTATAAAAAGGCCAGATTTGACATTACTAAGAGATTAGCTACTATTGAAAAAACTGTATGTATTGTTAACATATTACATGTCACTTAAAACTTAAAATGATGTAGTAGTAAATCCACCACCTTTCTGTCCCATGAGAGTCATCTGCCACTGCTGTTATCATGCTCCCATAAAATGAAGTAAAAGTCTGATGGATAACTTTACCATGCTGAATAAAAGCTTGCTATCACATAAGAACTGCCATGCATGAGCTGGACTTTTTAATATGGATTCTTAAAATAGTGCAAGGTAAATTATTTCAAATTGCCACTATTGAAACTAAATCTAGCTTGCCTAATTAATCTTGAATTCTTCTATCAAGATTTCTCAAGTATTATTTAACTTTGCCTTTTTTAAAAATATGTAAATGTAATTTGCTCTTAAATTTTCTATAAATTTAATCCTATCTCATATGCTCTAACTTTCCTTAATTTTGGTGCAGTGTCATTTGTTAATAGTTATTTACTACTTGATTTTATATGTGTGTTTTTATTATTAATGTGCCAATCTCAAGCAATCTGATGAGTTTAATGTCTAAAATCTTTTCTTCTTTTTAAGTAAGCCTTCATGAATTAAGTTTATAAACGTTCCTTTAAAATATAATGTATTGTTAATTAATATGCTTGCCTGATTGTTTTATGAGCCAACATTTTATTTATGTTTTAGTAAAAAAATATATATTTGTTTAATTCTGTATTTTCTACCCAGGGTGAATCCAGAACTCAAGCTAATTAACTCTTTGAAACCTTATTTATTTTATAAATATTATACAATTCTGAAAAGGTGACTGATTATTTGTTTTCTATATAACTGCTCTTGTTTTTTTTATTTACTCTTAAAATATCAAATATAGTACTTAAATATTCCAGTTATTATAAAATCAATGAAGGTGGGATTGATTTATTTTAAATAGCAGAAAAGGAGAGGGTCAAATCTTAACATATATTTTATTAATTTGAAATCTAAATCTCTCTATATATATTCTAGTGGCATATCATCTTATTTATATAAATTATGGCATTTAAAACTAGGGTCACTTATTTTTAAAGCAGTAAATCTTATTGAATGTCGTTAGTGACATTTACCCATACTGCGTTACTGACATTTGCCTATCTTTGTATGTATATATATATATATATATATATATATATATATATATATATATATATATATATATATATATTGTGCCCTTATCTATAGGTCATAATAAGGTAGAATGGTCAATTACTAAAAAATTTTAAATTTTAAGATACGTTTGTGTAATATATTGATAATTGTATGATCGATTAGATTTTATAGTACAATTTAAGGCTGAAAATTACTTGGTATGTAAAAGTGTAATGGATTATTTTAAAGAAACAGTTAAATAAAGCTTAATTATATCCTTGCTTATGGTTGTAAAAGCTGGCCATATAAAATAACACAGCTATAAATAATTAAAAATATATTAATAATTCGAGTATGATATTTTAAAACTAATAAATTAAATAAATGGCTCAATGTAGTCTATCTCGTTCCCCATATTGTCACTCCATGTCTCATGAAAATAGTAAATATTTGTTAATTCATTTTAAAATTGAACCGTATTTGTATTTTAAAATTAGAGCTAGTAATCATTTTAATTAATGCTGAATATTTCATTTATTTATTTGTTAACTGAGCTAGAACCCGTAATATTCGTAATAAACAATATATTTTGGGGTGAGAATGCGCGGGGGGAGGTTAGATTGTGATCGCCCAACGTGTTGCACGATGTGTAGTTGGAACTACAATCGATAGGTTGGATTCAACTAACAGAAGGTTAAATTTTGCTTTTCCAGTGAGACTGCACGATGTGTAGTGGAATTACATATAGTTTAGTATTTGAATTTGTTCATGTAAATCGGGAGATTGTCAATAGACATATTTTACAGAAGTAGATAATTTCATATTTGATTATAGAAATAATTATTAGGATTTAGTTATTAAAGTAAATTAAGGATTTGTTATTAAAATAATTTCAATTTTATGTGGTAGATAATCTGATTGTTAAAAAAAAAAATCGTACTATACTATTGTGGGTCAATTGACAAACAAAATTTAAAATGTGCATATGTGGCTAACGATTATTGGTATTTAATATGACCATGTCAATTATTGAAGTATTATTGAAAAATATATTTGAAAGTGTTTTAGTTTGTGCAAAATATTTGTGAATCATGCATGTGGGAAATGATGTTGTGACACATATAATTTTAATTGTTATTGTTATTATAATTAGTTAGATAGTATAGGGTGTATAGAAGGTATTGTCTATAGTTATTGTGGGTGATGGTTGGATGAGATAAAAGAACTGGTAAGAAACTATTTTATGAGAAGTTAATAGTAACATATTATTGGGATATTAAATTTTGAGGAAAAGTATTATAAAGAAAAAAATGGATAATCAAGATAACAGTTCAGTAGAGGAAATATCTGAATTCATTGTGGATAGTAGTTGTGAGGAGGAAAGGGAAGCGGAAGAGACAATTAATATAGAAACAATTACAGATATTGTACAAATTACAGATGACGAAATAAAAGGAGAAGAAAAGATTAGGGAATTAAAAATAGAGGAAGAAGAAGTAGTCACACATAAAAGAGATGTAGATAGCTTCTTATTGTCTCAAATAGTACTGATGATAAAAGAGATTCAAGAAGATAATAGAAAATATAGAGAAGAGATTCAAGAAGATAATAGAAAATATAGAGAAGAGATCAATATAAAATTTGAATATCTCAATGAAAATAATAGAAAAAATAGAGAAGAGATTAATGAGAATATAAGTAGAAATAGAGAAGAGATTAATGAGAATATAAATAGAAATAGAGAAAAGAGTAATATAAATCATATTAATGAAGAAATTAGAGTTATTAAGGAAGAGGTAATTCAGACTAAAATAAGTAGTCAATATGTTAAAATAATTAATACAGATTTGGAAAAGAATCAAGAATCTATTAATTTAATTAGTAAAAATGTGGTAGATGACAAAGAAATTGTAGAGACTGTAGATGAAGAAAATCCACAATTCATTGAGATAGTTAATAAAGATATTAACTTATGTACTAACTGGACACCAGAAAACATAGATTTTGTTAAATTAGGAGATAAAGATAGATATAATGATGTATCATTTGTTAAGATAGCAGATGATGAATTTAAAAAAGATGAGCCTTATATCAAATTAGCCAGGAAAGAAATCAAGTTATTTATTGAAAAAACTATTATCGATAATGAAATGATTTATGAAGAAAAGGAGATTCATAAAAAATCGATTGAAATAATTAATAGTAGTAATGAATTATATAAAAGAATACTGAACAATCCCAAAGAGTGTTTTAAATTGACTAATGAAATGATAGGGGTGAGTAAATCCTATGAAAGATTAGTTGGTGAAAGAACTATAGATCAAATTAATAGTTTTAAAAAATATTATATTGATGATAAAAGATTTGGTAACTTTACAAAGATAATATCAAATTCTTCAGAGCAAAAGTATTTAAGGTTGTTGGAACATGAGTTACCAAAAATTATTGATAAAAGTAGTAATAAATTTAAAAATAAAAGGCAAGAGGTGATATTTAAATGTAGTGTTAATGATAGAAATATTCATTTACAATTTGATATTTCTAAAGAAATATTGTTTCAAGGAATTAGAAACTTGATACCTAATAGTGAATTTATAAGAGAAAAATTTAATCGGAATAGAGATTTAAGCAAGATAAAAGTAAGACTTAAATGTCTAAAGCATGAGAAATTCATAACAGATTTTCTTAAGAATAATCTTAATAAAGGAAAGAAGATAGGAAAAGCTAAGGTGAGACTTAAGGAAAGTGAGAGGGAATTAAAGTTTAGATTTAAAAAAGAAAATACCTAATGATTAAGACAAATAATTCCTAAATAAGAGGTGTATTTAATAATATATTATAACCTTATTTTTTTTTTTACAGAACAAATATAAATTTTAAATGTTAGCAACCTACAAAGAAATAAGTTTAGAAAATTTCTAGAATTATATGAAGGTCCGTACAAGATTTTAGAAAAGTGGGAGAGAATGCTTTTGTATTAACTACACCAGATGGTGAAAAAGGGACATACAACGCTAGAAGTTTAATCCCATACCCATCAGAAGTGTAGAAAATTTTTTTATAAGTATTAATAGTTCAAAGTCTGAGTTTAGTGTCCAGATATTGTATAAATTTGTATAGCAAACAGTGTATTCTGTTGTATTGAGTAGTATAAGATGGAATTTGGTTGTAGCAGATAATAAAATGAGGAGTATTAATGAATAAAGTAGGTATTAAACTAGATGTTTAATTTAAAATTTTTTATTCGAAGGGGGAAGTTATGTGCCCTTATCTATAGGTCATAATAAGGTAGAATGGTCAATTACTAAAAAATTTTAAATTTTAAGATACGTTTGTGTAATATATTGATAATTGTATGATCGATTAGATTTTATAGTACAATTTAAGGCTGAAAATTACCTGGTATGTAAAAGTGTAATGGATTATTTTAAAGAAACAGTTAAATAAAGCTTAATTATATCCTTGCTTATGGTTGTAAAAGCTGGCCATATAAAATAACACAGCTATAAATAGTTAAAAATATATTAATAATTCGAGTATGATATTTTAAAACTAATAAATTAAATAAATGGCTCAATGTAGTCTATCTCGTTCCCCGTATTGTCACTCCATGTCTCATGAAAATAGTAAATATTTGTTAATTCGTTTTAAAATTGAACCGTATTTGTATTTCAAAATTAGAGCTAGTAATCATTTTAATTAATGCTGAATATTTCATTTATTTATTTGTTAACTGAGCTAGAACCCGTAATATTCGTAATAAACAATATATTTTGGGGTGAGAATGCGCGGGGGGAGGTTAGAATATATATATATATATATATATTACATGCTTCTAGTTTTCTAATCTGGGGGTTGCAACAAGTTTGAATCCATAGATTTCTTCTCATATCTTGTTCCATAGATAGTTGAGCTATCCGGAACCACCTTTATTTCATATAAAAAAGGCCTCTGGTGGTGCTTCTCTAAGTCTGGCACATACTATGCCTATCCACTTTCTTCATAAAAAAGGGCCTGCATGTCAGTGATGTCCACATCATGTCTATCCACTTTGTCTTTTGTCCAGAAGTTTCCTGTTATTTCTTGGCTAATTATGTCAGCACTGCAAACTTCTTTGTATTATTTGTTCTTTTGCTTCATGACCCAGTTTTAATGCTCTAATATTAAAATTGTACTCTGCTTATATATATATATATATATATATATAAGCAGAGTACAATTGGAATATATATATATATATATATATATATATATTCATTCCAACAACTTCTAGTTTTATTAATTAAATTTATTTCAGTCTTATACAATCCCACCATCGCAACTTATTTCTATATTTAAGAGTATAGGCCTAGGGGAAAATAAAGCGTTTTTTTACCAGCACTAATTAAAAGAATTTTCATTAAATTTTGTCATATAATCAAATATGTTTTCAAATGTATTTAATTTATTTTCATGACTGTAATAGCATGAAAATAGTTTGTATTATATCTGTAATGAATCTTGGAATGCTCCCCGAAATGTTAGTCACCCATGTTTCAGAACCATATATATAAAAGCCTTAATAGCAATTGTATATAAATTCTTTCTAATAATTGATTGGCATCTTAATACTAGACCCACCAATGATGTGTGCTTATTTATAATATATTATTTTGGTAATAAAGAGCATATGAAAAATAATAGCGTGAATGACACTATGTAATCATCTACCGCTTGCTCATTCATGCACATACTAATGTTTGAAATGTATGTAAATAATTTGTCATTATATTAAAGTAATATTTATTGCTTAACTTGTTTGATTAGTTCGAATTCCTCTTTCTCCACTTCCACACATACCTCCATGCTTATATATATATTTTAGTTTAGTCATAGTTAAGAGATGTCTCATTGTCTTCTTTGCTTTGCTAGTGGGCTGAATTAAAACTAATTCTCATGTGCCAACCCTATTATGTTATTCATTAGGTGTTTAATCTGGTGCTTAGAGAGTTGGTTCAATTCCAGGCTGGTCCCTGACCTAAATCTTGGGCTTGACTGGGTTTGAAGTACATTTTCTGAGTTTCAGCTAATGTAAGATGGATAAACCTGTTTTGACTGGTACAATATATATATATATATATAAGTAAAAATCAGTCACATGCACTATATAGCTTGCATTACCAATATGTAATATATAAAGAACCTGCTAATAGCTCTAAACAAGTTATTTATTGATGATAAATGCTACAAGAGAAAGTACCGGATGCCTTTATGTATGATTGATGCCATCCCCAGACCAGTTTTGAGCTATGGTTCTCTTCAGTGAGAAGCTATGATATTAGATTCCAAATACTACCTCAAGCCAAGGTTTTATCAATTCTTAAATAATAAGACAAAGATCTAAATCTTTAGACACCTATATTTGTACAAATTCAGCTCTTTAACTAAGGAAACTATATGGACCTGAACTAAATTCAGTGATACCGTATATTAGTAGGCTAACAATTTAATATAGTCAAGACCCTAGTAGCAAAATTATAGTATTAGTAAAAATTAGTCACATGTCACATGACCCAATATAGCTTGCATTACCAATATGTAATACACATACAGCCTGCTAATATCTCTAAACAAGCTTATTTATTTATTTATTTATTTTATGATAAATGATACAAGAAAAAGTACATGAAGCCTTTATGTATAATTGTTGTCATCCCGGTTTCAAGCTATGGCTCTCTTCATCATTAGATTCAAAATACTAACTCTATTCAAGTATTTATCTAATTTTTAAATATTAAAAAAAGAACTAAATTTTCAGACACCTACATGTCTTCAAATTCAATTCTTTATCTAAAGAAACTATATGAGTGTGAACTAAATTTAGTGGTTCCCATATATTAGTAGGCTTTGCAATTTAATATAGCCAAAGCACTAATAGCAAAATTATAATATTAGTGAAAATCAGTCACATGTTGCATGACCTATATAGCTTGCATTACCAATATATGATATATAAACAGCCTGCTAATATCATTTTTTTATAAATACTACAAGAGAAAATAAAATAAATAAGCTTGTTTAGAGCTATTAGCAGGCTCTCTCTTTATATATATATATATAATATTATTTGATGTCTGTATTTTTAAAGCAATATACATAGTTATATAACTGAATACTTGTAAATACAGTAACTAAATAATTAAATTTTTTTATCTACTTAGGAGCATTTTCAATTATCCCAGTAATCTTTGTCAACTAAAGCATTGAAATGTTAACTTTCCCACAATTCTTTGATCTTAATGTTTGCTGCTTGCCTGTTAATTAAGTCATGTTTATATTTGTATATTAGCATAGCTTCTTTTATTTTTCTTTTATTGTTATTTTTTTCAATTTGCAATGTTTTTACATTATTAAAATTGATTATTGCACTTTACACACCTCCTACATTAAACAAATTAATAAATAACTCCAAAGATAAAACCTCATTTATAAATAAAAATTGTGTCATTTATAAATGGTTAAGTAGATGCGGCAGTGGATATATAGGTGAATCAAGATGTGCTTTGGAAAAAAAAACTAAAGAACACTTGCTATTATTAAAATGAGTTCAGAAATCAAAGCAAAATTATATAGTAGATAATAATATTTCAGTATTTGTTTTTTTACGACCATAATAAATCATGTATTTAAAGTTTTGACTTTAATTTTAATAATATAAAAATATTGCAAATTGGAAAAATAACAATAAAAGAAAAATAAAGGAAGCTCTGCTAATATACAAATATAAACATGGCTTAATTGTCAGGCATAAAGCAAACATTAAGATCATGGAATTGTGGGAAAGTAATCATTTCAAAGCTTTAGTTGACAAAGATTACTGGGATAATCAAAAGCGCTCCTAAGTGGATAATTTTTTTTAATTATTTAGTTACTGTATTTACAAATATTCAGTTATATAATCACACATGCACAATATATATATATATATAATATTATATTTAATGTTTTCAACGGTTAGATATAGATAATTTTTACTTTTTAGGCTAAGCTGTGTATTATTTTCTATTATATACTGATATTTCGATGAACTAGCACCTACCATTGTCAAGGTTAACTTTTGAAAAAATCATTAGATCTCAAACAGTAATGTGACAGGATATGAGATGACAAATGAGTGTCAACTTAAAGTACTTTAG
Organism: Epiperipatus broadwayi; assembly: GCA_028023455.1. Classification (NCBI taxonomy): domain Eukaryota; kingdom Metazoa; phylum Onychophora; class Udeonychophora; order Euonychophora; family Peripatidae; genus Epiperipatus; species Epiperipatus broadwayi. The sequence goes on from JAQFVV010006234.1 coordinate 7,624,408, forward strand.
CATTTAAAATATGAGGCTTATGAAAATGTTAAATTTTTTTCAGTTTTTTCACCTATTAATTTTAAGTTAATAATAGAAGACAGAGATAAAATGAGAGGTTCCCACATAGCTGGAATATGTTGTGTTTCAACAGCCCTATTTAAACCAGTAGGTCTTTTTAATATTTCAATTGACTCTCTCATGGTTCTTAAATCATACCTTTCCAAATTATCAAGTATTTTTGCGTTGTCAAAATCAGGTTTGTGACCAATTTTTAATAAATTGGAAATAAAAACTGATGTATTCATTTTCTGATTAAAAGCATTTATATGTTCCTTAGTTAACATGATTGTATTACACATGTTATATAATGAGCTCACAAATAGGCTCTTAACAAGGTTTGCAGAATATCCTCAAACTCAGACTAATAATATATGGTGTCTCTGAAGTCTGTTCAGTCCCATATGCCAATTTACGTTAGATAGCTGGATTGAAATACATATGAATGTCTGAAAATTTCAGATTTTATATTTAATACTTACCCATTAGTTAAAGTGCTGGGTTTGTCCTGGTTTTTTTACACTAATATTCGAATATCCTAGTACTTCACTTAGAAATCCAGTAGCGAAAATCGTTCTGGGGTTGAGGATATTCTGCAAAGATTGTTAAGAGCCTATTTGCAAGATCATTATATAACATTTGTAATACAAGCTTGTTAAATTAGGTTATATGACATCTGACTTGATTTCTTTGTAATTATATATATATATTGATTTCTTTGTAATTATATATATATATATATATTGTGCCCATTCTATTTACCACAGTTTAAAGTGGAATTTAAAAATAGCTTGTTTAAAAAATTTTAACTTTATTAGTTTATAATATTTTGTATTAAATTTTATCAGTAAAATACGGTTAACCTTATAAAACAGGCAAAACTCACTATATGTATTGCCACACACAGCAAGCTAGAGTAATCAATGGATGCCAGAAGGCTTACACATAAAATCCCTATTTAGTGCCTACTCATCCAATATCCCCAGACTAGTTTCTGGGTTGTGGCCTTCTTCAGTGAGGAGCCTTGGCTCTGAAAGCACTGCACCTAGATCTTAGGATCTAATGCAACTCTCCAGCAGCCACCTTTTATCTTCACTTAACTACAAAACTATGAGTCTTAAACTGAAAACACCTTAATGTTTTCAGTCCAATAACATCAGCTTATATAGTTATATAGGTCTGAACTCCATTCAGCACTTATACATTTTGGTGTCTTTGGTTCTTTAATAACTATAGCCACCACTCACTGACAAAAGCCACAAGCCTGAAACTAGTCTGGGAAAATTGGACGAGTAGGCACTTGATAGGGATTTTATGCATATGTCTTCTGGCATCCATTGATTACTCTAGCTTGCTCTGTGTGGCAATACATATAGTGAGTTTTGCCTGTTTTATAACAGTTATACACAAACATAATAATGTTGAAACAATAGTCTAATGACAATATTTAATATTATATAATATTTTTAATGTATTTTAAATAATTTTCTTTGTTTAAGTTATTATTTTAAATAATTAGTAAGTTAATTATTCTAGAATATTGTACAAAGTGTTGCAGGTCTTTAAAAGTGTGTATATCTGTCTTTGAGCTTACATATCTTTAGTCATAAATATTAATTTTTAGTTCCTGGTTAATAAAATTGAAACATTAAAGTGTTATAAATAATATTGTAAATTTTATATTAAAAGTAGCAATTCATTTTTATTCTATTATATAAATATTATTTTCAATTTTAACATTAATATTTAGGTTATTAAAATGCTTTAGTGTTTAAATAAAAGTATTTTATATTATAAAATATTAAATAAATTTTATATAATATAAAAAAATATGAGTCATGTTATTTAGAAAATTATTTTGTAGACAAAAAATAATTTATATGCAAATTAGTGATTAATAATAACTTGGATCAACCAATAAAGTTACTGGATAAAAAAGGTATAAATATAGGTGTTCAATCAGTCTAGACAATTTTTGTTTTGTCTTATTGTGTTTTATTTTTAATACATCTTAATTAAAGTTTAAATTTTTATAAAATATTTTTTAGTAAAGTTAAAAGTATAATTTTAAATAATTAATGTAATGTAACACATGAGTGGGTAAACAATTTAATATGCTGTCAGTAAAATTTCTATATCAAAACTTAATGATACCATGGTGATTTTATGAAGACCACAAGTTGTTATTTTATTGCCAGCTTAATGCCTGAAAGAATCAATAATAATTGCAACCATATAACTCAGAAAAAACTAAGAAATCATAAGGACTTTATATTTAGTGTTATTTGTATGGGTGAACTGAGAAAACATTTATACACTGTAATTATGATAAATATTCATAAATATAAACTGTCATCAAATTTATATCCTAGTATTATAATAACTGAAACACAGGCTTATTATATATACTCTTGTGTCTATATATGTAATATATAGGGTATATGAGCACAGACTTTCACACAAACCACCACTCTCTCCAGTCTATCAAATAACACTGATACACTCAAGTACATATATGCTGAAAAGATAAATAATCACCAATATACATATTTCATGCTAAACCAGCAATCATCAGTTGGTCCAGATTATCATCTCCCACACATATACACTATAAGTGCTCATCATCATTCAATCATCAGATTTTCAATTGGATGGACAGTTGAAGAGTTGGAGTGTGTAGTAGATTGGAGCCTGTCCATTAAAGTATGAATATTGTCTATCTTAATATATATCTGAGCACTTATAGTGTATATGTGTGGGAGATGATAATCTGGACCAACTGATGATTGCTGGTTTAGCATGAAATACGTATATTGGTGATTATTTATCTTTTCAGCATATATGTACTTGAGTGTATCAGTGTTATTTGATACACTGGAGAGAGTGGTGGTTTGTGTGAAAGTCTGTGCTTATATACCCTATATATCCTATTATTATGTTGAGAATAATTGGATTTCAATGCCATTTATATCAGATGAACAGGTCAAGTTTATTAGGAAAATTTATAATGATTTGTGTCATATTGCTTTTTTCTAAACAAAGAATATAAATAGATTAGTTAACAACTCTAAATTCAAAATTCAAAGTTTAATCAAAATTATATTATATATAAATTGATATGCGGGTGTTGCTTACAATATATCAGTAAGTCTAAGTGTACATTGGAGAAGAGAATAAAAGAGCATATGCTATTAAGAGAAACAATCAGGAATAGATGTAAATAAACCTTCATCATCTGTTATATTTGATCATAATAAATCTTGTCAATATAGATTTAGGTTTGATTATAGAAATGTGAAAATTATTGAAATTGAACATTGCCACAATAAATGTAAAATAAAAGAGACTGTTGATTTCAAGAAATCATCAAGTGTTAATGAATCAGCAATCATCAAATGTTAAGGTAACATAATTGTGGAAAAAATCTGAATTGAACTATAAGAATTGTGAAAGGTTGTCTCATTTTGATTATTCAATGTTATATAGTTGATAAAGACTACAAGAAGTATAGTCAAAAGTACTGCTAAAATAATATAATTTATGTGAATTTTACTATATATATATATATTGAACTGGATTGATTTCTGATTCAGTGGTTTTATTGCTAAAATTTAAAAAGGGAAAAACAACTTAATTTTCATTAAATGTCGTTAAAATGTTTTTATTATTATTAAAAAAAAAGCGTAAGTGTATTTAAACACATACACATTTATATTTAAAATAGTTTACTTTCACTACTTTGTTTATAAAATTGATTTAAAAATACTTTACTTTCTCCACCTGTTTTAATCAATTTGATTAAAAACAGGCAAGCTTGGTAATTATATATTCCTGTTGTTTTTATTTTAATCATTTTTAAAGTTAATGCTAAAAAGCGGAGGTTTAATTGTATTGTCATTTTTGTTTCAATAATCCCTGGATGGAATTCTTAAATTAGATTGAGTGGGAAATTAATATTTGCCCTGCCTGAGATATAGAATTAGAGACTAATAAAAGTTTTCGCAGGAAATGTAGCGAGGCAAGGAGAGCCCACCAATTTAGATATAGAGAGGATTCAGTATAGAAATAGACACTTGGATTATTGCTTGCTGAGAGTCACACCATTTTGGATAGCAGTTCGGACATTTAATTCCTGCTAAAAACTTAAACCATTATCGATAAATTTCATTACTGTGTAAGATGGCCAAATTTACCGCTATGAGTTTTGCCATCATTATAATGTCTTGCTAATTTAAACAAAAGATGGACCCTGCCTACCAGATATCCTTCAGTCATGCCATAAGCCTCTAAAATAAACACTGCCTCTACCTTGCCACTGTCAAAGGACCTGAAAAAGGACTAAAGATAAACATGCACACTCTATGCGAACTGTGCTTTATCATAAGTTGAAATTTTTTTTTTATTCTTTCCAAGGTAAATTTCTTTTCATTAAATCTCCACTCAATCTAATAAACCTGTAATCTAAATTAATATTTAACGTCATATTGATTAGCTATATTTATTCTCTTTTGTTGTACTTTTCCGTGTGTCTTGGAATCTTAGTTTTAAGATTCCAAGTTTGCTTTAAGTGTTGTTTATTGGAGAGTGACATGTGAGTTTTTCTATTTTATGCCTTCTTTTACTAAATGCTTTGGCAGTCATGTATATTTTAAAAGCTTATCTGTAATTATTTTAGTAGCCCAAATTAATTTTAAATATGGTGTTTGTGCTTTTGCAAATCACCAAATCTTTTGGCTGGTGACTTTATTTTCATAGTCTTCGTTTCTTATCTCTCTGAAAGCGGAAACTATAATTGTTTTTGCTTTGTAAGTTTATAAATTGCCAGCAGAAAGACAATATTTATCCCTTTTGTAAATTACAGGTGAGAGAGACTTTTGCTGCTAAGGCATTTATAGCTTTCATATTTTCGTACTCATGTGCACTCTCTGATAGATTTATTTTGTATTTACATGTATAGTTTAAAATTTATCAGAGCATGTACTCAGAACTTGTGTCATAAATTTATTTTTTATTATAATTATTGGTAATTCATTTCTTTAATTGCTGGGGCAGACATTACTGATTTTCTTATGATTTACTTGTCTCCTATTGAGACCATTAATTCTTAGATTAGTTTTACCAATCATTTGGTTGGGGAGTTGCCAGTTTTATTTATTTGTTTTCCATTCATTCTGAAGCATATTTGTCGTGGTTCTTGGGGTAAATCAATCATCTTTGCTTTGAATGTAGTTTTAAGATGCAGCTTCTACTAGCATATGACATTTTGGGTCTCGACACATTTGTTTTTGGGGTCTAGAAAAGCTCGCTAGTGCTGGTTTCATTGATTTATTTCAAGAATGTATTGTTCTCATACCTGTGAATAGGAAGACCAACATTTAGAGGACTTCTCTTCTGCTGAATGAAATTGCTTCTTCCCTGTAGAACTCGTTATTAGAGAGTCGGTAAGTCTGCTAGAGCAATGTGTTTAGTCATTCTAGTACATGCCTGAGATAACCCCATTGATTTTCATGTAAACTTTTTCTTATAAGTGGTTTTGCTCTTAAATAAAAGTTTAAAATTTGTTCAAACTTAATTTGGCTTATGTTTGTCTTTGTGCTTAGATTTCTCAACTGTCTAGACAATATTTAGAATATCTTGTTTCTCCCTAAGTTTAGCCCGTTGTATTTTGATTTGCATATCCTGTCCACCCTTAAAATAAATGTCTAATCCAAATTTTCAGGCTAGTGGCGCCCTAGTGGTCAGTATATGTGAATCTTAAAGCTTTCTCCTGTTACAATATATATATATATATATATATATGTAAAGATTCACACTAGCAAGCTGAATAGAAACTATTTCATAAACGCTCAGAGTTTGTGTTTAGATCTAGTTTCTAAAATTCCTGTCTTTCACTGATGATAGCAAATAGCTTGAAATCATGATCTGAAAGTGGAATTAAAGTTAGAGATAGTGAATGCATGCTCTGATGTTTATGGAAACATATGCTTGACTGTTTTTTTGGTAGAATGCCATCTGTTGACATAAATACAAGCGTTAGCAAGTTTTTAACTTGGTTTTTTGTTTTTCATAAATGTAACTTTGAGGTCTTTATAGCAATGATATATATTGCAGAGGCTTCTACTATGTGGTGATGCTGAACTGAGATCAGACCCATATAGCTATCTGGCTTGCTATGCTGAGTACGAAGACATTACGTGTCTATAAAATTCACGCTTGCAAGCTGAATAGAAACTGTTTCATAAACGCTCAGAGTTTGTGCTTTGATCTAGTTTCTAAAATTCCTGTCTTTCACTGATGATAGCAAATAGCTTGAAATCATGATCTGAAAGAGGAATTAAAATTAGATATAGTGAATGCATGCTCTGACGTTTATGGAAACATATGCTTGATGGTGTTTTTGATAGAACGCCATCTGTTGACATATATATTAAAGCAAAACATGCTGTAATGGAAAATAATTTAAAATAGTTATATATTTGGACATTGAATATAGCAGAATGAAGCTACTGAGAGCACTGATACTTAACAAAGAAGATTAAGATATATCAAGTATTATTTTTGTGTACCACAGACAGTAAAATATGGGAAAAAATATTTCATGTTAATCTTTCAATGTCATGACTCAAAGTAACAGTATGTTATGGGTTTAAATTTTTAATTATTTGATAATTTAATCCATCAAAACATCACATGATTACCATTTCATATGCTTACACAGGCTGTTAATAACTATAGAAAACTCTCCATACAGTGGTGTCATCAAGTGCAAAGCTTGTTAAACAATGGGTTCAGGAAGGTTTATGGATAAAATCCCCTATATAATGCCCACTCATCCAATATCCCTTGACTAATTTCTAGTTTTTGCATTTCATCAGGGATGAAGCTTGGATTTAAGAGCACTGTACATAGATCTTAGAATCTTATGTAACCCTCCAGCAGCTGTCTTTTACCTCTTAAAATCTATGAGCCCAACATGAAACACAATAATGCTTTTAATACAAACTTATTTGCTTCTATAGTCATATAAATCTAAACTCAGTTCAACAGCTATACATTTTAATGTCTTGGGTTTTTCAAAAACAATGTCACTATTATTCTATAGGCAGGATAGATATAAAACCATCAAAACATTTCACAATAACCATTTCATATGATTATACATGATGTTAATAACAATAGCACACTCCATAATGTAGCGCCATCAAGTGCAAGTCTTTGTAATCACTGGATGAAGGAAAGTTTGTGTGTAAAATCCCTATCTAGGTGTCCTCTCATTCAATATTTCCAGACTAGTTTCTAGTATGGGGCTTTCATCAATGAAGAATATTGGGTTTGAGAAAACTGCACTTTCCTGTATCCATTGATTACAAAGATTTTCACCTGATGGCATTATTGTGTGGAGTTTACTATTGTTAGTAATGACTGTGTAAGCATATGAAATGGCGATCATGTGATGTATTGATGATTTTATGCCTATCCTGCCTATAGGATAATAGGAAAAACACTATATATATTGTCACACACAGCAAGCTAAGAGGAATCAATGGGTTCCAGAAGTGCATAAAATCCCCATCTAGTGCCTACTCATCCAATATCCCCAGACTAATTTCTGGCTTATGACCTTCGTCATTGAGGAGCTTTGGATCTGAGTGCATTGCATCTAGATCTTAGGATCTAATGCAACCATAGCGCAAACATCTGTTTTCTCTATTTAACTATAAAATTATGAGTCTTAAACTGAAAACACCTTAATGTTTTCAATCCAAGCCCATCAGCTTATATAGTCATATGTTTTAACAACATTTATACACAAGCATAAGAGAAGGTGGTCATGTGATGTTTATTGACTTAAAATCAATCCTGCCTAATAGGATAGTGGTGGCTATGATTATTAAAAAAACAAAGACACCAAAATGTATGGGTGCTGAACTGGGTTCAGACCATATGACTATATAAGCTGATACGCTTGTATTGAAAACATTAAGGTGTTTTCAGTTTAAGACTCATAGTTTTGTAGTTAAATGGAGATAAAAGGTGGTTGCTGGAGGGTTGCATTAGATGCTAAGATCTAGATGCAGTGCTCTCAGATCCAAGGCTCCTCACTGATGAAGGCCATAAGCCAGAAACTTGTCTGGGGATATTGGATGAGTCGGCACTAGATGGGGCTTTTATGCACAAGCCTTCTGGCATCTATTAATAACTCTTGCTTGCTATGTGTGGCAATGTAAGGGGTGGTCATGTGATGTTTATAGGATAATAGTAACTGTGGATTTTGAAAAACCAAAGATACCCAAATGTATAGATACTGGGCTAGCAAATAAGTTTGAATTAAAAACATTGTTGTGTTTTTATGTTTGGATTTTAGCTTTATAGTTAACTTAGTAAGTAAAAGGTTGCTATTGGAGGGTTTCATGAGATCCCAAGATTTAAGTGCAGTACTCTTAAGTTCAAGGCTTCTCATTGATGAAAGTCAGAAGTTATAAGTTAGGTATTTTATACACAAAACTTTCTGTATCCATTGCTTACAAAGACTAATGCTTGATGGCACTACTTTATGGAAAGTTTCCTCTTGTTGATAATTATATCATTAGAGTTTTATAAAAAATGCTGTTTATTATGTTACTGTTAAAATGAATAAGGCATACCATTTTACACACAACCATATTATAATTGTTTTATTTCCCATGACATTTAATCTCATTTGAATGCTATTCTCAATCTTAAGAAAAGTGAATAAAGATAATGATCTATGCAGTTACCTCATGTGGAGAATGGCATGATGAATAAAAAAATAACATTTAACAAAAGGCAAGTATAAAATTGTAAAAGACCTAGAATGAGATTACAAGTAAAATGGATTAATGAAATAAGAAGATGTGATTGGGTGATGTGGAGAAGAGAGTTTAGAGATTGGAGAAGACAGATTAAACCTGGATAGATTCATGCTGCAATGGTTTATTAATAATTGAAAATAATGATGATAGATAAGCATTCCAGTTCAGTGTATATACATGAAAGCTATTAATTGCATACATTCAGCATGTTATATTGAAATAAGCTTGTAAAATATGAATAGTACTTTATATAATGCACAAGTAAGTCTATAGCAAGTATAATTTTTCCTTTGTTAATTGTGCACGTGTGTACTTGTATTTACAGTTTTCATTTTTTTGGTTTACAGCACAAGCCTTGTTATATTATGCTTAGCAGTTGAATTAATAAATACTTTTTGTAACCAAATAACTATTTTAAAAACGATTTGCACTTTATTGTTTTCATAGATGGGCAGTTATTAAGAAATGCTACTTTTTTTTAAATTTATTCTTATTTTTAGCTATAAAATATTATACCTAAAAACCTTCATGGATTTCTATAAAGACATGAATCATTCTCTCTGTTTCATTGTAATCATAATCACAATTGCTAGTGTAAAGAAGTCAATAGAATGTCATAAAAGAAAATAAATACATAGTCATCAGGTAAAGATAGCTTTTGTTACTTTTTACTCACAAGACAAATATACTGCTTTTGTGAGTTCATAATTTATAGAGATTATATGCAAACATAAAAATATTACTTACCATTTATAGAGAAACTAGTGCTTTTTATATAAGCTGTCTTAATTGCCACAGTACATGTTATGATTATACTTTTTCTTACATATTGTTCATATACCTCATCATTGATTGAAAAACGTATTTTACTAGAAATGTTATACAAGTTCTGTATTTGAATTAATTTAGTCTCTGGTGTAACGGAGATAGGATTTTGTTGACTTCCGACACTCCATGTTAAATTTGGTTCTGGGGCAACCATGTCCAAAAAACAATCTATATCCAAATTCTCTCCATTTTTAAGTGATGTTCGTCCATCCCAAGATATATTAGGAGAATAATATGGTATCCCTGAAAACAAAAATAGAACTGATTAAAGTAATGACAGTATGATGGGGTGAATACTGATATATATGGAGTTGATAAATACTGTAAATATTGTTAATAATCACTTTACCTATATAGATATAAAAAAAATTCTGCTCACAATTTAATAAATCATTAATGAATATGTTAATTTATTTGTCGCATTCTGTGAAAGAGTAATCCACACGTGGATCTTTCTTTCCAAATAAAAAAGAATGCATCTGAGCTTTTCATTTTTTCCCCGAGTTTTAAAGAATACAACCAATAAAAATTCTTTAAGTTTGATGCAAGTAATTTGTCTTTAATCTTTAGATATTATTTGAAACATAGACGTTCAGTATTGAATAGGCATTGCTAAATGTATATAGATACTTTTGAGAATAGTGAATAAATAGTATTGCTATGGTTAAAAAGTCCAAAAAATTGATTGATTATTCTAGCTTCAATGGTAATCACATGAGCATTTTTTATGATGGTGATAACAGAGCATAATATTTCACATTAACCTGAATTTAAACATGATATCTTTATGCAATTAAAATCGAATATTGGGGGGCAAAGACAGTATATTATTTTTGAACTTTTTCATAATATTAATACAAATTCAGCTTTTATAAAAGTAAATGTCCACAGATATCTAGTTGTATGTTTAGTAATGTCAATCAATGGTCATTTAATTACCATGTAAGCTCAAGAAATATGTAATCTTGTTTTTCCTAACATCATTAATTCATAATTGCAATATACATTAAATTATGTGTAATTAATATTTACTGCTATAAAATTTGACTTATTAAAATGAGACTGTCTTCTCCATCTAATATTCAATTCTAACTTCAGATAGATGTACACTGTATTAAAATGAGCCTAATATACAAATATCACTATCTATTTCAACAATGCAAAAACATAATTGACTAATTATTATCTAAGCTTAAGGAATAAATGATTGATCTTCTATTCTTTATATTTATAGAAGTTAGGGATACTGCTGGTGAAACAACTTTGAAAGCTAATTTACTACTACTCATAATCTTTAGTGTCTATATAAATATAATGGACAGTAAATGAAGAAGGGATATCATGTTTATTGTTAAATAGTTTTCTTCCAACAGTTTGAGACAGTTGATTGTTATTGATATTGGGATTGTCTATGTATTGACTAGTTTTAATGATTATTTATAAATCCATATAGCCTTGTGGATTATTAATTTATTATTTTAGGAATACTTTGAGTGCAATATGAAAAGTATAATTGCAGTTTGTAATGTTATAATTTCCTATTTATTAGTCTATATTCAGAACATGTTATATTTACATGTTTAAGGAGGTTAATTTAAACCTTTTTGTATCAACAATTTTAATCTCTTGGTTCAAGTTGCAATCTTCAGTGTTTATATAAATATATTTGAATTCTTCCTTTATAGTTAAAAGGATGTTGCCTTGCCAACAGATTGAGCTTTTTGATTGTTATTGATATTGGAAATGTTGAAGTGTTGACTGGTTTTAATGATATCTATATATTGTACTGCTAGTAAATAGTCTTACATATTCGTGAATTTTATAAATGTAAAATGTTAATATAAAATAATTTATAAGTAGCTAAAAGAGTTTAAAGAAAAATACTACAGAATTATTTATCAAAAAATGATTGCAGTAAAAATCTGTAAAAAATAATTTAGAAGAATTTAAGAAAAGTTTAATTTAAAGATATTAAAGAGTTTATTTTTTTTAATTCTCAGATCGCCAAAATGCAAAACGCTGCACCATTTATTAGTATAATCTTACTAGTTTTAAAAAAAACAATTAGAGCAGGGAGAAATTTAACTAAATAAAAAGTCAAAATTAGAGTTCTCTCTTTTCATGAATATTACGTAAAGAAAATAAAAAGAAAATGTGTGTATAAAATTGAAATTGGGTTAATATGTACAAGTAAATCATATAGTGTAAACTTAAATTTTTTCAAAGATTGCTTGGACCAATAAATAAAAGAATGGGAAGAATAACTATAAAACACAGTAAATAAAAGCAATGGGAAATAATTAAACAATAAATATCTCATCCAAAGCTAGATTAATATACACAAATATGCAGATCAAAATACAATAGGGATATAATTAATAAAATTAATTAAAATAGATGGCAGTGGTAATCAGAGGAACAATAAGGAGTCACATAAAAGAACTGAAAATCTATTATTCGAGCTTTCTACCTCTCAGGACTATTAATTGATAAAAATCATTAGATTAAATGTGTGATTGTATTATTAACATGCAGTGCTAAGCAATTGCCAGAGTATATGGCTAGTATCCAGCCACAGCCCTCCAGAATGCCAGAAATGCACTAAGAGTGATGCCCATATAATGGTCTGAGCAGTAGAAAATATCTATCTTCATGAATGTAGGAATCAGCCAGGAACTACAATCATTAAACAAATCCAAAATCCAACCATTTGGTAATCCAAATTTATATAATAGGTGAGACAAAGTAGTCATATCTCTCAGAGTACAGAGTGATCAAAATCCTACATAATTATCAATTTCATATCCCATTCATAGACTGATAATATTTGTATAAAAGACTGTGTTGAACATTAAAAGCAATAGCAATCTTTGAGTGTTCCCTATTGTTAGCTTTAAGTGTCTTTTATAAATAAGTTTTCCCTGTGAGTATCATAAACGCTAGTATATGATTGCATATTTAACCTTTCATAAAATATTTAAATGATATGTGCAAAGCTTTCTTGTAGGTAATTAATAATATTTTAAGTATGTGTGCATATTCATATTATAACATGTAATCGAATCAATCTTTATTATTATGTATTTTTATGTTTAAAACAAATGTATGTTTTTGTTTTAGTATTACACACACACACAGAGACATATATATATATATATATATATATATATATCTTTCTTTGAATAAATTATCTGCCTGCTAATTACTTTTGGTTAGTTTCTTCTTTTTTTAAATAATGATACCACTAATAGCCAATCTTTAGTTATGTGTAGGTGTTAAGCGATCTAATATATTTTCTTTCCTATAATTAAATAAAGAGATAGCAAGATGAATCAGGTGCTAAATTTGTTTACCTGTCAGTCAGGCATGCTAATTATATCTTGTGATTAGCTCATGCCTGAGGTCTTTTTCCTCAAAACAAATAGAAATGATTTAGCAATCAAGGAGTTCTGTAGCCTGGAAATGTGACTGCAGGTTATGCCTTTTATAACCTCAGTCTGGCTATAAGCAACATTGGGTATTATACTTCTCTGCTTGAAGGGCCAGTGGGCTGCATTGAAAAAGTTCAGTATGAGTAGGTCGAGATTTTTTTTTCATATGTCATAGCATTGGCTGGGACACGAACCCACAACCATCTGCAAACAACTACTTGCTTGCAAGGTGGTTGCGATGACTTCTCGGCTAACAACGCTTGACATGGTCGAGATTTAATATAATCATAGTGATTCTATCCTGCCCAGTTCAATATATATATATATATATGGAGTGTTTATTTTTATTGAGAGAAAAAAAAAGTCAAATATTAATAAGACAGAACAATCGAGTCTAAATTTTTAATGCTTTTTTGCATTTGAACGAAATTCTTTTCCAAGTGCTATTGTATATCTTAAGTAGAAATAAAAAGTTGCAGAAAACATACAGGTTTAAGAAACAAAAGATCACAACTTTTTCTATTTTCCTATTCCAATATTAGAACAACATTATAATTAAACAATTTCAATGGATGTAATTAACAAAAATAATTCAATATGGAAATATTTTTTTGTATTTAAAAAAATCTATTCTAAGTGCTGCTTTAGATGTTATATAGGATAAAGAATTACAGTAAACACACACGCACACTTTGCATATATATATATATATAAACTTTAAATGAAATGTTATATATAGATAACAATTTACTACAGTAGTGTGATAAAAATTAAACTTCAGATACATTATATCTAATGAATAACTAATAAAAATTATTATTATACTTTCAGTAAGTGGTTTGTGGCAAAGTTATGATGGAAGTAAATTTGATGATTATCAATTAAACTCTAGTAATTTACTGTCTACATATACTGAACAATGATAAAGATATGTATAAACAGTTGTGGTATGGGCAACTGATGAGTACTGGTTAAGCAAGGAATGTGTATCTTGGGAATTATACATCTTTATCCCATGTTTTTGATCATATGTTTATAATTACGTTCCTTCACAAGGTGTTAAAGGTGGATAAAAATTAGTCCCTATCTTATATGAGAGTGGTTTAGCGAGAATTAATACAGATATATTATTCATTATTGGATAATCTGTAGTCTAATGATTAACTAATAAAAATTAGAAATTACACATAACTCAATGTATATGTAAACAAAGAGAGTAAATTACCTTCTACCCAATCTATGAATTAAAAACACTCTGTTGAACGAAGTATCAAGAACAAAAGAAATCACCTATTGTTTGTAGTTCTGATGTTATTAATCATACCTTTATCAGAATTATTGGTAATTCAGAGTGAAATTAATTTATGTGTCAGATGAAATATGATACTTAAGAGTTGTTAAACTCTTTATAGAGATTACTATCTTGATTGGTTGTTGACTTATTAACATATGACTGAGTTTTTTTAAATATAATTTTCTTATTTTTTATATACTTATCAATTATATTTTGTTCTATATAGTCAATCATAATCGAATGATAAAATTCCACTAATAGAACAACCCATAACCCAAAATTTTTCATAAAATATAAAGCTTCATTTATCAATAATAATGCTTTTCTGATAACATACATCAATTCCTCTGAAATTATATTATTCCTTTTTATTTTATCAATAACTATTTTTGTATTATCTTTTCCTAGGTATACTCTGATACATTTTTTCAATATTTCAAATGATGCTATTATTCGATTTCTATTTATCTTTACATTAATTAATATATTTATAAGTTCTTTTGAATTCTCAATATAGTACATGCCAACACCTCTTGTAATGAGAATATTTTTATATATTATATCACACAAATCTTTAAGAATACAATTATTAAATTCTAATAACTCTAATATCACTCTTACTGGCATATCATCCTCATGTGTTTTAACCATCCCAAATATACATAGATGTTCTAAGGCTGTAGGATATAAATATTTATATATTTTTTCATTAATTGATTCATTTTTATATAATTTAATAAAATGTTATATTTTGTTTTAATTCTATTTCCTGGATGTTATTTATCTTTTGATGTGCCTGCTTTACAATATCTTCTTTTATTTTTCAATCATAGAACATTTCATTTAAAATAGCAAACCTTGGTACTTTATCTTTACTTGTTACTATTAAGTTCTATTAATTTATCTTATCCATAATTTGTCTTATAATAAATTTCTTCTTCCATTTACACAGCTCATTATATTGACAGTATAATGGAACTAATAACCTTTTTCATAAAAACAACCTATTTTAAATAATATACAGAATTCTTCCAACTGAATCAAGGAATGGCTATGGGCTCACCATTGTCTCTCCTGATTCAATATTTACATGGAGCAACTTAAAACCACACCCATAAAAACTACTCCATATCCCTGTAAAAATTTGTTTCACTATGTGGATGATACATTAGTTGCATGGCCACATGGTGAAACACTGTTATAAAGTTCTGGAAACACATCAGCAACATATCACCTTCAATTACATTCACAATAAAATCAGAACATAAACAAAAATTGGCATTCTTAAATGTTCTTGTGACAAGACTTTCTCATGGCAAAATAAAAATTTCAGTTCCTGAAAACCTACACATCCACAAAAATACCTAGCCTATACATATAATCATACCAGAAACACAAAACATTGAATTATACTAGTACTGTGGAATAGCGCAAAAGAAGTTTGGTAATTATAACATAATCGGGCTTGGCCACTTGATGGTGTTGTTGGCAGTCAAAAACAATACAATGTTTGGGGCCATGTTATTTTTAAATCGAATCACTGCTTTTTTTTTTTTTTTTGGTTATTAATTTATTGATTGCTATAACTTTTTTTTTATTTAAAAAGTTGTTTAACTTTAATTTATATAACTTTTTTTTTATTTAAAAAGTTGTTTAATTTTAATTTTGGATTTAGTAAACGACAAGCTTTTTTTATTTTTAAATTGCTGTTTTTGGAACTTTTTTTCCGATGTCTATTTAGCGATGTCTTTCCCTTAATTATTGCTTTCTACATAACAAAACAACTGAGTAGGGTTAGGTTTAGGTTTAGTTTTAGGGTTAGTTTTAGGGTTAGTTTAGGGTTAGTTTTAGGGTTAGTTTAGGGTTAGTTTTAGGGTTAGTTTAGGCTTAGTTTAGGGTCAGTTTTAGGGTTAGTTTTAGGGTTAGTTTAGGGTTAGTTTTAGGATGTGTTCTGTTGTTTGTAATGCTAAAATAAAAAATATCAATATCGTAACCATAGTTGGACAAAAGAAAGAAACTCAAACTTTTTTAAACAACAACAAACACATATAACTATCTTCTTTACTTATCAAACATGATTATAATATGTGCTTTCTATGAAATTTACAAAAAATCATGTATATTTTCATTGGACAGCAGAAATACTCGGCTTCTGTTTTTGGCAACTGCGGAAAAAGTTACAATCACCAGACATTTTATGAACTACATGGTATTTCATGTGAAAACGAGATTTCGCACGCAAACTCGGCCAAAATCCTTTGACGTACTCTCAGAAAGCTTTTACACACTACACCTTTTCTAAATAAGGGTGTGGCCTTTCGGAAAATTACTACAAAGTCAGGTTTCTTAAATTTATTACAAATACAAAGATTGTGTAACGTGTATTGTAAAAATTTGACTAATAAAAATATACACACATATATATCAAATTGTACATGAAAGATAAGTGTGAGGATTCACAATAACTGTCATGAAGCAGAAATAGGCCATATTATTTCTGTGTTACATCATCATCAATGGCCTTCTAATGGCTAAGACAAACATTAGATGTTTTCTATAGCCGTAATGAAGGCCTTGTAAATGGCATTTGTTAGGTGTTTTGGCGAGCCAGAACACCATCAAGTGGCCAAGCGTGATTAGGTTATAAGTACCAGAAGTTTGTTCAGAAACTAGCAATTTGGAAGAAGAAAAGATATCTATAGAACAAACTGTTATAAAAAATGGTTATCAATCATCTATTATTAAGAAAATGTTAAATAGGCAACAAAAAGAACCATCAAGTGAAAAGACAATTATTGGTTCTGTAGTATACCCATACAGTCCAAAAATAACAGTCAAATTAAGAAAAAGCTGCAATCAACATAGCATCAGAACAGCTTTCCAGAGCCATGCCATACTACAAGGAATTCTAGTATCTACAAAGCCTAAACATGTAAAATATCTGAAAAGAAAAAACTGCAGCTATGAAATACCATGTGAATGTGGAAGAACATTTATTGGTGAGACCAATTACTCCAATGAAAAGCACCTAAGAACATAAACTGATGATTAGAAGAGAGAAAACAGAAATGTCTTAGGTAGCAGACCATGTATGTACCAATGAACATATGTTCAATTGGTAAAATACAAAATATTGGATGTAGAAGAAAATGTATAAAAAAGAAAATTTAAAAACTGCTCACATGACAATGGCAAAAATCCCATAAACCAATCTAGTATGACTATACATAATGTATGGAAAACACTAAAAATTTGCTCTTAGGAAGACATGAAGAAATCAGGAGAAACATCATAGATAAATTTATGAAATTTATACTGATTATTGGTTTTGGCACAATGGCTCAGTCGATTAGTGCATTGCCTTAAAATTCAGTAATCAAAAATCTAAGGATTCAGATTCAAATCCCATGATAGTATTGTCACTGGTTAGACCAGCAACACCCGAGGAACACAAAAGAATATTATTCTTGAAATATTGTGCACTTACTAACCTGTTTGATGTGCTATTACTAACAGTTGAATGTATTTGGAATATTTAAATAAAGTTAATTTTTCTAAAGACATTCAATAAGCATATAAAATGATGGAAATAGTCCAATACAAAACTACAACTAGAAGAACATCATCATAAGCCTTCAGAAAAACACTAAGTATTTCATATGGGCCCAATACTATATCAAACTTTACACACTATGAAAAATTATGTCTAAAGCTAGACAAAGTAAAAAATCATTTAACTCTGAAGGGATAATTCCTAAAAGTTTGCAATTAAAACTTGAAATTCACTCCCAGAGAACTGAGAAAATTAATCAGAGAGCAAGTGAAGCTCTGTTATGAAAGACAATGAATGCTCAAAGATTTTTTAAGTATCAAACAATGCATTTCTTTAATAACATAGAACGTTTTGTAAGAAATAAACCTTATTGATGATGACTACATGAGATTTTGTCAAGCAGTAAGAAAATCATATTCTACATTACATGAAAAAGTAAAAAGAATGTCAAAAGAAGAAACTTGCTAACCTACATGGGAATATCAAAAATCATCATGTACCAAGCAATGTAACAACTTCATCTGTTAAAAATCTCAGTTCTAAACATCTAACAGATATCTTGAAAGAGGATTAAACTTTGTCATTACACTGTCAAGTATCCAATTATTACATATAATGGCAGCCATCAAGAAAGTCACTCAAAAATAGCCTTTAGAAGAAGCAGCAGAATTATGCTGGAGAAAAAAAAGAACACTTGACAAGCAACAAAAATTGAAGTCAAACATATCCTATAGGAAAGGAAAACAATTAAATCTCTCAAAGTAGATAAATATATATTTATTCTCCCATCTGATAAAGGCAATGCAACAGTTGTAATAGCTACAACTGATTATTTCAAAAAATACAAGAGTTCCTCACAGCAGGCCCATATAGAAAAGTGGCAAAAAATCTGATACCAAGTTTGGAAGCAAAATTACAAGCCTTACTCAGAAAGCATCACAGGTACATCAGTAATTCAAAAAAATAAAATAACATCATATTTCAGCAAAATTCCTCATCTTTATGGTCTACCTAAAATCCATAAGAATCATGTTTCATTAAAAAATATTGTTTGTACTGGAGATTCACTTTGCCAAAATTTGTCAAGATTTCTTCTCAACGTTCTAAGTATTTTTGCATACAAGACCCATAGACACTTTGTAGAATTAATCAAGAACATGAAACTTTAAAGAACTGACTTACTGGTAAGCTTTGATGTGAAAATTTTATTCATGAATATACAATGAAAAAATGCACTGTCTATTGTATGAAAAATATTAAATATTGATAATAGTTTACCAACCAGAACTGTTGTTCCTATTGATAGTATAATGGAATTATTAACATTCTGCATAAAAAAAACTACTTTCAATATAATACAGAATTCTTTCAACAACATCAAAAAATTATCTACTTTGATTAGCAATATTTACATGGAAAGAACATGAAAACACAGCCATGAAAACTACTCCATATCTACCTAAAGTTTGGCTAGACTGGATGATACATTTGTTTTATGGCCACAGGGTGAAGCACTGCTACAAACATGTTGGAAAGCCATCAACAACATATCCCCTTCAAGTAAATTTACAATAGAATCAGAACAAGAACAAAAATTGGCATTCTTAGATGTTATTGTGACAAGATTTCCTCATGGCAAAATCAAAACTACAGTTTACTGAAAAACTACTCACACAGGAAAATGCATAGCCTACTGGTCAGGATAGCAATACCTGAAGAAGAGGGGAGACTAATACTACCCTGTTTGATGTGCTATTACTAACAGTTGCATGTATTTGGAATATTTAAATAAAGTCAACTTTTTCTAAAGATATTCAATACACATATTAGGTGATGGTAATAGTCGCTTGTAAAAATACAACTAGAACACCATCATCACAAACTTTCAGGAAAACACTAATGTAACATGTTCATGGGAATATAGATCACCCAAGTATGCTTTACAAAGTTGATAGAAATATTGTTTGAGGATTTACTACTTAAGACTTTGTTAGACATCAGTAGCCAAATATTAGTAATTTCTAAGACAGTTTATAATAATAATTTAAAATAAAAATTCAAATATTAAGATTTCACCACTTATATATATATATATATATATATATATATATATATATATATATATATATATATATATATATATATATATATATATAGGTTACCATGGCTAATAATAGAAAAGCCAAACTAATGCAAAAACAATCCTGGATCAAATTAAAGATTGGCAAAACAATCATCTATCATGTCCTTCTTATATTAAATGATTTCAAACATGAATTCATTTTAGGGGCAGACTTCTTACATATGAAATAGTGTATAATTGATTTCCCAAATAACTTTCTTAGAGTAGGCAATAAAGTAAGAGATGACATTACTGAGATAATATTATCTATCTAAAATTTGTTGCATGTTATCAAATATCCCAGAAGAACTCATAAAATATTTGATGACTTGAATTTAATTAGAAATGGTGATGTAAACATGTTGGTCTTATTATTGATGAATACGATATTCTCTGAAAAACCAGGAGTAATAGAAAGATTCCAATAAACAATATATTAAATCATGACCAACCATTTAAATCCAAATCCTATTCTATCTCATTTCAATATCAGGAAGAAATATTCAAACAAATCAATAAAGTGATGTCAATTGCAATATCATTTCCAAGTGCTCCTCATCATATTGCAACCAAATTATAATGATGAAGAAGAAAGATTGGTTAATGATATTTTACCTGAAGACAACTAAACAAAATAACTATTCCTAATAAGAATATATCACCACCCCTACATTAATTTTTCATAAAATTTCGAAATAAGAAAGTATTTTTAATTTTCAATTTAATCTCTCATTAATGGCAGGTAAAATTCTATCCAGAAGATCGGTCAACATAGACCATTCTGAAATGAAGGATTTACTTACCAATTTGGATTGATTAACAGTGGTATGGGCCTAATAAGACGTAAGGATACTTATCTATCTCCTGAGATTAACTAAATAGCAACTATTATGTAAACAAAGTTACAATTGCATCATGAAACAATTGAAGAACATTTTCAATCTCTGAAAAAAATGTAAAGAATCCCATGATAAGGAGACAAAATCATTTTCAAGAAGAGTATCCTAGTATGTAATGAAGTAGACTTCTCAAGTCATATTATCAGTTTTAATGGGCTAAACCTCATCCTGATAAAATGAGTGCTATACAGAATTTCCATAAACCCACAACAAAAACGAAATCAGATAATTTTTAGAACTAGGTAATTTTTATAATTTTTTCTACTAAATTTTTTCTGATCATATGGAACTGTTACTGAAACTAATAAGAAAAGATGAAAAATGGAATTGAACTGAAGAACAAAATGAGCCATTCACTAGAATGAAAATAGGATTTTTAGCACAAACCATGTTAGCCTTTCCTGATTTTAATAAACCATTCATCATCCAAACAGAAAGCAGTGGGTATGGACTATGAGTAACTTTATCCCAAATCCAGGATGATAGCATGATAGGAGCTCTCTATTTTATTAACTATCTCTTGAAGGTCCAGAAATAAATTATATGGTTACTGAAAAGGTAACACTAGAAATACTGTGGGCTTTCCAGAACCTTTGCCAAATGCTCTTCAGATCCAGAGATATTAGTGATCACAGATCATAAGTACCTTGAATTACTAAATCACAGCCACCTAACTAATACTAACCTTGTTAAGTGGAACTTGTTATTACAAGAATCACTTTACAACCAAATAATGTAAAGTATCTGAAAACATTATAGCTGAAATACTAAGTCAGAATTCAGATATATTAGAACAACAACACTTATCAATAGATAAGGCCTACATTATGAATATTGATTTAATAGTCAATGAAATTGTAGAGGATGATTTAATATCCATCCACAACTTACAATATTAAGATAAAGATCTGATTCCAATCATTAAAACATTTTCCAAAAAGGATATTCTGTACACAACCAATAATCTTAAACAATAAATTGGACAATGATGCAGATGGGTGGAGAGTAGTAATACCTAAAATATTAAAAAAACACTCATACAACATGTTATTTGCTTATATGGGCACTATGGAGCTCCCAAAACTGAAAAAAAAACAAAGAAGAACTGGTTTTACTGGCCTAGAATGTACAAAGACATCTTAAACAAGAGTCAAAGTTGTCAGATATGCCTAAAACACAACCCAGTAAACAGAAATTACATTCAATCAGTAAATTCTATTATTCCAGAACGACCAAACAAGATCTTAGATAGAGGTTTTTATGGACCCTTACCTCATCAAACAAACATAAGTATCTATTAGTAACTTATAATCTCTTAAAATTCATATCAGCTTATTCAATATGCTAAGCTAATACCAGACATACTATCATAGCATTAGAGACCCCCATCTTACATATATAAGAAAACCTGGGATGATCTTCACTAATCACAGTACCCCTTTCCTATACAAATAATGGAATAAATAGTAGAGAAACACCAAATAAAACAAAGGTAAATCTACAGTCAAACCCATGTGAACATATAATGTGGGAAATTGAATATTTGTTCAGAATTTATTTATTGGATAAGCATAAAGTGTGAGTTAAAAACACACAAAGTGTAGTCAACTACATAAATTGGAGTGTTAACGAATCCACTGGAATCACAACCATTATTATACAATTGAACCAAAACATCCCAATTTTATTTCAAAAATACATTCCAATAATCAAAAAACCACCTACAGATTCAGAATGTGATCAGAAGGAGGCATTCGGAAAGATGATACAAATAGCCCAAAAAACCAAAAACAAAATAAAGTCAAATTACCAATTCAAAATAGGGGACATTGTTCATAAACAGCCCACATGTCAGTAAACCACAATAGTTTATCTTTCATAAATTCTGCTACACTTTTGAAGAACCATTTACTATCATCAAGTATACAAACCCAAATATATGTTGATTAGATTGTGGGGGGAAATTTTGCATGACATACAATGCCTAAATATTGAGATCTTACCAAAAAATAAAAAAAAACATCCCCCATGGTAAATTCAATTACAAAACACAAAAAGTCATTAAATTGTTACAATTCAGGATGTTAATTCAACTGGTGTAAAATAAAATTATATTAAATTAACATAATAACAAATGTCAAAAACCATAAAACACTCAAACTATAAAAGATAAAAATGAATTAATAACCCAAAAATAAAAATATTTTCTCATATATATGTAAAACTTGAAAATTAAAGAAATTTTTTACGTTGTCTTTAATTCCCTAAGTGAGAGAAAATGTAACGTGACACCATACATGCCATCAAAAACCCACACATTCACATCCACCTTAAAGATTATTATCACCAATATAAAACAATTCAGATCACAACCTAAACATTAAAACAAATACCCTAGCAACATTTGTCATACTTAACACTAATTAATGATTATACATTTAAATAAACCAAAAGCATATTATTAATAATGCATTACTTTTTTTTCATATGTCATAGCATCGGCCGGGAGGCGAACCCACAACCGTCTGCAACCAACTACTTGCTTGCAAGGCAGCTGCGATGACCTCTCGGCTAACAACGCTTGACTGCATTACTAATTTTGTTTCAATTCGTCTTTCAAAATTATATTCCTAAAATTACTGACTAAAAGAAAAAAAAATATTAAAAATGATCAAACGTCAAAACACAAGCAAGTAAGTCACAAAAATCAAAAGAAAGAAAATGGCAATTACATATTTTCTTGTGTATTAATCCATTACAGAAACCAGACATACATTAAAATAACATTTCAATAGGCCTTTTGGAAAAATGTAACTTCAGATCCACGATACAAGACTTATAATGAAAGCTGTCGAAAATATCATATTCCTAAAAAAAAAAAAAAAAAAAAAAAAAACAGAAAATAAGGGAAAAACTGTTTGAATGAATACCGATAAATTACATATATTGAACATTTTTACTTTATAAATATTGGGGGCATTTTACTTGTAATAGTCCGAGCATTTTAAAAATAGAAAATCACTATTAACTTGATAAATCCAAGAAGTTCAAGCAAATTTACCAATGAAGATATGGAGCTATGTCTGGCTAAAATACAGAAGGCATCGTGGAGATGAAATTGTTTGTCACATAACTGTAAGTTTTAAATTTGAATTTCAAGTAAAATCAACATGCCCATCCATGCTTAATAAGACATCAAAATGATGCTACAATAAAATAAGGAAACAACTTAGACTGGAATGAAGACAGTCGATGAAAGTATGTGAATCATAATCATAGACATTCGAATAACATTGGAATACGGTTCAATGGATTATCACTCAAAAGAAAAAAGAACAAAGAGAATGAAGAACTTTCCTAAATAAAATTCATTGGACACTTGTCAACAAGAATTGCTGTCAATTGGAACATTAGCACTGTAACACTGGATTAATATTATATATGTATTTTATTTTATTGCTTTCATTTGACAATAATTGAATTTTATCCAACCGTAATTCAAACATTTATAGAAGGGTATATCACAAATATTATTGTTTTGAATTTAGTAAACAAATACAGGTATATATTGAAACAGTAAGGTCTGCTTTGCAGATCTTCGTTTCACCTTTTCTCACCTACTTCCTACCCTCATACCTTAGTTTGAACCCCAATCTATCATAGTGTGTCTGCAATACACTTATATACCGAAAATCCTGCCTAATTTTAAACCACGAGCACAATGCTCGTATGATATATATAACTTATTCCCAAATAAAATAAAATATTATGAATTATGTATTTGTTCACATAATTTACATTTATTAAAAAGTAAGTTATATAAGTTGTAATTGCGCACACACTATGATATCCATTTTAAAACATATCAAAATTATAAATTGTTAGTTATTTTGTTTGGATCTATTTACAAATATCTTACCGTCGTAATATATTTTGATTTAAAATAAAATTCATTTAGTAAATATTCGTTTAGTAGATAGATTCAAATATTACAATTTAAAATAAAATAATTTTCGTTTTATTTAATAAAAATCATCCCAAATATTTCTGTTAAAATAAATGAGGGACAATAGTTTAATTATATAAGTTTATCTAAAAACAGCAGCTGTCCACTTAAGTTTTCTTTAATTAGTAGCAGTAATTTTAATTAAATCTAGTTTGTAATTCGAATGTCGACGGGGAAGTTAACAAAAGAAATTAATTAATGTTGAATTCCTTTAGACATTCGGATAGATTTAATTACAGCAGATAAGTCCAATAATTTTGTACGCTCCAGGACAAGTCTATTGTTAAATTTTACTATAAAAAGGATGTTTTTCTTTTGTTCTCCATGCTAAGCTTTTAAAGAATTCTGAGTTGTCTAAAGGTTTCTGAGTTGTTCTAAGATTCTAATAATTTGCTAACCTTGACATGTCCGAGTAGAGGCGTTAAGATGGCTATGTCCCCTCGGAATAGCCAGCCGCTGCTCCATACTATCAGAAGTTATCACACGGACCCCGGAACTGCTGTTGCCGCTGCCAAAATATGAACATTCTAGATTTTGCTGCTGAATTATAAAACCTGCCGAACATCTACCTGCAAATGCATTTCCAGAGGTAACCCAAAAGCTCTTGTGATTCCTAACTAACATGCTATAGCTATTTAACATTGTTTTCTTATATTTCACAACTTCATTATGTATTTCTTTCATGTATTTAAATATACTCAACATTTTGCTCTCTATCCTTGGGTTAATATTTTCTATTTATAAAGCTTTCTTTTATTTTATTATGATAATGTGTCAGAATCGTCTTTGACCGAGTGAACTATTCCCTCTATTGAAAGTAAGACGCTGCTATTAAGGCATATTTTAAATTTATAATTTTCCAATTTTATTATCTTGCAAATCACTCGTTTGAGGGCGATTCTTTTCTTTAATGTAATATAATCACATAGTTTAAAATCTACATGCTATTGATTTTAATCTAATATAAGAGTATGTGCGAAGTCAATGATTTAAATGTGTCCCCAAATGCATGATTGCGTATATAAATCTATACTTACTTTTCAAACCCGCAAGCATGCATTTTCCTATTTTAATTACCATGTTCTACTTTCATTATAAAGTTCATCATTGACGTCGAGAATGTGTGGACCCTCTTAAATGAATTTCAGGGAATTTGGTTGGGCATTTCTCTTAATCCTAGTAAAACCCATTTAGTATGTTTTTATATACACTAGTCTCATATTGCTGGTACATGAATTGGTTGTTGAGACCGCTTTGTTTTATTTTTCCAAGGATTCTTTACACGGCTAAGGCCGTTCTCTCCACGCTTGCGGTTTTCAGGCAGAGGGTGTCCCAAATGACACCCCTGGGAATTAAACGCAATCATCACACAGTCACTAAGTTTCGGCTGTTCGTCAAAATACTTTCCTACGGGTTAGCGGTGAGATGTCCTCCGTAATTATTCCGGATCTTCAATATTGTTTCATTTTATATTTATTTTACAAAGCATCCGTGACTTAAATGAGTCCCACCCTCCAACTTTATAAATTCACTATCAGCAATACTGACCTCCCAATACAAATCTATTATTATTATTCTCAAATAAATGCTTTGATCCCATTCCCACGTTTGCTTAGTAAGCTTTAGACCGTACTATTCTCGAAATCAATAAATATTTTAGAACATTTAAATTCAAATATTGTCTTAAACTTGTCTATTTACTCAAAGCACCTCGCACATGTTCCTATCTTGTCAAGCACATTATCGTAACACTATTAGCCCGAGGAATAGAATATATCACTCTGTCTTAAAACCTTTTGTCATTACTGAAATATAAATGCCAACAATTATTTAATACACGTCCCTGTCTCATATAAGCAGACAGTAGTGTTATATATATATTTATATAAATAAATTGTGTGAAATTATTTAAAACTAAATTTTATCTCTTATTTTATTTGATTCCTATCACTGTCTCGGTCTATATATATATATATTTTCTGCATTTCTTTTATAAATCCATAGACGTTAATTAGTCAACCAAACTTATCTTAGTATAGAGTCTTTTGTTTCTCCCTGACCACCAGGCACCGGTAAAAGGTTATACTAGTTGTAGCATCAGATGCATTATCATGTAGGTGGCGCTGTGAAATTTGGACTTTAGATTCGAACTTAGTATATCTAGAAGGCAACCCCTCCTAGAATGTTCAGTTTAGTGTCTGGGGTTTGAATTATGCAGTGTGTTAGCGAGATAGACGATTCTGACCGTTACAATATATATATATACAAATACTAAGACTTTTCTCTTAATGAAATATTAAATATCTATACTATGATAATTACAGTGTTAAATATTAAATGTTAAATGTTTGTTACAGTTAACTAAACTAGTAGATTGTTGTTTATTCAGGACACATGACTAAATAACTTGTATGATTGATCTTTCCTATGATATATTATCATATCAGTAGAGAAAAGTTCCCAAAACAAAGAATAATCATCATAAAAAATCAAAAATTTATGAGAAGAAAATCAGTTAATAGAGACAAAACATCACTTGAATGATTGTTTAAGTTTCTTTTGTTGTAAAGTTTGAGTAATGATTGATTATTCTTCATGGGTAAAATGGGATAGGATCATCAGGTATTCAAGAAATGAAATGAAGGATGATCCTGTTTATCCTATCATGAGTTAATAATTATATAAAATGTATTTCATGTTAAAGAACAAAATTTGTTAATGTTAATGATTTTATGAAATATTTAATACCAGAATCGAAGTTACTGCCAACTTCTTTATTAATTTACTCCCCATTTCATCACATCACATATAAATATTTTGCATGTTTTGTTAACATGATACAGTCATACTCTGAAATAATTTATATGCATATTCTTTGAGTTTGAATAACATTTCATAACATGAGTTGAGTAGATGCAAATAAAAGAAGATGTATAAAAACTAATTTCCATCTATCTAATTATAATGTTCTCATGATTGGCTTGACAGAGTTATATTAAATGAATGATCATGACAAGATATGCCCCTCATTGACAAATAAACTATTCCACTTCAATATATATTAAAAATTAAATATTACCTAATACTATACTAGCAATTAAATATAAAATAGAAATTCATATAACACAACAATATTAGCCTACACAACAGAATTTTTAACCACAACCATTTTATCTATAAAAAAATAAATCTTCTCAAGTGAAATTCCAATAAACATACAAAACATATTTATACTAAATAAAATATATGTTGTATGTTTAGTTGAATTTCACTTGAGAATATCTGTTTGTAAATAGAGGAAAGCATTTATTGTGGAGGAATTTTGGTAAAATTTTGTTGTTTTGGCTAGTATTGTAGTGTTATAAGAATTATATATATATATATATATATATATATATATATATATATATATATATATATATATATATATATATATATATATATATATATAAAGAGCATGCTAATGAGCTCTAAACAAGCTTTTTATTTTATTTTATGATAAATGCTACTACAAGAGAAGGCAATTCAAGATAAAAATGATTTGAATGCCTTCTCTTGTAGTAACATTTATCATAAAATAAAATAAAAAACTTGTTTAGAGTTCATTAGCAAGCTCTTAATTTTACATATCTGTAAGTGCAAGCTATATATTGAAACAGTAAGGTCTGCTTTGCAGATCTTCGTTTCACCTTTTCTCACCTATTTCCCACCCTCATACCTTCGTTTGAACCCCAATCTATCGTAGTGTGTCTGCAATACACTTATATACCGAAAATCCTGCCTAATTTTAAACCACGAGTACAATGCTCATATTATATATAAGTATAACTCATGCCCAAATAAAGAAAATATTATGGATTATGTATAGGTTCATGGAATTTAGATTTAGTTAAAAGTAGGTTATATAGGTCATAATTGTGCACACACTATGATATGCATTTTAAAACTTATATCAAAATTATAAATTGTTAATTAAAATTATTTTGTTTGAATCTATTTACAAAAATATATTACAGTCGTAATATATTTTTGATTTAAAATAAAATTCATATTCGTTTCGTAAATAGATTCAAATATTACAATTTAAAAAGTAAATAATTTTCTTTTAATTTAATAAAAGTCATTCCAAATATTTCTGTTAAAATAAATGAGAGACAATAGTTTAATTATTTAATGTTATAGAAGCTTATCTAAAAATACAGCAGATGTCCACTTAAGATTTTCTTTAATTAGTAAAAGTAATATTTAATTAAATCTAGTTTGTAATTCGAATGTCGACAAGGAAATTAACAATAGAAATTAATTAAAATTTTGTTGAATTCTTTTAGACATTCGAATGGGTTTAATTACAGCTGATAAGTCTGATATATTTTTGTATGCTCCAGGGCAGTTCTATTGTTCAATTCCACTATAAAAAGAAGGGTTTTCTTTTGTTCTCCATTCTGGTGTTTCTAATGAAATGATTCTAGTCATTTTCTAATGAAATGAATCTAGTGAAAATATTCTAGTAAAATATTCTTCAAAATATATTTTCCTGAGATTTTAGGCTACTTGTGCCTGCAAACTTAAATTTGAAGCTGAGTTTTTGTCTCCAAATTAATTGACCATGTTTACCACACAAATTGCTAAACTTGACATGTCGAAGTAGAGCTGGCACGAAGGCTATTTCCCTCAGGAATGGCCGGCTGCTGCTCTAGACCATTGGAAGTTATCACATAAGGAACCCAGGAACTTCTGCTGCTGCCAAAATATGAACAATTCCAGATTTTGCTGCTGAATTATATCAAAACCTGCCAACCATCAATCTACCTGCAAATGCATCTCCAGAGGTAACCCAAATTAACCCAAGAGCTCTTGTGATTCCTAACTAACATGCTATAGCTATTTTAAATTGTTTTCTTTTATTTCACATAACTTCATTATGTATTCCCTTAACGTGTTCTAATATAATCAACAGTTTTGCTCTCTATCCTTGGGTTAATATTTTCTATTTATTAAGCTTTCTTTTATTTTATTATGATAATGTGTCAGAATCGTCTTTGTCCGAGTGAATTATTCCCTTTGTTGAAAGTAAGACGCCGCTATTAAGGCATATTTTAAATTTATAATAATTCCCAATTTTATTATCTTGCAAATAACTCATTTGAGGGCGATTCTAATCTTCTTTAATATATATAATAATCAAATAGTTTAAAATCTACATTTTATTGATTTTAACCTAATATGATAGTATGTGCGAGGTCAATGATTAAATGTGTCCCCAAATGCATGATTGCATAAATAAATCTATACTTTTCAAACATGCAAGCATGCATTTTCCTATTTTTAAATACTGTGTTCTACTTTAATTACAAAGTTCATTATTGATGTCGAGAATGTGTGGACGCTTTTAAATGAATTTCTGGGAATTTGATTGGGCATTTCTCTTAATTGAAGTAAAACCCATTTAGCATGTTCTATATACATTAGTCTAGTATTGCTGGTAAATGAATTGGTTGTTGAGACTGCTTTGTTTTGCTTTCCAAGGATTTTACATGGCCAAGTCCATTCTCTCTTCGCTTCCTGCGGTTCCCAGGCAGAGTATGTACTCAAATGTCACACCTGGGAATTAAACGCAGTCATCACCCAGTCACTAAGTTTTGGCTGTTCATGACAACACTCTCCTACAGGTTAGCGGTGAGCTGCCCTCCATAGTCATTCCAAATATTTCACTATTGTTTTATTTATATATTTATTTTTACAAGCATCCATGACTTAAACATGTCACACCCTCCATCCTTTAATAAATTCATTACTAGCAATACTGACCTCCCATCTGCTTTATTATTGTTATTATTATCAAATAAATGCCTTGATCACATCCCCACTTTATTGCTTAGTAAGCTTTTGTCCGTGCTATTCTCGAAATCAATAAATATTTTATAACACTTAATTGTCAAATATTTTATTAAACTTTTATAATTACTCAAAACACTTCACACATGTTCCCATCTCGTTCAAGCACATTATCATAATACTATTAGCCCAAGGGATAGAATATATAATTTTGCTTTAAAACCTTTTTGTAATATATTGGAATGTAATGCCAACAATTATTTAGTAAGCATCCCTGTCTCATATAAGCAGACAGTGGTGTTATATATATTGTAATGATCCGGAGAATAGCACTTAACATAATCTGCACTACAGGGCGCCATCTAGGTATTTGAATCTAGAAAAATTTATAAAGTAGGCAGCTACGTAAGTAAAAAAAAAAAAATTTTTTTTTTTTTTTAAATTTTGCATCTGGTCGCTAGCCCATGTCACTAGCTCAGTGGAATAGCAGAGATTTAATAATATAATATAAGAGTATATATATAAAAAAGAATAAAATAAGCCACTGCCAGTAATTAACATACAAACATTTATTAACGCACATATATATATAAGATTGAAAATTGTTTTAGTATCAGTTTACATTTTAACATTTAACATTATTTTTTTAACTTTACTTTAGATTTTTAATTTACATTTTAATTTCGATTATATTATAAGTTTACATTTTAATTAAGTTCGCACAGATGGGATTATAAAAGCTTGTTTTAATATGTTGCATATAGATCGGTTACATAGATTACACGGTTAAAAACATTTCAAAGTAAACATAAACGATCAAAATATAAAATCATTGATACTGACAATTGCAGAGGGAAATTTATAAGTAACCCAATAGTATTCACCATAAGATACTTGAATTGTCACCAATGACTTAAATGACATCCGAATAAATACATTTTAGATACTCACCGTAAGGTATCATTATTTATCGAATGTCTATATATTTTGATCAAATATGAAAACCCAAAACATACTTAACCGATAACCAATCCATGCAAGCATCTATAAACAACTTAAATTTAATGCATTTTTATTTAGGGTAGAGTATGAATAGACTACATAAATTTGCATTTGAAAATAAAACATTCTATCCCCATTTAACCTTAGGCTAAAGGTTCGCAGCCAAAACTGGCGTCAATTTATCTGATATATCGATGCATTCAATGTAATACGAAATACGGCAGCACCAAAAAGTTAAGAGAAGAAATTGCCTCTCGTCAAATAGGAATATGACATCTATCTGCCAAGAAGAGCAATAAAAAAAAAACTCCATATAAAGGAACTGCGTTCTCCATCTTATAATTCCTTCCATAGGCAAACGGGTGAATGCGGCGTATGAAACGATTCTGCCCGTAGTGAATCTGATATTACATCTACTAATCACACCAATATATCCAATCCATTGACCCAATTTAACAATGACACAAATAACCTAAGATTACCTCCCCTAATATAACTTTACAAATCTATACAGCCATTCATGCCTGACTTAAGTTTAACATTGATATATTTTAAGTTATTGGAAAACAGAAATCATAAATAAACTTAAAGAACAAAATTAAATAAATGGAAATGATTTTAAACAAATAAATAAAAAATACATCAAATAACATTTTAACTACTTTAGTCAGATAGGAAACTAATGCAATTATTTTAAATACGAAAAGTTTTTAATTTAATGTTCATTAATTGTAAAGTTCTTACGGTTTTAAACAGTTCATCTTTATCTGTCATTAGTAAGTTTGAATGAGAATTCCCATGCCATCCTGAAGATATTGGTATACATTTAGCCGTTGTTTTATTTATTCATTCGGAGGTTTTTTAATTTAATTGGTCCTCAATATAGAAAACGATGTTTCACTCCCTTTTCTTTAACAGCTGAAGGAATTGAAAGTGCCTCTTTCAATCCCTTCACCTCCAACTCCGTACTAATACATATAGTCACATCGTAATAATCATAATCACTCTAATAATTTCCAAACTTGTCCTTTTATATTACTTTGAAAGATTGACTTAACATTACATCATCGATGTGATGATCCTTTTCGTTGAGGTCCAATTTCCCAATGGATTTATTTCATTTGCTAAAAGTTTCTATTGTTTTCCTATCTGACCGATGTTTTTACATTTAAATGCCCAAGGCTGGTTTACATTTGACTAATTAAATTTATCATTTCCATTTCTGATTAATTAACCTGTTTTCCAAATCAAAGATATATTTAAAGATAAATTTAAAGATATAATTTTATCTCCAAATCTTTTTAAAATTTAGTTTTAAAATACTTTTTCTTTAATAAAGTTTTATTTTAATAATTTTTCATTATCTGTGCGATTTAATATATACGAGTTTAAGATGATATTTAATTTCAATTTTTAATTCTTAAAGAAAATTTTTAAATGCGAACTTTTGAATTTACTTTCATGTTTAATAAATAAAAAAAAAACAATGTAACGAACGTCTGTGCTCGTTACAATATACATATATATTTCTATATAAATAAATTTTGTGAAATCTTTTAAAAACTAATTTTGATCTTTTATTTTATTGATTCCTATCACTGTCTTGGTCTACATATATATCTACTTTCTTCAGTTCTTTTGTACATCCATAGACGTTAATTAGCAACCCAAACTTATCTTAGTATAGAGTCTTTGTTTCTCCCTGACCACCAGGCACCGGTAAAAGGTTATACTAGTAGTAGCATCAGATGCGTTATCACATAGGTGGCGCTGTGAAATTTGGACTTTAGATTCGAACTTAGTATATCTAGAAGGCAACCCCTCCTCAAATGTTTAGGTTTGTGTTTGGGGTTTGAATTCTGCAGTGTGTTAGCGAGATCGACAATTCTGACTGTTACAATATAAGTCTTGTGACATCTGACTTTTTATTATATATATATATATATATTGTAAAAAGCTAAGACATATTTTGTCCATACATTAACAAATGTGTATTGGAAGTAAAAGATAGACCTCCACCATCCCTATTCCCTTTATCTTCAGCTTTGATGTCATTAAGTAAATCTTTATTGATAATGCTAGAAATAAAACATTCAATTTATTTAATGGCTTTTATTTAAATACAGTGCATATCACTTTAAATCACAATTAAATATTATAAGATGAAAAAGACTTTCACTTTTAACAACTTTAAAATACCAATGTACAATTTGACTCATACATTTCAATTTATAAAATATTAAATATACTTAGCCTTAAATATATATGCAAATTAAGAAGCAGCAGATAAGTTCCAACAGCTATAAATGCTTGATAAAGGTCTTCAGACAGAGAATTTGCTAGTTCACATTTGATTAAGATTGTGAATGTATAAGCAACTGTTGAGATATTTAACCCATTATTTTTTTAAAAAGTGCAACATCGTTTACTGGTAAATATTGATGTTTTAATTAAAACAAATGAAAATATAAGATCAAACTATTTTAGTCCTGATTCAATATATTTGATGAATTTATATCCTTGTAATGAATTTTCACATTGTTTGTAATATTACTTCAAGAATATTGTTGGATTAGTAAAGTTTATTTTTTGTGCATTTGTCTGATGTCTGATTCGTGACTGTATAAATATTTGCCTAATGTCATGTTTCATATTCAGAATCACTATATTTATGTAAAAAAAAGTAATTCCACTATTAAATAAAATATGCTAGAGAAAAATAAATATGAATGCTTTAACTATAGAGATTTTATATATATATATATATATATATATATTTATATATATATATAGATATAAGGGTACATATATATATATATATATATATATATATATATATTGTACCCTTACTTCTTGATATACAAAATAGTTTAATATACAACTAGCTCAGTTACATTATTATGCTTAATTAAAATTTGCATATCTATCTTTAATATACTTTTATATTATTATATCTTAATTAAATTTATTATCAATCATCAAAATCCATATAGTTCTAGATTATACTAATTAAATAAGTATTTATAAAATTATGAGACTGCGAAGTAAAGTTACAAAGTAATAAGCAGATTTACACTGAGTCAATATCTCCCAAGATACTGTCTCAATGGCATAAGAATACTACCACTACCTTATCATCTTACCACTACATCTATAGCATTCTTATGACTTTTAAATGAAACAAATTATCTTTAATAATACTAAAATAAATACTAACCTTTTAACTTAAAATATAATTAAATAATCTCAGGTTCTTCTAAGTTGTTTTAAAATAATAATAACTCATGTAAATAAGTATGATGTGGGATTTTATATCAAACTTAAATACACCTAACTTATTTTAATAATAATAAATAATACTAATCTTAGAGTGTAATTAAATCTCATCTATTTCTATGATATAATCAATCATTAAATGAATAAACAATCATATGTATATCTTTTATTTCACATGGTATATTCATTTTAAAATAGATCAAAAATCTTATACTTAATAATCTGTGGCAATAAACAATACTGTATTCTTATAATGTGCATTATAATCATTTTATGACCATTGCAATATTTTCTGTTCATGTCAATCAATTCTTATAGAATAATGTTAAGCAAATATTGTATTCATTTCTAAATAATAATAACAAATTCATTTTTGGTGCAAATATTATGTTTATTTCAAATCATCTGATGTCAAAATACTGTGGTAAAATAATGAAACTCGACACACTTTTAAAACAAATTAACAAATTTATTTACAATAACTTCAAATAAAACTTATTTACACTATTTACAGTTTAGAATTTAAGAAAATAAAAAAAAATAAAATAAGAAATTACAAATACAAGAAGTTTATACTGTTACTAATTCATATGCTTAACAAGCAATTATACATTCTTTAAATATTATAATAATAATATTATAGTATGTTTTCAAAACTTAGATTTTTTAAAATAAATGTTAATAAACTTCCATTACAAATAATAATATATGTCAAAATTATTTATGTAGCATGTGTAAACAAAGAAGCTCTACTAATTAAATAGTTACATTAATTAAGTGTTACCATTTATAATGTATTATCATATATCTACTTTATTATTAGCATTGCTTAATAGCTTTATAAAATTAATGTATCTTTGTAATGTAAAATAAATAATTGACTGTAATTATACTTTACTTAATGTAATTCCTGTTATATGTTTTATCAAATATGCATTACATATCTGTACTGTTCAAATACTATTATTTAAATCATTTATCAATTTCAAATTCACAAAGCATTACCTTAGATAAATTTTATGATTCTTTTCTATGTAAAAATCATTACTTTACTTTATGTTATTTTAATCCTTTCAAATAATTTCTATCTATAAACATCCTCTAAATTTACCTAAAACTTCCGATAAAACAAATATCAACTTTAAACAAAGTATTCATCATCCAAATTACCTATACTACATCGTCTATACTTAATAAACTTCAATCTAAATATAAGCTTCTACCCATAACGTAACTTAACTTATTTAATAAAACAAAATACAAAAAAAAAAAATAGAGTCTTTTCAAATCTATTCTTATCTTGCAAATAATAAAATAATTACCTAAATAAAGAATAAATATAATTCTAATACTATAACATAATAAAATATCAAAATTTATTTATGAAAGAATCATATAATTATTTCTAAGCTTCTTACGTAATGTTGTATCATGTTGACATTATAGATTAAAACTTATGCATATTTTAATAAAGTTCGTTGCCAATATAATGTATGTGTTTTCTTAAAATATCTATACATTCATTCCACAAAACATAATATTTGGTTAATCTAAAAAAAAATATTAAATTCATTAAAATCATTATACAATGTTTTTACCATAATAATAATAATGTCCAATCTGCTATCCAGCATTCTTCGGAATTTGCAGCTTCATAAAATAAAATCATTCACATTTGTACTCATAAACATTCATTAGGATATTCTGTGTTATCTTAATTATAAAATAAATTTATGTAATTAATTATTATATTATTTTTAAGTTATTATTTAATAAATGTACCTAACCTACTTTTAATAGTTTAATAATATTTTAAATTTTATGTTAAATAAATAAAATAAAAGTTCATATTACGTATTTCCAGCGACGACTTGTGTTCTACCATAAAAGTTCTAACAAATATCCTACGTATAAAGTCAATAGAACATTATTTCCTGTTCTGTTGTATCACGTGTTCCTTGAAAGTTTATAAAAAAAAATGATAACGTTCTTTTTTTTAAAATAAAACAATTTCCCACAAGAAAACAAAATAAAAATTAAAAAATAGTTTATAAGTTCTCTTTCTGGATCCAGTTCTTCATAAAATATTGTTCAAAAGTTATTATTTCCAAATTAATTTATAATTGTTAAATTATTCTCATTTAATTATTTCTATAAACTTAGCTTGGCTAATTTGGTTTGGCCTGGACGTCCATGTATTACTTGCGCATTTTCAAAACAATATATCTAGGTAAGAATCTATTTTTCCATCTATAACGTCCAGCGTTTAGATTACTTCGATATAATAATTTTATTATATTACGATTTTAAATAATCATATTTATAATCTATTTGCCTTTTCAAATCGTCAATATTTAGTCTTTTAAACACAAAGACTTAACAAGGCATGTATTTATTAAAATTACTACTTCTTATATCTTTACTTAAGATATACATTTTATTTTTAAAAATCTGCAAAAATATTTTCTTTCTATAGAAATATTCATATTTCTTTTAAAATTTCTATCTATAATAGACAATAGTAATTTAAACTTTCTAAAACTATTTATAGTCCAAAATACTACTTTTCTCCATCTTATAGTTTTCTGTACTAATCCAGCGTCTGTTACTTTTATAGCGTAAAGTTTCTGATATATTTCTACAATACGTGATGTTTCCATGATTATTCGTACGTAAATTGAGTTTCGATATTGAGAAGACCAATAGGGAATTATTAAGTTTCTACTGCATACTTATCATTTTAAAAATTATAAAATTATATACAATAACACTCTTATGATTTTAACACTGATTTTAAGAGCGTTTATAAATTTACTTAGCTATTTTCTCAATAGCACGATTAACTTAGAAATTTAATTATAGAGAGCCCCCCTCAACAATTGAATCCAGCTTTTATACTGCCAGAAACTCCTTATCTGATTGGTACATTTAAACAATCAAACTTTCTAGCTTATTTACATATTTACTAACACACTATTAAAAATAAAATAATAACTTATTTAATATTTAATATTATCACATTTTAAAATAATTTCATCGTTTATTCAAATCTATCAAACATTTTTTAAAATATTCTTTCTCACTTGATTTAAATCTTAACTTTTATAAGATCATTTAAAATAAACTAAATCTTTTTAAATACGTTATATTTTTAAAGTAATATTTTTTAAAAATCAGATTTAATATCCTACATTAATATCTTTTATTTTTATCTCGTGATAACTCACGTATTATTTATAAATTTAACAACATAATTTTAAAATAATTTTTGCAACTTTATGAGAAAGCTTCCAAGCATGTGTGTGTATATCTCTAATTAACATCTGTCTTTATAATACAAGAAACGCTTCCCATAATCTAAAAATAACTTAACAATTGCTTTTTTAAAATAAATATTTATTTTTTAAAATAAATAAGATATTATATCAGATTTCAAAATAATTAGTTGATATGATTAAAATCAAATATTAATCTCAATTTAAGTACTTATAATTTAAAATATTTTTATTCACTTTTAACATATATTTCAAATTAAATAAATATCTTTGTCTAATTTTAACTTGTCTTTTAAATACTTTAGCTTCAACATTTGTCATTAAATTTATTAATGCAGTATTACATCATAATCATCATCATTTTAAATATTTTCTCAATACCAACACAATTCACATATCAAATATTCATAAATTGCTTTAATTAAACTTATGGTAACATTACCACAAGCAAAGTCAACATCACACATTTTAAAATACCTCTTAAATTTAAAATTTTCTACTAGATTAGCACAAAACTTAAATGGTGACCCATACAAAAAGGGCACAATATATATAAGTAAAGATTTCCAGACAGGTTCAGAATCAGCCACAAATTCTAATTCATAATTTTATGTTAAGATGCTCTGCGCTTTCATGGTTTGTCAATCCTTTAATATAGTTCAGATGAACTACATAATTAGCAAAGTTTAATGAAAAATAACATACTTTAAATCGTAAAAAAATGTTAAATCAACAAATTTTACAAATATTACAAATATTATATTTAATAAAAATATTACAAAAATGACAGGTGTTTTCATATTCCAATATTAATAAAGAGTAATTATTAATAAAGGAAAAACTAGTGTTTTCGAAAAATTGGAAAAAATAATTAATCTTTTTCAGAGTGTGTTTAAGTAAATATATATTTGCACCTTAACATCAAATATTACAGGTATATTTAAAAATGTAAATTTTAATTTAAATTTATTAAAATTCAGAAATGTATTTATATAATATTAAAATCTTTTGGTTAAAGCATTATTGCAAAAACAATGTGGTGAAAGCTTAAAATTTTGTATTTTTCTGTAACAATTGGCATATTTGAAATTTTTTGATTTATTTTATATTAAATCATAAAAAATTGTTGACACAACCAACTAAAAAAAACCATAACCTTTACAATGCTGAGTGCATCTGGTTTTATAATAATTACTAAAAAACAAAAGTATATGTGATTACATTTTTATTTTATTAACATATGCTTTATTTTTAGAAATAGAAGTTAAATTTTATTATAATATTAACAAAAATATCACAACCAGTTAGATGGTCATTTCATCTGATACTTATCATTAAACATTATTATTATCACTGCCTTAGGATTTTCTGAGATTATAAAAGTTATAATGCACTTTTTAATATCTTAAACCAGAATTTTATAGGTTTATCAAAGATTAATATTTATTCATTTGTATTTTAAAAATAAATTTTAGACAAAAATGTCATTGAGTTTCGAGAGTAAAACATTTGGCTTTTTTCTATTCACCACTGAATGACAAAAATGTCCTTTGTTCTCATTATATTACAATTTTCCAATATTTTCCAAATTAAGTTATGCTTTTTTGTTTTAGAAAGTCTTTCATTAATGAACATAAATTTCTATCAAATCCAATTTATTGAATCCTAATATATAATAATGGTTTTCTGCTAAAACCAAATGTTGAATGATTACAAAACCTACCATCAGGTCAAACAATTAAAATGTGTCTCTTCAAAAGATGTCAGTAGTTGTAATTTATATTCATTATAGATCACTGTGAAGTACTACATAAAAAATATTTCCTCACTCCAAAATTTTTTTTATAATAGCAACATAAAAATTGTTTTATAAATATATTAAATAATATATTTGCTTCACCTAAAATTAAAGAGAAACAAATAACCTCTGACAACTAAAAATGATTGTGCTTATTCATCAAAGTGATATATGACATATTTAAATTATGGCCATTATTTAAATTAAATGTTCTATTCTCAGCATCATTAACAAATGTTGGCTTAATTGAAATCAAAGCCGATGTTAGATAGATTAATCTTTATATTCTATAAACATTTGTTGACACAAGAGAATGATAATTCTTAGCTGTCATAGATTTTCTCCTCATTTAATGCATGCACAGTGAAAACCATTATATTCATTACAATTTGTTCCTTGCCTCTCACCCCTCATGTACAATGTACATCACATATAATAGCTCACATTTTGCAGATAAATTTTAATTAGAATAAAATATGCAGTGCTTATTGAACTGCAAGTTTTCACTTCTTTTCAACACATATACATATATAACATAGATTCCGTTTTATATATGTAATATGCATATTGTACTGGTCACTGCATTCTACCTCCAATATAACCTAAGATCCTTGAAAGGAACTCCAAGACATCCTAATCTTGATTTTATTCAAGACCAGTTTGAATTCGAACCCCATCTCAAGATCCCATATCAAACACCCTAAGTATGACCTATAATGATGGTACAATGATAATATGCGCCATGAACCAGCTCAACAGATATGATTATTAATGAGACTACTTAACTGATTCTAAAATAATGCAGGATAGAACTATTTACGGATATCTCTGAATACGTCAATACATATATATATTTGTGTTGCCAAAACAACAGTAAACACTAATACTTAATCTAATTAATAAATAATGATGGGTCAGACACCAAGTATAATATATAATGTTTAATACAAGCAATGATCATATAAAAGATGATGATGATCTGCATAACTTATCTCTAGTCCGAAACATGAAACTACAATATAAAAGGCTAATGGCGGGTTTTCTATATATGCCAATAATTAATACATAAATACGTAATGTATATATTTAATCTATGCTCCGACAAAACAGATGTGTGATTAAAATATCTATAGCATATATGACAAATGAGTTATGTATTTTAACTATTAATTTGATATTCATATAGAACGAAAATACGTTTCTAATTTATTAAAAAGAAAATGAAATTTGTCTTCCAATACTCTATAAATCAGTTTATGGAAAGCAGGAGAAATACAAAAGTATGATTTCAATTAAACACTTGGAAAAGTACAATTATTTAGATTTGCATAGAAATGTAAAATAAGTTGATTTTAAAAGGAATCAATTCGTCACGAATTACAAAGCAAAATGCGGGCTGTTATTTGAATTCAGCAGTGAAAACGGTACTAACAAGTTATGAACGTATGAACGAGTGTGAAGTGAATGGTTTTGTCAAAGATTCAAAAAGATCAATGGTTACTTGTTTTAACAAGTACCTTTTAACACATGTGATTAATCTTTTACAAATTAAATGAACCTAGTCAAGAGCGTAGTGGCTATAAGTTAAGCCAATAAAATTTATATCAGCTCTTGGTAAAATTATATCAAATAATTAAATAAATCTTTCAATCCGATAATTAGTAAAACTATTATTAATTTAGTTCTTATAGGGAAGAAAAGCTATAAAACTTTATTTTCTTAGGATAAATTTAAACGAAAACATTATCAAGTTGTTATCACAACTAAATAACATTAATAATAATTAAAACAAATACAAGTAAGAGTTGGTCAAAATAAACCGCCATAAGAAGAAAAAGAAAATTATCTAAGTATTAATTTAGAACTAGAGATGTAACAACATAGAGAATTACTGTATAACAATTTTAAGCATAATTAGATGAATAAACAAGATTTAAGGCAATAATTACTTTTAATTTAATTATCGAGATAGTTCATGGATAGATTGGAAAGTTGCGGTTGATTTAGAAGCACAGAGTCCGGTTAGGTTTAGAAGAAACATAGGTGTGCACTTAACTCAAATAAAATTCATTTTGTAGATTACTTTTTTTTTTTTTATGTGTCAAAGCGTTGACCGTATTGGTAGATTACTTTTATTATGGTTTTAGGCAGCTTAGGATTTGATATTTGAGAGTTCTATTTTAGCAGCAACATTTGAAGATTTATTGGGGAACTTTGGGATCCAGTAATCAGATCCCTGAAAGGAAGCCGCATCCCATACTGTGAATACAGTTAAGGTTCAATATTAAAAATGGACATAATTTCTGGTGGCAACTCTTAAAAATTGAAAGTAATGGCTGCTTCTAGGTGATTTTTCAGGGTATGTATATGCTCCTTTCTGTGATTTTCCCACCCATTCTAATCTCTATGCTTTACAGCTAAAGCTTTTATCTTGTTACTAAAAGGAATTTCTCTAATTGAAAATCAATCCATTACTTTGATAAGACCTTCAAATCCATTATTTTGAATTCATTTTCTACTTAGAAAATGATTTCATAAAATGTAAACAAACAATTTTAAATTAGAACTGTCCTTAAATTAAACTTGTCATTTTGAATTAATTTATGAAAGATTCCCCATTGTCTTTGAAAAAGGACAATTTAAAACTTAGCAAAGAAATGTAACTTTTGATCATAAAAATTTGACAAAATTGCAAAACATAAAATAACACATTCCAGTGTAATGAAATCTTACACTAACACATATTTAACCATTTATAAGCAATACAAACCTGATCAAATAACTAAATACTCTTTAAAGAGTTTTATTTATTATTATTTTACTATGAGGCAATTGGTAATATTAATAGATAAATATAACACAATTAGTTTTAATAAATATTTAAATAACAAAGCAGTTTTAACTGAAGTCAGATGTATAGGAAAAAAGGATATAAAATCTCATTACAGAATTTGGAAGGATTCATGATTAGTAATGGGGTTTAACTTAGGTAAATGAGTAAAATATCATGAAGCTCAGATCGAACTTAGATCTGACCACTTCAATATATATATATATTAAAATTATAAAATCAACAAAATTTTAATAAATAATAATATAATTGATTATTAATAATATATTGAGGGCACACATTTTTACTGATAGAATATTCATTTTCTGATAAAATAAAATAAAAACTTATTGTTTTATACTTTTATTTTTTAAATAAACTAAATAGCAAAATGATTGATTTTCATCACAATTAAATATACTGTGGCTATTTTTTTTCAATATTTTTTTATATAGAAATGTAAGAATAGTCTTTTTTTAAATAAAATATGACTTCTCTAATTATTTTGAGGTTTTAAATTGGTATCAATTTAAGGCAAGCTCTAAAATTTTGAAAACCATTTAACATTATACTTAAAATTATTAGAAAAAATAATAGCTTCAAACATAAACTTAATTTTTTTTATTAATAAGCATAATTGTGTACACACCCATTGATGCAGAAAAGTAATTGCTGGCATAGTATAAAACAAATATAATTTTTTTAAAGATGATCACACATGACACTCAGAAATGAGAAAATGGCTGTTCAATTATCACAAAATGTATTTACATTTTTAATGCTATTTTAATTGTTTATTTTTTGCTTATTTGTTTGTTTATATTATTTAGGATAGCATATAAATGAAGTTATATATATTGATACAGCAAAATTACTAGCTTGACTGTAAAAATTTTAAGCTAAGGGTATTTATTATTTAATATATTATAATTTAGAAGATTAATAACATTCCTCACTATCACACTACATAATAAATTACTGATATTAGATGTGAGAATACTATTATTCTAGTCAC
This sequence comes from Epiperipatus broadwayi, assembly GCA_028023455.1. Classification (NCBI taxonomy): domain Eukaryota; kingdom Metazoa; phylum Onychophora; class Udeonychophora; order Euonychophora; family Peripatidae; genus Epiperipatus; species Epiperipatus broadwayi. The sequence goes on from JAQFVV010006234.1 coordinate 7,668,445, forward strand.
AAGATAAAGACTAATATTAAATCATTTATACACATTATTACTGTTTCACAATTCTGTTATTACTACCCTCTTTGACAGTTTCAATTGCTCTAGCAATCTTCTTCAGAACTACAACATAATACAAATATATGAATATAAATATACATGAACATATAATTTACATTCTATATGTACATCTTATAATAATCATTTATTTATTACCTTTTACATATTATTATATATTTTTCCCTTTTTACATTCTATATTTATTAAATGAAACCTCTTATAATCATATATATATATATATATTCTAAACCTCTTATAATCATATATATATATATATATTCTATTTTTATTTTACTCTGATTACTCTTTAAATATTTAACACTATCTTAATATCTTTTATACTTTATATTATTATTATTCATTTTATTAACAATCAATATTTATAATTTATTCAATCAATAATTTATAATTTACTTTAATCTATAATATTATTATTTGAAACATATTTTTACCTATCTTTCATTTATATCTCCAAATATCAACTGTTAAATTCAAATTTTAAAATTTACAGTTAGACATTTTGTAACTCCCTCTTTAAATTTTCAACAAAGTGATGTGATATGATGCACTTGAGTTATCCTTATACAAAGTCTCAGCAACTATACCCAGAGAAACCTGTTAGCCACTTTAACTTCCTATCTATAGACCATCTTGTTTTCCTATATTCTTCTCTATCATGCTCTATCCCATTTGTACAACTTAATTTTTAACAACTCCATAACCTTTATATTTAAACCTTTCTTATCTTTTCCCAAACCCAGCATAAAATCCAATGACCCACTCTCTGTATAATCACTGTTTATACTTATTCTTCCACAACTTCATTATAGATAACCTTCTCTTTTCAGGCATTTACATTTAATTAACAGATGCCTAATATTTTCTAGCCTTCCTTACACAACTTGCAGACTAAATCACTTAAATTTTTCCATTTATGTGTAAAATCCGTTTTTGCTAAAGTTCCCATTCAATTTTACATTTATATTATGAACAATTCCCTCTTCATATTTTTTATATAAATAAAACTTTTAATTTTTTACTTTATATCAAAATTTTTAGGCCCAATTGTCTAATTAAAATTGGCTTAATATTATTAATATAAATAACCTTTTTTATTTTTCTATTCCTTTTATTATCTGAAAAGTGTACCAGTCTTATACAATCCTTTTTAAACTCATGTCCTGTTTCTAATTTATGTAAATACATTGGTGAATTTTAATCATATTTATGTTGTAATAGTCTTTTATGTATTGAATTTTTTGTTTCTCCTATATAATTTACTTCTAGATTATTAATTTGATACTTTTTACAATTAAAGAAGATTATGTTAAACAAATATATTTACTTAAATTATAAATAATGAGTATCCAAATAAATTTATAAATGATAGAATTAGATTAATAGAAAATAAGATAGAATATATAAATAATAATAAGGAAGAAAGAAATTGTAATAAAATTAATTATATAGGTGTAAAGACAGGAAATAATTATGTAGTTAAAAATTTAAATAAAGTTATAGGTAAAATTTAGTATTAAATCTTAAATTAGTTAATAAGAGAAAAAATATGATTAGTATTTTAGAAAATAAGGATATTAGTATTTATAATAAAAATTCAGATAATGAGATAAATGGAATATGTTTGATTAATTGTAAAAAGTGTCAAATTAATAATATAAAAGAAAATTATGTAAGAGAAACAAAGAATTGAATACATAAAAGACTATTACAAAATAATTATGATAAAAAATTATCAATACATTGAAATAAATTAGACACAGGGCATGAATTTGAAAGATTTCTATAAGGATGATACAATTTACAGACAATAAAAGGGATAGACAAATAAAAGAGGCTATTTATATTAATAATATTAAGCCAGTTTTAAATAGAGATTTGGGTGTAAAAATTTTGATATAAAGTAAAAAATAATAAATAAACAATTAAATGATTTAGTTATATAAAAAATAGGAAGAGGAATCTACTAATAATATAAATGTAAATTGTTTTTATACTGGTTTAGAAAAATATAAAATAAATTTAGATATAAAAATCCATGGAGCTGACAAAGATTGTGTTGTGGAAATAGGATGGAGCATGATATGGAAATACATAGAGCAAAAAATAGAAAGAGAAGGTAAAGTGGCTAACAGATTTCTCTGGGCATAGTTACTGAGAGATTATTGACAGTGTATAAGAAGGCACAGTATATCATATGTCACATCATCACATCAAAATTTACAGAAGAATCTACTAAAAGTATAATTGTAATTTTTTTAAATTTAAATTTAGAAGTTAAGTTTAGAGAACTAAATAAAAAGTGGGTTACAATATGTTTAAAATAATAATATTATAGATTAAAATAAATTATAAATTATTGAATGAATAAATTATAAATATTGATTCTTAATAACATGAATAATAATAATTTAAAGTATAAAATATATTAAGTTACAGTTAAATATTTAAAGAGTAATAAGAGTCAAATAAAAAATAAAAGTAGAATATATATGATTATAGGAGGTTTTAGTTAATAAATATAAATGTAAAAAGGTTAAAATATATAATATATAATAATATTTAAAGGGTCATAAATAAATGATGATTCTAAGATATATATATAGAATGTAAATTATATGTTCATGCATATTTATATTTATATTCATCAAAATTGGAAATGAATAAAAATCCTTATGTTGCTCTTCCACAAAGTAATAATCAAAAAACAATAATAATTCTTTACAACAGCTAAGTAATCAAATGTATATAAAATTACATGCAAAAATTGTAAAATGATTTATTTTGGGTACACTAGAAAACAATTAGAGGTAAGAGCCAAAGAACGTAACAATGCTATTAAAAGAAGAGATGATAGGTCTGCATTATACATTCACTACTTGAAATATGGCAATAGAATAAATGCTACAAAAATATTAAATAATTAAATTTAATCAAAGATTCAAAAATAACACAAATATATGAAACATATTATATTGGAAATAATTTGACAATAATTGGTTGATTAAAAATGAATGGAAAATTATATAAGTTGATATAAATAATTGTATAAAAATGCATGTAATATTGTTGAACACAATGTTATAATATAATAAATTGTTTTGTAATTATTGAAATTATATATGAGGGTTTTGATTAGTTTTAATTATTTATATTATTATGTTTGTATTAATTCCATTATTGGACACTGGATGATTTTATGTCAGGTGATTCAATAACATTAAATACATTAGTAACATTTGAAAAGGGCATCAAAGGAGAGGCTGAAAAAAATCTCATTAATATATTAAATTATTATTTGATTATATATCTGTTGTAAAGAATTATTATTATTTTTTGATTATTATTTATATTCATATATTTGTCTTATGTTGTAGTTCTGAAGAAGATTGCTGGAACAATTGAAACTGTCAAAGAGAGTGGTAATTAAAGTATTGTGAAATAGTAATAAAGTGCATAGATGATTTTATATTATATTATATACATTTGGCAATGCAATAAGAAAGAGTAGTCATTATACTTCTTGAAGAAGGTAACGACGATGAGAAAATCTCAAAGTTGCATTTAACATCGTTGATTTAATATTATGTACAGCATTGGTGGAAATGATTCCCGTTTAAATTGAATTTGTGATACTGCACTAGTAAAATTTATTAATAATTACATATTTAGATTTATAAGATTAATTCTGCATTGATGTTATAAGATCTTTAAAAATGACTACATTTCTCCACCTTTAATACTTAACTGTGATTTTAGAGTCATATACACAGTATTATGGCTAATGAATAATTTAAACACTATTTCCAGTGTTGTAAACAAAGGATTTCTTAAATAATATCAAATCCCAAATTAAGGGGTATCCATGTTTTTATTCTTCAAAATGTTTATTGTGAAAGTTGTCAGATTTCATTTAATTTATATTTTTATATATGGAGATATGTGTGTATGTGTATATTTATGTAAATATATATTTATTTGAAAACTTACAGATGATTTGTATAACAGTACTTCCTGCAAATTCTTTGTTTCCTGAAGCTGTTAAACAAAACCATGTAAAGTTTATTTTACCATCTTCAAAGTCTAATGAGTTTATACAGAACTGATTTCCTTGAGACATGTCTGCATTAACTCTTTCTTTCCATTTTGAACTTAAAATATTACCTTTTCTTAGATTAACCTCGTAATTATAAATCTCCACCCCATCAGCATACAAATGCAAAGATGTGATATATTTAAAATCATTTATTTCAACAAGGACACAACCAAAACCTTGATCTGTAACATACTCTGGATGTGTTTTCACACTCCAATTACCAGTGCAATCTTAAACAAAAATATAGAATTAATTTTAGATTGTTGTTTAATGTACATTTTTGATTTAAGTGGATATGTATGTTTTAACATTAAAAAATAAATAATACAATCCCTTCATTACTTAGATGTTTATAAGAAGTTTGAAAACAAAAAGTATCAGAATTTGAAGTGATTGAGGACTTTACACCCTGGGGTCTAATAGTCTAACTATATACTGAACTACACAGGATGACTATTTTCAATTAAAATAATTTATAGAGATTTAATTGTAAAATAATAAAAATCAAATAATTTATAGTTTGAGTTCATTAAAGTACCGATAAACCGGAAGTGACTGACGAAATCATAATTTATTGACTTGGTGTGACTGGTAGTCATAATTCATTGACCTGATACACAAAGTTTGTCACTTTGTCGATGCATTAAATTATACAGGACAAGGTTTAATGATAATAACGTATAGCAACATCAAATAACGGTCATTACTGAAAAAAAATAGCAGTAAAAATTGTATAGTTTTATTTTATTTAACATTTTTTTTATTCATATAGTTTCATATAATTAATAGAAATTCTTTTTTTTTTTTTCATATGTCATAGCATCGGCCAGGAGGCGAACCCGCAACAACTGTCTGCAACCAACTGCAAGGCGGCTGCACTGACTTCTCGGCTAACAACACTTGACATTAATAGAAATTCTTACAATAAAATTAAAGAAAAATCTGAAGTTGTATGTAAAATTGTTTAAGGTATTTATTTATCTGTCAATTTATTTGAAATATTTTATTATTTTATAATAAAATTTAGTTGACAAGTATTTGTATTATTTTTTGAAACAAACATTGAAATATGATATTCCATTTTATCTCTAAAACATTTTGTGTATTGTTTCGAAGTTCATTTAAAGTTTGAGTATAAAAAGTGATTGAAATGGACGAGTTCAACGGACTTTGAACTCTTACCGGCTACTGCACTATTACCCTTAAACCACACTGTATGATTTAAAAATTAAGATGAAAAACGCTTTTACAGCAAAATTCTATCTATTTTTGTCAGTCTCTAGATGAAACTTCTCCATTAATTAAATATTTCTGCCAACGGGTTAGAATAAAAATTTTAAAATAGTTTATATCACTGAACAGAATTATCAACTTATAATATTAAAAAAGTACTAGAATTTGGTATTGTATTAAAAAAAAAAAAAACTGAAAATATTTACAGAAAGGGAATTATATGGGTTGTTTATCTTATAATTTAAGATACAGTAAAAAAAAAGTGTTTAGTTGTACAAAGTAAATATATTTTTACTGAAAGATTTTATCTGAAAATTCGGGATGATATTATTTTATCATTTAATATATATATGATTATTTGCCACCAACTAAATGAATTGTTAAATACGTTTAGGGAAAAAGAATCAAAGTTTATTTAGTTTTTCCAAATATAGTCACCTGTTCGCGATAAGACACTTGTCAATATAGAATATAAATTAATAATTAGAGAAGATAAGTCAGGTGTCACTAAAGTGTCAGACCATGTGTGTACCAACGATCGTATATTAAGAATATTGAGCTGAGAAAAAAAGATGCAAAAAAAGTAAAAAATATTATCATTGGTCACATCAGCATTAAAAGTGGAAAATCATACAAATTAAAGCATTATGTTACATTGTTATATGATGAATTTTTACCAATAATTAAATGGATTTGGAAAATATAAATAGTCTGAACCGATCTTTGTTTAATCGACAAAAAAATTAATCAATTATTCACTTACAATTTTAAGCATTCACTTTTTTTTCCATATGTCATAGCATCTGCCGGGACGCGAACCCACAACCGTCTGCAACCAACTAGTTGCCTGCAAGGCGGTTGTGATGACCTCTCGACTAACAGCGCTTGACAGCATTCACTTTTATTAACAACCAGACTTCTAAAACTGACACTATTTGTTAATAGCATTAATCTTTCTATTACTAGCCTGTAAAAATACCGTTAAATATATAGATATGAATAGAAATAGCAGATGAACAGTAATACAAATAGCAGTACAAATAGCACTATCAGCAGAAGCAAAAGGAGAAATAGCACCAACAATGGCAATAGCAATATCAGTAAATCAAGAAACGACAATATAAGTGCCAATAAAAGTAGCAGTCAAATTGTAATAGTAGTAGAAGTAGCATTATAGATGTGAACAGTAATAGAAGCTCAATTACTAGATACTACACTAGAAATAGCAACTGTAATATAAAAATGGCAGTATAAATAGCATTAGGAGTACCAATAGAAATAGAATTGGCACTAGGAATAGTAGTTTAAATCACAGAAACAGTACAAATAATAATAGCAGTAGCAGCATAAATAATAATAGAAATAGCAATATCAGCAAAAATAGAAGTAATTTTGGAAAATAATAGCAAATATTTTAAAAGTAACAATAACAATTGTGATAGCAAAAGCAGTAATTGCTATAGTATTAATAGCAGTAGCAATAGCAATAGTATTATCAGAAAAAGTAAAAAGAGAACAAGCAATAACTGTAAAAATAGCAGTGTTAGTAGAAGAAGCAGTAACAAAATAAGTGATACTAGAATTAGAGATATAGATATCAGTATGAGAGATATTATGAGTAGTAACAATATTAAAGAAACAATAGCAGAAAAGGTTTATAAAATAACAACCATAATACAAGCAGCAATAGTAGTAGAAGTAGCAATATAAAAAGCAATGGAAGTAAATTTAGTAAAAATAGCAAAAATAGTATTTATAGAAATAAATCTAGCATTAGAAGTATAAAATGTCACAGAATCAGTACAAATAATAATAGTAGTAGCATACAAAATAGTAACACAAATAACATTAAAAGTAAAAGAAAGATTTCTGTTACATACAGTAATGACAGTTGAAGTACTGACAGAAAAGTACTACTATTGCTACTAATAGTAGTATTACTGGAAATATTAGTATTTATAACAATAGACTAGTTTTAGTAGAAGTCATGGAAGCATCACCGAGTGACAGTAGTGTCAGAAGTAGCAATTGAAATATTAGTGTTAATAATAGAAGAAATATTAAGTAGCAGTATAAATGATAATAACATAGCAATGGAAGTAGAAGCAGTATTAAAGTACCAATAAAAATACAGTAAAAGTAATAGAAGCAAGAGTAATGACAACAACACTTATTAAGGAAATTAGAAGTTCCAATAGCAATGTAAATACCCTAAGAAGAAATAAAAGCAATAGGAATAGTCATAGAAATAGCAATGAAAGATAAAGAAGTGGTAGAAGTGGCAACAATATAAATAGAAATAGCAATAAATATAACAGAAATAGCAAAAAAAAAATATAACAGAAGTAGAAATAAATATAACAGAAATAGCAACAGAAGTAGAAATATCTGGAGCATTTATAATAGAAATAACAGTTGCAATAAAAGCAGATGTAGAGATAGCAGCAGTAGCAGCAGAAATGGAAGTAACAATAAAAGTAATAGCAGCACCCTTGGTTAAAATTGGGTATTATAAAATAATAAATATGTACTTTTTTATTTGATATAAATAACCCAATTGTGATAATAATACAAATATATAAAAATATCAATTTATGATTTTGTTTTAATTATTTGAAATTAAAATCTTACAACCAAACTCACATTACATAGAATACATATTTCATAAATGTATCTATAGATTGCTCCAAAAGATACTATTACAAAGATTGACTACTGAGTACAATCACCTTCACATTTCTGTGAAACAACAATTTTTATGCTAAGTATTATGACTGTATTAAAAGTACTTGTGGTCATATCCTTAACTTAACAATGTTATAATATCAAAATATTTTGGTGGATCATCAGAATCTTTCAAACATAGACAATTTTTTTTATTAAAAACACTTTATTAAGGCTTGTGGTTACAATAGTGAAACATAATAGTGATTAACATAAGATTTGATCATATGGACAAGATGTAGTATCAGTCAGGAGAGTATTCTCTGTCCATGGTTAGGAAGCTCTAGGTTGCCATGTAAATGTCAGGAGGAGCCAGGACCTTGTCTCTCTGTTTCATCCTCCTGATAATATTTAGAAATAAATTAGTAGGGTTTTCTATTGTTTGATAAAATGTCACTTTATATCTCACCAACCAAATACTATACAAAAGGAATGTTGTAATACTTATTCAAGGAAAGAAGCCTTTCCCAATACTTTCAACATAGGTATTCATCAGGTGACTATTGCATTTAGAAATGGATGATAAAGTTTCTGAGAATTTGCAGTCTTTCACATTGTGGGCTCTTCACCTTTAAGGCAAAGCTGACAGTTGGGATCTATGTTAGAGTACCTTCTTCTATAAGCAAGAAAGTGATTAGTAGAGAGGGCTTCAATGTTTAATTTGATAATAAAATCATGAAACATGGGTTCAAGATTCCAGTGTTGGAATTTGGTGATGATTTTTTATTTGTGATTTGTAGAATACTAGGTGAGGCTACTATGTTTTGATTTAATTGTTTGCAGGCTTCCCAGTAGGAGATCTTTTGCATAAAAGTGTGATTTGAAATTTGAATGTTGCAGTCAATTTGTGATATTAATAGTTGAATCCATGAACATTTATTAGTTGGACAATGGTCGGTGTGAACAATAGGTATGATGTTTTATAAACTAGGGTAGCATATGATATGTCTATATAATGTGTTGAAGGCTTTTTTGTATGAAAATGTGACAATGTAGTGCAAAGACACCCCACTGTGGGTAGTTGGTTTTTGCATGTTTTTCATACTGATGGTGACTGCATTTCTTCCCCAATGTGGGTGAGAACATAATGTGCTAATTTTCCTTTGAAATCCTTTGGTAAATTGAATTTCAGGTAGAAAATAATTGATCTTGGGATATATTAACATGTTCAACCATTCAGCATTAGCATGGGTAAATAAATCAAACCCTGGAGAGTGAATGGGTTACTTTCTGGGTGGTAAATAATATTGAATCTTGTATTTTTTTCCTCATTGCCAAAGAGGATTCTGAGATTGGCAATCTCAGGAATTTGGGAGGATCATCCATAAAACACGATATTATCTTGTGATCTGCCAGAAGTTTCCAGGTAGTGTATTTATTAGGATTCATTTCAAATCCATAATGCTCTGTATATTTTTTGAGAATTCCTATAAGTTTATGAATATATTTTTCAGATGGAAGAGATATCATTACATGGCCCATATAAGGAATATGGGATATTATTTTTTGAATTTCAGAAACAAAGACACCAGGAGCTTCATATCAATCTCTTGCAAATGCAGATTTAAATATGAGATAAAGAGATAAAGATTTGGGGGTGAATATAATCAAAAGCTGCAGAGATGTCTAATTGCACAGCTACTGGACATGCCATCCTTTTCCTTTTGATGTGATCAAGGAGTAGTTTAAACTGGCAGATGATGTCACCAGTTGATGCTCCTTTTCTGGAAAATTGAGATTGTGAAACATGGAGATAAATTTGGTTTTAGATTTTATCTTTGATGATTGACTTTATGACTTTGATTAATAATGGAGTCATAGAGATGAGTCTGAGTTGAAAAGCTGGGAAGGTAACATGTTTTTTTAAAGGTACCATGAAAATTGTATAGAGATTTTCAATAGATTGGGGATCATTTGATAACAGATTAATCATGTTAAGGATGATAGGTACTGAGAATTTACTTAAATGAAGAATTAAGTATTTGAAGTTTGAATGAGATCTGGATGTGCATTAACTAGATCACGTTTTTAAGACAATGTTTTCATAGCAGTACTATATAAATTCACACTTTTTTAAATAAATAAATTCCTTAATTAATTTTGATTCGAAACATAAACATGAATAGAAATAAGTATCTAACTCACAAAAATAAAAACTGGAAAATTTTTGTTTCATAGGCCAGTATATTGAAGACTTAAACATAATCTAAAGATGAGCTACAGAAAATAAATGCCAATTTAAAAATAATTCTTATAAACTCATTAATATCCAGTAATACAAAAAGCTAACAACTGAAATTCAAAGTATTATAATGCAGTAAGTGTGCATTTATGGATTATTGCACAGAATCATAATAATGTTTAAAGTTTAGCAGTTAGAACTATGCCTATATATATATATATATATATATATATATATATATATATATATATATATATATATATAGTTGTAACTGCTAAACTTTAAGCAGCACTATGATTCTGATAATAATCTACTAAAAGCATGCTTAGTTCATAATAAAACATTTAAACTTTAATTGTTATTTTTTAATGTATACTTTTGATTACAATGAGTTTATAAAAATTACATTATTTGATGAAATGAGAAGTAAAAATTTACAATATAAAATAAAAAGAGTTAATTTTTTTAAAATATAAATCCTTTATGTATAAACTGTAGACTTTCAATGCAGTTGAGTTCAATACTTTTTCAAAGAAATGATGAGACAGTTTTTAGAATGTTATAAAAAGCTGCTTTTTAATTATTTCGAATAAAAAAATGCTTAGCTATAATTTGGGCCTTTAATCTACAATATATGTTTTTACTTCTATTTGTCGCACTGATAATGTAATCACTGATTCAATAACTGATTTTTTACTAAGCATTGCTTAGAAACAAACCATGTACTATGGATACAATATGTTTTCATTGATTTATAGTCTTCATTAGATTACAAAATACTTTATACAGGTATTAAAACATATTCATAATAATTTTACTATCAAACACAATAACAGTATAATAATTTGGCAACAATAATCATAAATGCAAAAAAAAATATTTTAAGTAGTTCAATTAATACTAATTTTCTTCTTTTCTGAGCTAATTTAATACTTGGCTTCTAATGAATATATCCACAGAAACAATATTTTTTAATATTCAGATTTCTTACTGCCTAGCATACTTTCAATACATTTACTATTTCATAGTCACATTTTTATATGCCATTAGTATGATGTAGTAAGTATATTAAAAGGATGCTAGGCAGTAAGAAAGCTGATTATTAAAAATACCTATTGTGTGAGTATGTTCATTAATGGCAATATTTTAAATAATTATATATGCCTACATATGTCCATTAATATACACATATAAGTGTTAAAAACAGATTTTTGATCTCCAAACATATGTATTCACATGCACACTCTCAGAGAAACAATTAGATAAAATAGCAAAAGAATGTAATACTGTTAATGGAAGTTATGATACATCTTCTTTATGTTTCATTATTTAACACATGGACATAAAATGTATTGCAAAAAATATTAAACCTTTAAATTATAGAAAAAAAATGTATGAATCAAATTGTATCAAATAATATTATAGATAATTGCATGGGTATCTGTAAAACATCTATAAACTTAATTAGTAATTGGTCAATTAAAAATGAACAAAAATATGTATTGTATTTTTTATATATATGTATATTATACACACATTTGTAGTATGTTGTCCAATGAATATAATTAAGTTTTTGTAGAATTTATTTAGTTATTTTATTTTTATTTTTTAACTTATCATAAATTAATCACTGGTCTTGTTCAATTTTTAAATAAAGCAAAAGACCTCACTATCTATGTAAAAGCATCTTAAGGATAAAATTAGATTATATAACATTAAGCATCACATGATCACATCTTCTATACTAGCACATTAGTTGTTGATAAACAAAGCAAAACTCTCCATACAGTATTGCCACCTGTGCTAAACAGAGTAATCAATGGATGCCAGAAGGCTTGTGCATAAAATCCCTATCTAATGCCTACTCATCCAATATCCCCAGACTAGTTTCTGACTTGTGGCCTTCGTCAGTGAGGAGCTTTGGATCTGATAGCACTGAATCTAGATCTTAGGATCTAATGCAACCCTCTAGCAACCACCTTTTACTGTATGGAGAGTTTTGCTCTGTTTATCAACAATTAATGTGCTAGTATAGAAGATGTGATCATGTGATGCTTAATGGTTTAACACCAATCCTGCCTAATAGGATAGTGGTGTCTATGGTTGTAAAAGAGCCAAAGACATCAAAATGTATGGGTGCTGAACTGAGTTCAGACCCATATGACTATATAAGCTATTGAGCTTAGATTGAAAATATTTTTTATGTTTTCAATTTCATTCTCATAGTTTAGTAGTTAAGTAGAGATAAAAGGTGGTTTCTAGAGGGTTGCATTAGATCCTAAGATCTAGATGCAGTGCTATCATATCCAAAGCTCCTCACTGATGAAGGCCACAAGCGAGAAACTAGTCTGGGGATATTGGATGAGTAGGCATTAGATAGGGATTTTATGCACAAGCCTTCTGGCATCCATTGATTACTCTGTTTAGCACAGGAGGCAATACTGTATGGAGAGTTTTGCTCTGTTATTATATAACATTGATGATAATATAAATTATATGCTAAAATTGTTTAATTATATATATATATATATATATATATATATATATGCTAATCACTATTATATGATGATGTTTATAATACTTCATATTAAATTATATGAAAAAACAACATTGTATTTCCAATTATGGTTCATATACATATTATATATTATAATGTTTAGATTTGGCAAATGCTAAATATTAAGTCGCATTTTGTGCCAAGATATATATAGTTTAATTCTGCCATAAATAAACTGTTGTTACTACTTTATAATACTATAATTTTTGCATATAAAAGTTAGTATATCAGTATTTCATAGATTGCACAGCTATAAATAATTTTTCCCAGTTTAAATTGTAATGGTGTTAGTCTTAAGTAAGTGTTTAACATGCTAAAATCTTTAAGTTTTTAAATAGCTGGAAATGTAGATGGTAAATAATACATTTCCAAGTTAATAATATTAACTCTTTTCTTATTTAACCTTTAAAATGTTTCAAAAAGCTTGTATTAATTTTCAGTTAAAAACAGGTTCAACCTGTATATTTTTGGTTTGCTGGTAATTTAAATTAAAGCTATAATATTTTAATTCATTTTAATTTTAACAAATAATATTTTAATCTAATATTTTAAATTCATTTACTTAGAAAGGATATAGTAAAGCTAATAACTAAAAATAGGATTTTTAAAGTAATAGATATATGAATATCTGAATAAATCAGTGAATAAAAGTTTTAAATTTTAACATTATTTTAAAATATTATTTCATGCCCAGATTTAAAGACAATTTAAAATTTATATTCTATATAATAATTAATACATGTATTAAATATTATTTGTAATATTTGTTTTATTTAAGATACAATATAAATCTTAATTATTTTATATTTTATGTTGGTATTTATAATTTTATGTACTTATTTTATTTGAAATCAGGAAGTGTTATTAATTAATTATTACTTTTCTGGACAAAAATTGATTTATTTTAAAAGGTAAATTTTACTTAAACTTCCTTGGTTACAATAGATCAGAATTCAAACTAATCAGGAATTGATGCAAAAATTAAAAGCTAATCAAAAGCTTTGTAAAATGTAACATAAATAAGTGAGATTGTGACCAGTTCAAGGTCCTCAATCAGATTTAATTTTATTTTATTTGTTGCAATTGAACTTTAAAACTCCTGTTAAAATGGTAAAAGTGTAAATTTATTTAAACTTATTATTTTTTCTAGTATAAATATGATAGGATAATTTAGAAACTATTTTGACACAATTATCTGAATTGAAACATCAAGGGAATTGAAATATTCATACCTTCCAGCTTCAGTGGTAGTCCTATTTAGTTATTACAATGTTTAGAATGTTATCTTTTAAAATTTATGCATTGTAAAACTTTAACAAATATTATTCTCACTATTATAATAATGCAAAACCTACTGCCATTTTCAAAGTATGCAGATATGTCTGTTTTAAATTAAAATTTTCCACAATATATTTAAAATTCTTAGTTGTAATAATGACACTACAAGTGTTAATGGCTTTCTAATATTTTATCTGAAACACTCATTTCATATTAAATATTGTCCAGAATTTACTAATCTTGAGTAAAAGATTTTTAATTCAGGATGAAATCTATATTTTGATATAAAGATACTTTATCATACATTTAAAAAATATATCTACAAAAGAAAGATTTAAAATAATAATAGTTTCATACTTCAATAAAATGTATTTGTGCTGTATTCTAATAAAAAACATTATATTGTAATCAAAAAAATGGCACAAAAGAATTTATTTATGGTGACTGTTTGTTTGCTCATACTGAAAGAATGAAATCATGTCTTTCAAGGAGGGGGTACTAAAAATCAATTTGCAACAAATTCTTTAATTAGTATTATAAAGAATTTAAAAGTTTTTCACTTTATAAATGAAATATAAAATATATCGGTAAAAGACATGTTTTAATGAGTTTAAGTAATTTTTCTGCATTTAAATATTATATCTGCAGCAATATTTTCAAACATATAAGCAATCTTATCTCTCTGAGCATTACTCTGGAGACCATTGTGGTCATAAATATGACACTTACATTAAATATTTTTCCCTGCTAGATACTTTCATGATTTTGGATTAATGTGATTCAAAAAAATATTCTAACTGAAAAATATTCTCATTATTTTTGAAATTAAGAGAATTCTATTGATGAATTAAGTTTTGGAAAAAAATGTTAATGAGGTATTTATTGCAAATAAATAAACATTAAGCATAATCTAAATCCATGGATGTATTAATGAATGGACATTATTTTATTTTATTACCTGCTGGCATATTTTCTGAAATTTAGATTAAGGACATCTGGAATTGCTTTCATATTTCATAGTTATATTATAGATTTTGATATTATAGTTATATTAAATTTTATGGCGGATATGTTGCTGTCCAGAAGATTTTGTTGAAAACATTCCTATTCATGTCACAGTGTAATGGTTATAAAATGACAAAAGCAGAGGACTTTATTTTATTATTTATTTGATGGTAAAAAAAGTTGAATTTTATTTCTGTTTATGATTTTTTATACCATATTTTATTTAGATTCATATCATTTTCATATTATATCGTATATTTTAAATTAATTTTTCAGAATAGTAATTTAATATATTTGCAAACTTTAAAATATGTTTCCTTTTTACATATGAATTATTTATTTCTAAAGAAATATTGTTATGCTATAAGCTGAATAAGTAGATGTATGTTTTTAATATTCATATTCAGCTTGTTCATTGCCTATTGTTAATGAATCCTTAATTGAATTCAGTTATTATTATTATGGAGAGTTTTGCTCTGTTTATTATTATTTATCATATTTCACATTTTTTATTTATAATAATTTTGTTACAGATAGTACATTTTTCTCCCTTTATTTTAGAAATGCTTATTTGTGCCAATATATTTTGAGATATAGCACTGTCTCTCTCATTATTTTGTAGCTTATTTATCAAAAGTTAATATGATTAGTATCTTGCTTATTTATTGTTTAGTTACCATCTGTATACTCTTAATGTATACATTTTGGAAATAGTAGCTTAGGCTCTATTTTAAAATAATTTCTATTTAAGATATTTCATCCCTGATGTGCATTCTCATTATTTTTACTGACTAGTGCCTAGATCCTTTATTAATCCTCAAATGTAGGAATTTTTTATGACCTATGACATCATACTTTTCACTTTGACTTATTTATTTGAAGATGACTTTTGTTTGTACTATGTAACTAAAGCAAGTGTAATATTTCCCCATGGATTTACCTGACATTTCAGTGCTTTTATCAATGTATTAAAAAATTCTAGCTTATCTAAATAGCATTTTGGTAGGCTTAAATGTGTATAATCATTGTAAATCTGTAGATGCTATATTTAATCTCAGCTAATAATGAGGACAATATATAATATATTATTAATTAAAAATTTCTAAATTTATTATAAACATAAATAGGCTATATACAAATGGTAATGAAACTGCTTGATGGTATTGATCCCATCCAAACACATATAAATATACCATTTAGTGGGCCATAGTCAAACCAAATAGCCACAACTTTTTTTATCTGTTGTAACTAACAGCTTGCTTTGTCTTGCACAGTTTGTGTGAGTGCATACAATCCTATCTTTTACCAATGTTAACACTTTGCTATCATATCATTTCATGTTGAGTGGATTTAAAGTTTGCAACTATTGCAATCTGCATTCAAAAGTACTTATGGTATAACGTATCTAATGTACTATTAAAAAATAATAATTATAATCCTATTATTCCACTTTCAAACCCAACATGTAAGGTATAAATCATTAGAAAAGGTTATGGAACCCACGATTTCACTGTTTTCTCAAAAAAGTCCTGGTTCATGAGAACACCTACAAGAATTAAAATGTCAAACTAAAATTTTTCCTAGTTATATAAGAACAAAAAGAAATTGTAAAAAGAAGATATTTCTTATTCTTAAAAAAACAATCAAGTTGGAAATTATTGTTATTAATAGGTGTGACATTAATATCCACCATACCTTAGGCACATATACTTTCAAAGATAGCTATTGGAATAAATAAAGATTCATTTTAATTTTTCATTTTAATTTTTGTTAAAAAATTACAAAAAATATAAATAAATATCAAACGCAGTTCAGTAATTAAAGTATTCTCATTTTTCCACCATAATGTAGTTAGTTATCTGTCAAGTAATGATAGTAGACTTTTTAAAGTTTGCAGGGAGGGGGTGGGATTTTGGGTCCAGCGCCAAGCACTGGCATGCATGGGGAATTCAACTAGAATAGAATATTTGAAATAACTTCTGTTACTTGATAAGTTTTAATTTTTGCGGACATGATAAGGCATGCCATCTCCCTTCTACCCTATAAGAGTAATATAAAATTTATAGGCACTTGTTAAAGGTTTAAATTTATCATAGTAATACTGCTATCGAATAAATTTGGCAGTAGTTTATTAAGAAAATCAATCAATGAATTATGTTAACTCATATTATAAAATGTTTGACTGTAAAAAATTTCTCATAGTTATATCCAGAGACAAAAAGAAATTGTAAAAAGAATTACAGTAACACCCTCAGTAAATATTACTTACATAATCAATGTGCGTTTAATAAATTTATAATTACAATTTTAAATTAACATGAGCAAATTAAAAATCCTCCTTTTTCTTTTCAAAAACTTTATTTTCTTATATCACCACTGAACACACACACACATATATATATATATAATACAAAACTCCAACGTTTCAACTGTCTCTATCATCATACAGTCATTGTCAAGGATCTGCAACAACAATGAAATACATATTTATAAATAAACTTCAATTACATAAATACCTTCATCTTACATTAACATAAACAGTAACAAACACATTAAACATACATAATTATATTTTACTTACATCTCTCTCCCACTGCTATTTTTTATTACACTTTCTTTTACATTATTTTATTATAAATCTGTTCTTAAAATCATCCAAGAAACTTTTTATGCAAATTTAAAAACCAACCCTAATTTCAAATAACCTCCCCCTTTTTAAATCTTATATAAAACCCATCTCAAAAACTACATTCCTAAACTATAGCTTTAAATGAATATAAAACAAATATAAACATTTTTTATACAAAAAAAACCTTTTAACAATTACCTAAACCTATTTATACATTATTTAAGATTCCTTATCTACTCCATTAATTCTATTTAAAGTAGGATTATATTCTTTATATAAAAATATTCTTTTACCATCCTTTCCCTGTAATTTTTAACCCTTTCCAACATTTTAATATTAAAATCTTTATGACCTAAAACTTTACAATGTATGTAAATATTTGAATTTTTGTCATATAAATGTTGTCTAAGTCTAAGTTTAAATTACTGTAATAGATTTCTAACTATAAAATCATTCCATTGACTCATTGTAAATCAAAAGATTTTGCGAGTATTAATGTGTAATAAGAAATGTGGACTTAATAAGTGAAGTATTGAATAGCTTCACACTCGCAGATCTAACCGCTTCAGCTTCACCTATTTAAATAGAAAGTAGGTTAGAGGTCCCTACTATCGCATTTTACACGCATATTCTCGAGGTCACAGCCTCAGTAAATATTTCTTAGTAACTTATTAAGGAAAATAAATGTGAATTATATTAACCCCTGTATGGTCATTTTTATTATTATTTCACAAATAAGGTGTTGGGCTCGGTAACATTATATTTGTGCATTTTCATAGAAACAACACCATCAAGTGGTTGCAACACATAATAAAACAATATCCATTTGTCTTATCACTCCTTCATCACCGGATTGGTAAGCTGGTTATAATTGAGTTATGTTAACTAATTATAGAAATGATACTACTTATATGAAGTTTATTATCATGTATTGGTAAATGAAAACTTTTTAATAATTAAACAATAGAAAGTTTTTAATAAGCTAGAGTATTTTGCTTAATGCATTTAAATTTTATTTCTATAAAATATGATGTAAACGTCAATCCTTCTATTATAAATTTTGAAGAAATAAAGCTATGAAAGCCTTCAGCTATGTGGACTCAAATATGAAATATTTGTAATTTTGCAATTGTTTTTTGTAGAATAAATATTGTTGTTGTTATTTAGGACATTTCTCTTAAACATTTGTTCACATCATTGCACATATCAATCAGAGATCACTCCACATATTGACTAAAGTCAAAGGCTTATAAAATATTACAAATTATTTTATATGTATTTGTTAAAAGATACATGAATATTGAAGCTAATAAGAGCCACTTTATTGAATTATTTAAATACTTGAATTACATCTAAGAAGATGTATTTTGCTTAATAAACAATTATAATTTGGTTTATTATTTTGGATAAACCAATTTACTTATTTAAAATCACTCTGCACATTTATTTTAAAATAATTTTCATGTTTGAAAATCACATTTATTATTTTATGACAAAATTAATTTTACAAAAACCTAGTTCATCTTCGTAAGATGTTTAAGCACATTTATTCTAGAATATTTAGAATGACTATTAAATTTCTTACCCATTCTTAATATGTGAGTGTAATCCTAGATTATTCGTTATCTTATTCTAAAATTAAGAGATAAGGTTTTATGTTATTTAAGTTAGTAATAGTATTATTATCATAATTATAGTAAGACATTAGCTTAGGAGAAGAGAATGCCATTTATTTTATTAACTAGGATTTCATTCAATGTAACAATTCTTAAGTGTCTAAAATATTTTTTTATAATTTAAATGAGATTATATTATTCTAATATGCCCTGATTTCTTTAATGAACCATATTATTTTAATTTATTTTGATAATGAAAAAATTACACACAAAAGATGAATCTTATGTGGCATAGATTTTCAAGAACATTTCTAAATATTATAAGTAATAAATGTTTTTATCTGTCCAGAACAATTAAATGATTAGGAGAGGTTTAGAAGATGCAGTAAAAAAATGGTAATTGTAGTAGATATTTGTAAAAGAAAAAAAATTAAATGTAACCTCAATGGCATAGGTTCAGACTATTAAGAGACTTTTATGTGGTCTAAAATGAGTTGAGATTTCTCCTCCTCTTCATTTATTATTAATGTTGCTTCATATTTTCATAATTTATTATAAATGCTTTCCTTGTATATTTTATTATTGTAGCATATGACATTTATGGTATAAACCCACTGACCTTACATATTATTGAGCAATGTTTTGGTTGATGTACTGTTCTTTCATTTCATTTTGTTCTTTATAGGTTAAAATTTGGCTAAATTTATATGTTACAATTTGACACCAACAACTTGCCCTGTTTCTTGTTGATTATCTTTTTATTTCACAGGCTACAGTTTCACTTGTCCAATGTATTAGATCAAACATTGAGAGTGTGAGAGTCACTATGACAATTTTGTGCCATCTTCCAGTAGATTGGGTCTTATTATACACACTATAATGAGCTAGTTAATCAAACGATTTAAAAAACAATATTCCGTTCATGTATGAGTTTGGATATTTCAAGAACATATTTATATTTCCTGATTAACTGACCAAGTATTTATTATGATTATAATTGCCAACAGAGTTAATTTTAATTTGTTTAAATAACAACAGAATCTGTAGACCCATTAATTCTTTTTGCATTGCATCATCAATTACGAAGAAAATAACTAAAAGTAAGATAAGGATTTTGATTCCTCATCACATTAAGCTCTTATATAAATTTTCCCCAGGTTTAACTTTTAAAAGAGGATATGGGAAAGTAATTTGTATATTTTTTTTATATTTATTTTTAAAAAAAAATAAAAAAAAAAAAATAAAAATAATATATAAAAATTTACTTTTTGTTTAATTCCCCCTCTCTTAAATAAGTTTTATTTATTAAAAATTTTTAAAATTGAATTAAAATATTAAATATTTTTTTTTCTTTTTAAATAAATAAAATTAAATAAAAAATAATAAAAAATAAAAAATATATATAAAATATATAATAATTAAAAAAAAAAAAAAATAATTATAAAAAAAAAAAAAAAAAAAAAATAAAAAAAAATATAAAAAAAAAAAAAAAAAAAGGGGGTTGCATTTTTATTTAAACATAAGTTATGATATGGCTAATAACTTACTGGTAAGTTGCTTGGGTTTACATAGATTATTAATTATTATTCTGGACTGGTCCCTTTATGAAGGATTTCATGGTAATTAATTACGACTTTATTCTGGTAACACTTACGCATTTCTCAACCATACTTAGGTAAGATTAGACTGGAAGCTTTTGGTGAGTTTCTTGAGAGATGTTGGTGAATGCTTTAATTTCTACTCACACATAGCAACAAGGTACAGCAGAGGAGTTCTGGATGGAATCATTTTATTACAGCTTTGAAATTGCTACATACAAGAAACATGAAAAGAACCTTCTCTCCATTTGTCCACTTCTTTTATATCTACAATCAGTTGGAAATAACTGTGCATATCTTTTTATCATCTGTTTTACTATGTAAATACAAGTTGATAATCTAATACATTCCTGTTTGCTTTTAAGATACAAAGTGCTCTTTTTTATAAATTATTTCAGTCATCTTTAATTATTTGTTACAAACATTACTTAGATTTAAATCACTTTCTTTCATTTATCTGGGTTACCAATCTGTGTTTCCATCTTTTCCAATTTTAACGTTGCTTTAAGTAAAGAGATAATATCAAACACAAATAATTTCCCAGCCCCTAAGACTTGAAAGAAGCAGGGGATTGCAACAGAGTTTGTATTATTTTTATCAAGGATTGTTGTAGCTTAAAGTGATTAAATTAGGATAGCTTTCTGAGTGTTCATAATGCATTGTGTGTTTATAGTGCCATGACTGAATTCTTTTATTTGTCTCAGAATTGTGAGCTGCTATTCATTGTTAGCTGTCAGTATCTGTCAGATCTCAGGAAGAATAGATGAGTATGTAGTTTGAAGTATGAACCCTATTATGAATATATGATTGTACTATATTCTGTTAGCTGTCAGTATCTGTCAAATCTCTGGAAGAATAGATGAGTATATAGTTTGAAGTATGAACTCTGTTATGAATATATGATTGCACTATATAAATTATTGTTAAATGGGTAATTAAATAATGAATATGAAATTTTTTGGGGGAAGAATGAGGAGTAAGGTGATAAAGGCAAATAAGTCAGCAGAGGATGTGTTCTCTGAAAGAGAGAATGGATGTGCAGGTTCTTGTTGGTCAAGGACTCCGACAACAAACTAATTAAATCTGATTAAAAGAAAGGAAAATATTAATTATTTAAAAATAGTAAGCAAATAACATTATTTTTATATAAAAATAGAGCAACATGGACTCTGACAAGGAAGAATGATCTGGAGGGTCAGATACAGTGAAAGTTCCAGATCCTGGTAGACCAAATTACAAAGATAGTAGTTAGTCACTCCAATAAATGTGAAAACCAAATTAAATAAATGAGTGAGAATCTGAATGAGAAAATATATAGTCAAGCCAATGAAAATAAAGAAATGAATAAACAGCAAAATATGGAACTTAAAGAAGTGAATAATAAACAATTCAAAGAAATGAATGAAATGTTTGATAGTCAATCCATTCAAAATTTGAAATTCAAAGAAATATCTAGTGAATTGAATCAGAAATTAGATAATCAGGTTATTAAATTAGAAAGTAAGATAGATAATCAATATTTAGAAATGAAAAAGGAACTGGATGAGGGGTTCAGGATTGCAAATTATCAATTGGAAAATTTTGAAGACAAACTATGGAGTAAGATACAAAAACTTGATGGTAGATGTGATACTCGGTTCACTGAATTAGTAAATATGCTAGAGAAGTCCAAAAGTAAATGAGATAACAAGTTCCAAGAAATAGAGATTAAGCTAGTGGACATATAAGAAGAATGGCTAAAGATGAAAGAATGGTGTGATGAAGGGGAGCAAAGGAATAACCAATTTAAAGAAGATATAAATGTAGATATGCATACCCTTAAGGTAGGGGTGGCAAAAGTGAAAAAACATTTAAAGATAAAATACAAATAAATATATAAAAGACAAGATAGAGTAGATTATGAAATGAAAAAAATGTGAATGGAGTCGGAAGAAGAACAGATTATAATAGATCAGGGGTTAAATTAAAAGAAACAAGATGGAAGGGATAGAACACAGTCTCTAAGAAAGAGAATACCATAGAAATGATCAGGAAGATCCTAGTATGAATGTAAAAATAGAAATGCATGACCTTAAGATATGAGTTATAGATGTGAAAAAGCCAGTAAAGAGAGTGTATAAGGAAATGACTAATGGTCAGGATAAAGTAGATTATGAAGTGAAGAGAATGTGAAGTGAGTTAGAATAAGAACAAAGTATAAGATATCAGGTGAATAAATTATAAGAAGAAGAGATAGATGGCTAAAACAAAACCTTCAAGAAAGAGAATCCCATAGAAATGATCGGGAAGAACTTAGTACAAAGTTATATAGTCAGAAGATGGTTATAAAAGTACATAAATGTATGACAAGTGTATATATTAATTTTAGTTGGTATCACGATGATGTGTTTTTAAATAAACAACAAAACCAATGTAAATGGTAGAAAAATACACTATTTGTTGAATTGTAGTGAGTTGTTTTTTTAAATATCTCAGTAGAATAAAATCAGAGGAAAATATTATATAGTGATATCGATTCCAGTTTGATATTTTCGGATCAAACCATTTGATTATTTATTTTAATACAAATCATTTTTTAGTAAAGAAAAATCAAGCATATATATATATATTAAGCATTAAATCACCCCAACATGGTTAATAAATCCAGTACCGCCCTCTGTGAACTAATATAAAAATACATTAGAGTTGTATTTCAAAATAACCAGCTCAAAACAATATATATATATGTATAATTAAGACACATATTCTTTCATTCTTACAGAAATAAAATTACTAAGATTTCATTATTCATATTTCTGCTAAGTGTAACTTAATTTCAACTGTTATTTTTCTATTGAAGATATATTATTTTGCTACATCTTATTTATTTATACATGGAACAAAGTTGTGCTCTGTAGGTTACGCCTTCTTTCCTAAATAATATATTACACTGGTATTTCTAATTTATCTAATGCTTGTCAAAATATAATATATTCATTTATTACCTAATTAATTTGCTACAATAAGTCTATAGTCATTTTGTTAAATTTAAAAATAAAGAACGTATAGTGGTCTATTTCACATTCTAGTATAGTTAGTGTAATATCTACAATTATCCATAATGTCTTTGAAAGTTATTCTTTTTATTTGTTCTTTCAACAAGAGTAATTTTATTCTCCAGTTACTAAAAGAAATAGATCAATATACAAAAATAATTTTTTATAGTTTTGGGGGAAAATGAATACAATGATTTTACCGTTAGCTGTATCTATATAATGACTTCAATTATTTACTACCCCACCCCAAAAAAAGTAACAAAAATAGAAATATTAAGTTAATTTATTTTAATATTTAGCAGCAACCTTATATTTATAAATAATGCTTATTCAGATCACATGAAAGGTAGATTTTATGATTTTCTTTCTATTCTTTTGAGACGTGGTAAAATAGTGTACGTAATAAAATGTGCTCTAAACAAAAAGCTAAAAATTTTATAAAATTTAAGAAGTATTTTTCTCAAGCAATAAAATCAAATCTAACTTTTAGTAGCAGCAGAAAAAAACGAATTACAAAATGTACTGGAATTGAATTGTCAATGACAAGTAGGAGTAACTGTGGAGATACTAAAATAGCTAGATCTAAAAAACAAAATAACGGCAGAAAATGTAGTTTGCTGCTAGGAAGATTTCTGTAGCAATTTCTATATGGGAAAAAATATTTAAAAAAGATTATGCTTCAGAGTACGTTAAATTATATTATCGTAATATATAATACTTAGCTATTTATTTAAAAATAAAAGTTTGGTAAGTATTTAATATCTTATTTTTTGAGTGCATATGAATCAATGAACTCATAATAAATATATATGTATGCGAGTTCCCCCAATCTATTATTAATTTGATCAATGTCATATTCATTTAGAATCACGGGTATTTCCCAGAAAAAAAGTGGTAATTCCCTGAACTTAGAATGCTATTTTACTATTATTGTAACTCATATTAGCATAAAATATTTTAAATAACATAAATTTTAAGTTTTGCATACTCGTTTTGTTGCCGTTTTAATTGAAAAATGAATGTGAAAAGTTCATTATTTTAAGGGTACTTGGCAACCATCAATCATCTTTATTCTATTGTTCGTGAAAGAAAGATTTATTTTAAGGTGTTTTTTCTTGCGTTTCACTTGAAACATCAGTAACCTTATCACCTGTCAAAATTAATACAGTGTTAGAATTTTTTCAAATAGCTTAATAATATTGTAATGTAGAATTTAAGATTTATCACAAACCCATTTTCTTTGTTCACATAAAAAAAAAAAACCTAAAATAAAAAAGAATTCACTAATTTTTGGAAAGGTATATACACTAATTTCACTAATGACATTTACATTACATTGTTCTTATTCGTAAGTCAGCTTTTTAATAATTACAAGAGTCCAATGTATTTTTTTAGAATATTATTCACTTATAAAATTAAATTAGAAAAAAAGGCATGCCCCATTTACTGAGTATAAAATAATGATTCTATACAGAATTCAGCATTTTCATTCAAAAACCCTCACCAAGTGGATCAGTAGAAAATATCAGAATTTAAATATTTAAAAAGTTTAATAATTATATTTTTATTTTGTTTTTGCTATAATCATAATTTATACATGCATATATTATGAATACTCAAAATGTCTGTTTTATATATATATATATGTGTGTGTATGTATGTGTGAAAAAACTGTGCACTTATAATTTAGTAAAATAACAGATATTGTATTGCAATCGAAGCTTATCAACAAAATGTGAATTATGCACAATATACATAAAGGAGGCTTAGAATAAAATGCAGCAGATGTTGTGGCTCCCCTGTACATGGATAGTAAAGCACTAGTATATTTAAGGACATCAGATAATATAGCTAGTTCTAATTTTAGTATTTTTAATTTGCAACAGATTTAAACATTTCAGAAATGTTCCCATCGATAACTTATTTGGATTTCCTATCATACTCAGTTTCAAGGCACATCCAACTTTTATCTTTCTAACTACAAAAGCAAGCTTTATAAATTTGGATATCACATATGAGTTAACTTGCTCACTAGTAACTCATCCCATTACTAACAAAAGATTTAATGGCAGCGTTGCCCAAATTTGCAGCATTTTAAATTTACATTTAAACTTTATTTTGTGCCACATTTTGATAATCTTTGTATTATTTATTACACATATTAGTTTAAAAAGAAAAGACATTTAAAAAAATTAATGTTTAAACTTTGCCAAATGAAAAATTAAGATACTAAAGTTAATATGTAATGACAACAATGACTCTCTTATATTACATTATAACTTCTGCCAATTTATAAAATTATTGAATAAAATAATTCATATTTGAATTCCATTTTTAAAATGGAAACACATTTTATTTGACATAACGTAAATAAATGAGGACATGTTTGTAAATTACATTTACTCTTATTCAAATTTCACAAAAGATTTCTTCCTCAACATTTCGTGATCACCATTTCTTATGCTTGCTTATAACTGTTATTAAAACAGGCAAAACTCACTATATGCATTGCCAACACAGCAAGCTAGAGTAATCTATGGATTCCAGAAGGCTTGTGTATAAAATCCCCATTTAGTACCTACTCATCCAATATCCCCAGACTAGTTTTTGGCTTGTGGCCTTCGTCAGTGAGGAGCCTTGGATCTGAGAGCACTGCACCTAGATCTTAAGATCTAATGAAACCTCCAGCAATCACCATTTATCTCCACTTAACTACAAAACTATGAGTCTTAAATTGAAAACATGTTCATATTTTCAATTCAAGCCCATTAGCTTATATAGTCATATAGGTCTGAACTCAGTTCAGTACCCATACATTTTGGTGTCATTGGTTCTTTAATAACCATAGACATCACTATCCTATTAAGCAGGATTGGTTTTAAGCCAATAAACAACACATGATCACCATTTCTTATGCTTGCTTATAAAACTGTTATTAAAACAGGAAAGCTCACTATATGTATTGCCACATAAACCTAGATTTTAGATCCAAGGCTCCTCACTGACAAAGGCCACAAGTCAGAAACTAATCTGGGGATATTGGATGAGTAGGCACTAGATGGGGATTTTATGCACAAGCCTTCTGGCATCTATTGATTACTCTAGCTTGCTGTGTGTGGCAGTACATATAAGTGAGTTTTGCCTGTTCTAATAACAGCTATAAATAAACATAAGAAATTGTGATCATGTGATGTTTATTGACTTAAAACCAATCCTTCCCAAAAGGATAGTGGTGTCTATGGTTATTAAAGAACCAAAGACACCAAAATGTATGGGTACTGAACTGAGTTCAGATCTATATGACTATATAAGCTGATGGGGTTGAATTGAAAATATTAAGGTGTTTTCAATTTAAGACTCATAGTTTTGTAGTTAAATGGAGATAAAGGGTGACTGCTGGAGAGTTGCATTAGAATCTAAGATCTAGGTGTAGTGCTCTCAGAACCCAGGCTCCTCATTGATGAAGGCCACAAGTCAGACACTAGTCTGGGGATATTGAATGAGTAGGCACTAGATGGAGATTTATCCATTGATTACTCTAACTTGCTCTGTGTGGCAATATATATAGTGAGTTTTGCCTGTTCCTCAACATTTCTGAAAACATTTTGTTCAGCAAATAATCATTACTTCTGCTTTAGTGTGATTACATTATTGATGACTTGTTTTTTATATTAAAAATCATTTTCAAATAAAATGTAATTGCAATCACATGTTCTTTGATTTAAAAGAACTATTTCCCAAACATGTTGCATAAATAAGCATAAATATGTAATCATAAAAATATGTGAAAAGCTTTCATAAAGTTCATTTTATTTTTTAAACAATTTGTACTTATCTGACTTTCAGATTATTACAAGTCATAGACAGGTCTGCTAAGAATATATTGTTTAAAAAATAAAATAAAATGAAGTTTATGAAAGCTTTTCTCTATACAGTCTTCATATAATTATGATTACGTAGAGACAAAACTCTGGCTTGCACTGTATGGAGAGTTTTGCCTCTTATTGGTTTATATTTACGATTATATTAGTCTGAACTAAAGCATATACTTTTATAATTACATAAATATGTAAATTACTGAAAATTGCATTTTTTCTTTCCTAAAATAAAATAAAAATGCATACTCTGAAATTGATGAAGCCAAATGATGTAGGTGTACCAATCAGTGATGTTGTTATATTTTGTATATTATATTATACAATCAATAAAACCATTGCTGATTTTCTTTGAATTTGGAAATTAGTATATCTGCACAATGCTGATATTTTCAGATTTTTTTTAAATTAATAATTTTAATTCCAGTTTGTAATTAAAAAAAGTGAATTGGCAAACTATTGTTCTAGATAACTGAGAGCAAAGAAAAGCCAAAACAATAATGACATCATCACATGGCCTAAAATGTGCAATGTAGTCATAGTTGTTTGGGAATGAGTTTAAAAGACAAAGAAGCAATTGAGTAATGAATAATATTTCTGTAATTTTCACCACACCAATCTCATTCAAAATAGGGACTGGTTTTTATCCATTATATATATATATATATATGACCAAACACACATGATAAAGTTGTCTGTGACAAAGATTGCATGTCGTTAGTCATATGTTTATAATTGCATCCCTCTACAAGGTATTATAAGCAGATAGAAATCAGTCCCTATCGTGGTGAGAGTGGTGTAATAAAAATTACACTACAGAAATATTCATTAAGTGGATCTCTACTATAATATGAGACTAATAAAATTTATTAATAAGCAATAGAGTACTTTCTCTTTTATTACAATTCAGACTAAATATTACCACATAATCATACATTTGAACACCTACTTTCTTGTTGTCTTAATAGGTAGCACCCAAAAGAGGACTTTTTCTATAAAATAAAATTAAAGTTTTGGAAGCCTACATCCTATAAAGCCTAAAATATCACTGTTGTCTTAATCATATTTTAACCACTTTGCAATAAATGTTCTTCACCATAATCATAGATTTAGCTACTATTTTTGCATCTATATGGCAACTGCAAATTTTAAAAAAATATTTTAAATTCTAGTACTAGTATATAATCAATATACAATTAATTATTAATCTTTATACTTTTACAAATTAATTCCTATTTAATGTACATTATTCTGATCTATGGACGTCTACATGAACAATTCATACAATAAACATTAATAATCAATAAAGCAAGTCATATATTGCGTGACATTATAAACATTAATAAACTTTAAGTTATTAAGTCATTAAATGTAGTTTTTTTTTTTAAAACCTTTGATTAGAGCTGAAATATTAAGAATTAATTTCTAGGAAAAAAAGAACACGTTCTTTTATAAATAGAGAGGATATCAAACATTTGATTTCTTTTATAAACATACCTTTAATTCGGTAAATAATAATTTTGTATAATATAAGAAATAAACTGCACCTCGACTTCATTATCTTGATTACGTCATAGATTGAATTTTAAAATGCGTGAGTGCGCGAAAGAAATAATATTGCATGCAGGATGTTTTGATAAATATAGTTTATAGAAACTTTCAGAAATTATCGTCATTTAAGCAAATTAATGTTTGACAAAGATTTTATTATGGGATCGTTGATGTGAAATGTAAACTCGTAAAAACGTAATTAAATTAATAATTAGTCTACAATTAATATATTTTTATAACTTTCTATATTTTTGCAATGATTATATAATATTTGCATCCATTTATTTTGCATAAAGTGGCATTAATTATATATTTTAATCCCCCTCTACATGTTTATTTCCTCAAGTTTACGGGATTATGTGAATATCTTCACTTCATTATATATATATATGAAATAAATTATTACTGCTTAGCTAAGATTGTTCTAACAGCCTTCATAAGGCATCGGTGAAATAGATGGTAATACTTAGTAGGTTTGACAATTCCTGGTAGATGAATGATTTAAGTGCTTATCTGTTTTATTAAATATTAGATTAGTTTGGAAGCGACTATATCATAAAAAGTTTGAAATCAGATGAAAAATGTGTTTGTTTCGGATTCGAAACTACATAAGATAACTATGGCAACTTAAACTCTAAAAAAATAAATAAAGATAATGTTAAATTAAAACAATTTAAAATGAGTTTTTGGGATATCTATAGGACTTAGTCCCAGACCTACAAATGTAATGTGATGTGATGTGATGTATTGTGGCTTCTCCTTAAACGAAGTCAAGAATATCTCAGCAATTATGCCCAAATAAACCTGTATCTTCATATACTGAGTAGTACGCCATTTTTTAATTTGGAATATTTTTCAATTTTTAAAAAATCTTTTCTAATTGAATAAAAATATATATCTTAGGCAAATTTCTGATGCTTTCTGTCTTTTAACGTATTTTTTCCTCTAATATTTGCAGCTATTGCTTATATTTTATTTCAAAGTATCATGTCAATTTGATTTTGTCAAACGACAGCAAAGGGTTAAAATATATTTAATACGTGATATTTCAATAAAATAAATTTTATTAATGTAAAACAAAAATGAAATAGACAAACTGTTTTAAAAAATAAAACAACACTTATGAGCACATATAAAAAATATAGTTTAAAAAAATATTGTAAAATTTGTAAAATTTAAATAATTATAGTATTATGTTCATTTTTACATTGTGGTCATCATTGTAGGTCATACTTTCTCTTATTCTTTATTTATTACTGTTTTGTTTTTTCTGTAAGATATTTTATCCTATGTACTTACAATATTCGGTGCAGAAGTTTGCTTTCTCGATTTCAAGCTCTTCAGAATAAGACCGTAATATTATACGGGCAGAAAAAAATAAGATATAGTGCTACACTTGATTTTTATATACGACATTTATTCAACAAATCAATATTATCTAAGAATAATAATGTTGGAAATATACTCTGATTCTATGTTACAGTGTATTATTTTCATCAATAGAATTATAACAGGATTTGTATTTGCATAATAATTGAAGACAGAAACAGCAAGCCGTGTGATTTTAAACACATTACTATTTCTAATTTTTAAAGAAACTTGAAGAATATAATTTGAACCGAAATTGATGATATATTATTATTAGTTTTATTTTTGTGGCTATTAATTTTATTGTTATAATCATATTCGTCATGTAACTTAAGGTAGTTATTTTCTACGGTTTTAGTATTTTCAGCACATAATTCTCATTGTCTGAAAAGCTGTAACAATTTGCTCAGCGTTCAATTAAACATTTACTGGCCAGACATCAGTTAGTATCATTATAACAAAAGCAATCCCAGTTCTAGATCTTTAGAGTAAACTTGCAATTAAATTTATAAAACAAATACACTTTGCCTTATCAACTACTATCCAAAATAAATTCTAGTCCAAAAATTTTCCTGTAATTTTCATGAATGTGCCCTCCTCCTATACTACTCCACGTTTGTATTGTATCAATAGTAGGTTTATGTCTAACTTAAGTACCACAATCACAGTCAAAGTATAGTCCCATTTACAAATAATTCAGTTGAAATATTTATACCACCCATTACATATTCTTAAACTCATAAATATCTAATTCAAAAGATGTTGAAAATTTTTTTTATCACAGGCTAATGTATTACACCTGAGGTTTTCAACTGTTAATCACTAAATCATGCAATAATTTCATAAGAGTTTATCTCTTATGAATATCAGATAATGTTCATTCCAGATTGAAACGAACACAAGAAGTGCTTTTTATAGTCCTTTTTTATTACTAAAGTCTTTATATTGTGGATAAAATTTAGAAATTACTGGTTTATGCCAGAAAAACACGAACAGGTCAAGAACTAGTCAGAAACCCCTCTCAATTTTACAAAAACATAATGGATATAAAAATGTCTTTAAAAATTATTACTGCCATTACTAATCAGGTTTGGGCTCTTTTATTTAATACTTCTGACCCCAAGAGTAATAGAATAAAAAAAGAGTCGTTAGAGCAGAATTGCAAACTATTATTCACTATCATTCTGATAAAAGGTATGATATTGGTATAATTAAATGTATTCTTAATTATACCAAACATGATCAGATAATATACTTCTATGGTTTCTAAAATATTAGTGTGTAAAGCCAATTTTAACGGGTTTAAATTTACTAATACTATTCATAGAAAAACTCTTATAAAAATTTGGCATAAAACCAAAGTATAGCAACCTTAAGATAAAAGAAACCTATCAAAAATCCCTTTTTTTTTACTCAATATCATTAATATGCTTTAACTACCAGATTTTAAAAAGAATATAATATTTTTTACTCTAGTTGAAGCTATCTCCTTGTAGAACAGGTTGAAATTAAGACCAGAAGAAACTACTGTAAAGAAGTTTTGTCTTTAACAAGTCACACTGAAAAAGATTCCAATATAAATTAAAGATTGAAACTACCTTTACTGATCTAAACTAAGTTTATGATTCCATTCGGAAAAATAATCTTTAAAAAGTTCCTAAAAATTTTAAAAGCAGCAATATTATTAAGAGACATGTAACAAAATTTTAGAGAATTAACTATCACGGAGTTCAGTTCTCACCTATTTTATTTCATATATTCATGACTGATTTTCAGAAACAATGGAGGAAAATCATTTTTAATAATTATATTGTTTTGATTTCTCAAAAAATCGAAAAAATCTCACTAAGAATATGAAAGATTGCAAACTGTTTTCAGAAAATGTGATCTTATTATTTTTAATCTAACAAAGAGAGTATTATATCGTATTTGCCTGAATGTTTGTGATGATAGTATATTAGATGTGAAAATATGTTGGATTATTATCATCATCTGTCATTAAAGATTAAATGTGGAAAAAAATTCTACTAGAAACGTTGGGTAATTATTAACCTAAGTTGTCTATTCGCTTGCTATTTGCTAAAAAGGAGTTTGTATTTGAAAAGTTTAAATAAAGTTTAAAATTTTCTATACATTCAATATTAGTGATAGATAATGGAAATATTCTAATATATTACTACATATAGTGTATACATTTTTACTTATCTAAACAACCAATATTCATCCTTCAGCCTAAATAAACATTTTGCAAAAATAGTCTTAAACACAATCGTATTCACGCTATTTTGAAGTAATAGTAGATAATAGACTAACATTTCTTTATATAAAGTGAGATTAAAATTAATTTTTAAGAATATCCTTCATAAAAAAAAGACTGAAGGTACTTGAAATTGGGAAAGAAATACATAATGTAATGTCAGACTAAATTAGCACTACCACATTCTCTGGGATAATATTGTGCCATTGTTTGGAGAACAATTCTTGCTCCAAACATTCAAATACTAAGTTTAATATTACCATATTAAATATTACTGGTATATTCAAGATTGCTCGTTGACAGTCGCTTTCTAATTTTTTCCATATTCTCTCATCAGATATAGAAGAAAAATTACTTTATAGAAAATGTATAAAAAGTTGTCAAGCAGATTGTACATGCCAATAACTCAATATATATTCTCTAATTAGGTTTCTCATAGTAAGATTGTTTTTGTTGATGTTAGATCAATAATATAAAATTGATAAATCATGATTATAAAACAAAATTCTTATCACGTTTCAGACAGATTCCATTTTAGAGATTGCCAGATGAATTTGATCTTTTTAGTAAAATGGAATCCCATCAACAGATTCCATAGTCGTGGTGTTCATCCGCTTTGTAAATAGAATTTAAATATATATAAATGTGGAAAAATACAAGTTACATGCTTAATGATTATTGAGTTTAAAACAATAGTGGTAAATTTCACAACTTAGTAAAATATAAAGTGAAGTTATCCCCTGGTTGGACTAATTACAGGTTTTCTTAAGATAATTTGTGCAATGACTAAAATGTTAAAAGAAATCTATACCCTATGTAAATAAATTTTATACTATCATAAGGCAGTTGTGGATTGCAAATATTTTTTATGGACATTCATGAGGAACAGCTAAATATTTTTAGCTACAAATAATTTTTAAATTACTTTATGGTCTCAGTAGTTGGTTCTTTGCCCAGAATATCTCCATTGAATGTAAATTTCATAAATCTTTTGATTGAAAGTAGCTTATGTTTTTCGATTTTCTACTGACAGTTTTACAATGAGGTATGAGGAACACCTACAATTTTTCTCAATTAACCGAATCAGTGATTTCAATTAAGTCGATAAATCAGTAATATAAATGTACTTTGATTTGAATAATTTACCTGAGATACAATAGATTTACAGTGATTTTTTTATTTTCTAAATTTATGTACCATAACAATAAAGAAACATCATAGACTGGAAGCAACATGCTTATTAAAATCCTTTGAAGTACCTGTGCAAAGTTGAACAATATATTAAATTACAATGACTGCAATGTTTTCTATCCTCATAATTTTTTATCAATTGGAACAATAGTGATTTTTTTAAGGAGGAAACTAAAATAGTTTTCAAGAGATCATATATTCAACATATTTGAACTTTTTTGCAATTAAAATCACTAAGGTCAGTTTAATATAATCAATGTTGATATTTATAAGTTATTTGTAATGAGTCTATACGCAATGTTTTACATTAAAAGCAATCACTTTACTTAAATTCTTATACCATGATTCAGCTGACGATCAATGTATCTCTTGTATCTGATCAAAACAACACTATTATATAAATTAGTGTCATCTATTGGCTTATCAATGTATTAAAATCATCAACTATACACTCAGTTTCTCTATAATCTTATTTATTTTTGAACCAAATTTCTCTACATTCTTATATAAGTGAAATAATGAAAGAATAAAAAAAGTCTACAATAGCTAAGTAAACTTCAGTTTTGATATAATTAACAAAATATTCAACTGAAACTGGCAATTGAAAGCTAAAACATCTTATCAAATAATAGTACTTCTGTCTGACTGATCTTTAAACTTATTTGGTTTTGATCTCTTACTAATAGAAGGGTCAAACATCAAAAGTCACATATATATACTTTAAATTTTGCCTTGATCTGACTTCAAGGTCACAGTTACGTTGATAGTTGTTCAGTGTATCCTTAATGTTGTTGGTTGGTTTTGCACTTATTTGATGGTAAAACTGAAACTAAAAAATATAACATTAATTTTAAATATATCAAAATATTAGTACAAAAACTATGACGCAACCATTGATTGGTCAGGACAGAGAGAGAGAGAGAGAGAGAGAGAGAGAGAGAGAGAGAGAGAGCATAAAAAAGCTTTATTGATTTTATGAACGATTTAAAAGAACTTTTAAATTAAATCTTATCTACCACAAGCTAGTATATCAGATAATTTATAATTTCTTTTATGTAATTTTAGATTCTTATTTTATTTACATTTTAGATATAGATTGCTTGGTTTAGTTTTAGAATTGGAATGTGATCGCTTTTAAATATTGAAGATAAAATAAAAATTAGTTTGTATTTGCCTGAAGATTTGTGATGGTGATATATTAGATGTAATAATATGTTTGATTATTTCCATCATGTAGCATTAAATGATGAACGTAAAAAAATTAAGCTTTATTTAAACTTTTCAAATACTAACTACTTGTTAAAAAATAACACTCAAATAGACAACACAAGTTAGTAATTACAACATGTCCCGATTAGTATTATTTGTTAGTCTTCTTCGGGTATTGCTGGCCTGACCAGTGAGAATATTAGCGTAGGCGTCAAACTTATATCCTTAGATTCTTGAATATGGAATTTTTAAGGCAACAGTCTAACCAACTGAACTATTATTTCAAAGGCAATAGATAGAAATTTCATATATCTACCTATGAGGATTAATTCAAAAGAAATAAAGTAATCAAGAAGGTTTGAATCATCTCTCATACATAAGTATTCGAAATTTCTTCTACCTATTACCTTTGTCAGAAAAACTCAGTTGGTTACAGTGTTGCCTTAAAATTCCATATTAAAGAATCAAAGGTGTAAGATCAACTCCTATACTAATATTGTCACGGGTTAAACCAGCAATACCTGAAAAGCGAATCTAACATGGGTTGTCTATTGGTGTGTTATTACACAAAATTGTTTGTATTTTAAAGTTTAAATAAAGTTTAAAATATTCTATCCATTCAACATGTAGTGAATAGACGATTAAAATAGTCCATCATATTATGACACAAATCGATTTGGTTTCTTAAAAGTTTTTTTTTTCTTTAAAAGGGTTTAATAATGGAAATGATTTTAATAATTGAAGTTTAGTTTAAGTTAAATCAAACTTTCTCTTAAAGAAAAGTTTTAAAAAAGAATACCCATGCACGATTATTACTAATTTGGAAAGTGTTTATAATATGGGCAATTAATAATGGATTAATATTGCATCTTACACAAATCTTTGTAATTCAATAAATCACGTGTTATAACAATCTTACTTAATGCAATGTGAAATAGAGAAATGTTTTCTGAATTATTGCGCTTGCATTTTTTCATCGCTGCTTTTGTGTCGATAACTATTCTTAATTGTAATCATTTTAATACAACTCCTATGTCATAAGTCTACAATTAACACCTGATTTAATTGTAGATTCAAACGTAATAATATTTTGATCCCCTGACAAAATGAATATAAAAACAAAGAGCTATTCCATCGAGTAGAGTACAAGAAGGGAATCGTGCAGGACTTCTGGAGCAATAATTTTATGGCTTGATGTAATGACAACTATTTGAATAAATGTAAATATTCCAGTACGTGTTGCTAGATGATAATTGAAATATTCATAAAAAGGGATGCTGAAAAACATGTTTGCAGATTGATTTGAAAATTTGAATAAATGTATATTTTTGTACATGAAAAAATAAGATATCCCTGAAAATAAGCTCTATGTGATCCGATCTTATTTTCGGGGAAACGTGTAATAAGACCTACTTTTTATTTTAAAAAAATGCCTTAAAACACAAATAAAATGTTGCTTGTTAGGTTATATTATGTATATGTATGCACACAAAAAATCATAATTGTCCATCTGTGGCACACTTCTATGCAAAAATAGATCAATAAAGTGATAAGCTCATATATACATCAAATCTGAGTGTAGTTTTTACCAACAATGCATATATTTCAAACATATTCACTTTTATCAGACTGAGTAAACTTCACACTAATAATAGTCGAGGAGAAAAATATAAAAATATCTCTGGAATTTTAAAAAATACTTATTTTGGCTACAACATAGAAGATTTCCAAAAAATGATGAATCCATTCAGAAAAGTTATTTTTTTCAGCAAAGATACATTAAAGAAGCAGCAATTCCTGTACTGACCAACAGCTTTGAATTCAAAATTAAATTGCATAAACAAATAGATCCCGAAAATATCCCCACACACATAACCGATAAAGAAGCTACACTATATCTTTACATTAGAAGGCTTAAGCCAGGATGCTTCCATAGAGAAAGAAAAGGACTTATTGTAACGGAATGCAATGAACAAACTCAGCAAAATAAAAATGACAATTTATCAAAAAATTTAGAACACGTTTCGGAAAGTGAAAACACAACTAAACAACTAGATGAGTTAAATTACCCTACACTACCAAAAACCCAGGAAAATTACATATCAAATAAAAAAAATAATCCAGCAATCAGAAATAAAAACAAATCGGTTAAAGGAAAATCAAAGCAGTGAAAACCCATCCAGTATAAAAAAATGGAGGAAAAAGAAAATGAGAGTCTACCAAAAGAGCTTAAAAAACAAATGAAAATAATAAGTAATCAGAAAGCACAATAATAAACAAAATAACCACAAAAATCATGGATAAAATAACTTTGTACTACCCAATGCTGGAAAGCACACCACTAGAAAACAGAAGAAAAATATAAAAAAAAAAAAAAGAGAAAATAAGAAAATTAAAATGAACGAGGAAGAAGATAGCAACATTAATTCAATACAAGAAATCCCAACAGAAGAAATGGAAATAAAACTAACTACACCACAAATAGAAAAAAATAAAAAACACCACACTATAACACATATATCCAAATGCAAAAAGAATCACCACAGAAAAAAAAAACATGCAAACAAAAAAGACAGAATAAACAAAAGATAAAAAAAAAGTTCCCTCACAATATAAGTTAGATTCAATGAAAGTTAAGATAGAGACAATAAATGTTTGAGGTTTAAACTCGAAAAAAAAAATACAAAAAATCAATCACTGGATACAACAACTCTAACCTACCATATTAGGACTCGTAGAAACAAAAATTTATAACGGATTGCAGATAAATCCAGCACAACTAATGAGCAAAATGGGATTCTACACATGTTCTAGAGACACACTAACGCCCTCAAGTGGCACTGGGTTATTTATTAGCCAACAAAGTCCCTTCACAATATTTAAAATAGTATACATAGATGCGAATCTATTAATAACTATGTTCAATAACAAAAACGTCTCAATAAATATTATATTTGTATACATACCATTAGGGCCAACTGTAATTAACAGAATAATAACAACAAATAACTCAATCTTCTCAAAGAATCGCTACACAACTGTTCTTACGGGAGATTTCAACATGAATTCTAAAAAAAATTATTTTGAAATGGATACACTAGTTAACAATTCCACTCATGAGTGCCGAAGGTTTTCTACCACCCAACTCTATATCTTTTTATAACAACAGACATGGAACATTAATAGATCCGACGTTCTATTCCCCAATGCTAAATCACTGAATAGAACTTAGCCTCTCCCCGTGCCCCTTTTCAGTTCACGCAGTGCAGATAATAAAACTAAATATAAACACATACGACAGTGCAATAAGTAATTTGCAAAAAACGATCCGGATCCTACTACCAGATAGCACTATGGAATAACTCTTTCTCAGAAATTTATATAATGATAAATAAAATAAATCAGCTAGACTTAGACCCTCTATCCGAATACATAGCGTACACCAACACACTTTCATATAATATAAATCATATTACACAAAAATCACCCCCCCCTCCAGACTAATCACATTAGAAGATGGAATACATAAAAAAATCAGTCTGTCTAAACCGATTCAAAATAATCTAACAAACATAATAAAACTCACCCAGTTCTATAAACAGACTTGCGATAAATTAAAACAATATCTAAGCATAAAAAAGAAAACAAATGCCTAGCACAGTCACACACTTGGACACACAGATACATTAGGTGGGATTTGGGATATTCATCCACAAATAAAAGTTCCCATGGCACTAAAATCGGAAAATAAGATTACAGCAAGATTTAACATTATTGCACCTATATATAGCCACTTCAAAACAAAACTAACTAAGCATGCACAATTTACACCACATAAAATTTTTTTGGAACAACTGAAGATAAGAACACTATTTAAAATTGAGGATTTTAGGGTAATGTTAGCATCAATTCCTGCCACATCATCCAGAGCCTCCAGGCAGTCCACATTTCATACTTTCACATTTCAGCCAATTAACAAATATATACCTGGGTCAACTAGCAAATCAAATATTACAAACAATATATAGCATACAGGGATTATACAGGATATCAACGGTACCATTCATGAAAAACAAGAACCCATTACCAAGGTCACTAACTTATGACCTATCTCAATGGAGCCTTTAGAAATTAAACTTCTAGAAAAAGTAATAAAGGTGAAAATTGAACCATTCATACTGACAAGAATATCACAACATCAGTATGCAAAGAAAGGCTCATCCACAGGTCAGGCAGCACTAATCTTTAAAACTATAATTAACTCATATTAAGAAGAAGAAATATGCTCAAATTGCAGTACAACTAAATTTGAAAGTGCTTTTGACTCAGTAATCATAAAAATATTACTAAACCAACTAAAGGAAACATAAATACCAAGATCAATATTATACACAATAGCGAATCTACCTTTAAACAGGAAAATACATATCACACTTAATGGAAGAATCTCATCATCATTCCATACCACTCAATCAATACCACAAGGTTCACCACTGAGTACACTACTGTTCACATTCTACATAAACCCTTTATTAGAAGAAATTGAAAAATCAAAAAAGTAACTACAAGCTACAAAACATCATAGAAGATTACACAGAAAAATTCAAACTTAAAATCAATATCAATAAGTCAGCTTCTTGGACAATCTTTACAGGAAAAATAAACAAATTTATCAAGGAAAGCCCAGCAATTTTCTAGGTTTCCCATTTAACTGGGAATGAATCAAATGAAAACAAAAATACAAAACAAGTTCAAAAGAGAAGTCGAAACAATCACCGAATTATTATCCAGATCATATCTATCAATATACGCAAAAGTATCACTATTCAATCAACTCATAATATCAAAAAACATCTACTACTTATCAATAATTAATTTTACAAAACTATTTATAGTCTCAATTAACTCATTTTGTAACAAACTACTATTGAACAGGAAAGTAGTTGCTATTTCCATAAAACAACTTAACCAACCAACAAAATGGAATGGTCTGGGACTTCACTCAATATCAGTATTTCAGACACAAAAAATAATAAATCTGCTAATTGCCATAATCAAAAGTTTTCCAGAAATTTAATTTTGGTAATCACACCCACAGATCGCCCAACACCTACAAACAATTATATCTTTATGTTGCTTCAAAGCATTGAGGACATCAAAAACAAAGTAACACTGAAAAGTCCTATAAAATATGCATGTTGGCAGATACATGATTTCTTAATCCCAAAACAACCTAATAATAACTAAACATCTGTACTGGAAATTAATAATAGCCAATTACTTAAAAAATTTAGGAAATGATACCAGGAACCAAAATTTTATGATTTTATTATTAAAGTCAATTTAAAAGCATTACCTACAACTCACTTTATAAGATACAGAAGATTTTACCTAAATCTAAATCCCTTGTGCATGCTGTGTCACAGGGATGAGGAAACACAGGACCATTTCATATATAACTGTTGAGGGCTTGAAAAAGTAAGACAGATGATGGTTGGTGGATATAGAAAAAATGGAACAACAATAGATGAGATACTGCAAACATTTAAAAGTAATGGAATACCAACCATAAGGGCAGCCACTTTCAGCTTGTATGCGTTCTGGTGTACCATATGCACATCTAAACTAGGGAACAATACAGAAGGCACCATAATACTTATAAAAACAAATTGCATTTAAATCAGTTATGGATTTAAATAGCCAATGGTTCTTAAAACAAGTAAACAAAGTTCAAATTATATATTTTTTCAATTTGTCTCTAAATCCATCACTTTTAAAATATAAATTCATTCGTCTTTTTTTTTTTTTTTTTACAAAGATAAATGAAATAAAGTCAGTAATATCAATTATATTAAAAAATAAAACAGGCATTCCTCACTCCATCAGACATTTAATGCTTAATTGAAAAATATAAATCCAGAGTGTTAATTTTCCCTTCTTAGACACTTTAACGTTTGAAATGAAATTCTTAACAAATATCCAGTTTTCTCTCCTTTATTTCAAATAAAGTCATGGCATTATAATCTATAAAATTCTTTTTACTTAAACAGTCTTTTCAATCACATAATTAATAAAATTTACATATTTATGTAATTTTACTCCAGGTATGTTGTAATAATTTTCCTGGCAATTGGCATTCATATTCTGAGGTATCCAAGTAGTTACTATCATATTCTGCATAAGTCTGAAAGGTCTTGAGTTAAATTTCAAGTGGATAAAAAACTGATAAAAAAACTTTTGTGTTTGATGATACATTTAAAGTATAAACTATTCTAAATAAACTTTTCACTATACTTTTTTAAATAAATAATACAAATTATAAAAAAATATCATTGTAAAATTTGTAGATTGTAGAAAAACAATTGAAAACTGAAATATAAATAATATAAGAAGTAATGGTAGAAGTGAAGAAGAGTGTGGACAGACTTCAACATTAGTATTTATACCTATGTAATCTAATGATTTTATTGATCAATACTGCTTAAACAAATTTACTAATTTACATATTTGCACAAAATGATTTTTAAAAATTAAGTTTTAAAAACGATGAGTCATCAATATGAAATAATTCCCAACTTATTTAATACTTCAATTATCAAATATTTTTTTCTTTTAAAAATTAATATTCTTATTTAAACAATATTAAAACATATTACAATTAAATAAGAATAATAACAATTTCAAATATTACTTTTCAAATATTATTCTTAGTCTGATAATTTTGCTACACTTTAAAGTATCAAATATTAGTCTACCGGGTAAATTAAACTTTTGTTTCCTTAACTTTCGGAAAGCACACATAGTTACACATAACATAGTCACATGATACTTTTAGCACTCTTTTAAAATATTAAAATAATTTAACATTTTAAAATAATAGTTTACATAGAATTAATGATTTAAAACACATAATATAAAATATTTATTACTAATATAAACCTACTCTATCTCTGCAGTATTTGTAAAACTAGAATAAATAAAAAATATATTTTAAATATTATATCATTTTGTATTAAATTCACCTAACAATGAGCCCAAATTTCTAAATCTATCTTCATAAACTCCTACCTACTGAGTTTAAACCCTTACTATTCAGAACATAAAAATTATATATAATAAAAGCACTTAAATTAATTTTTTTTAAATATTGCTATCTCCTAAACTAAATTTTTATCTGTATCCATTGTAAAGGGTCCAATATATATGTGTATTAACTAAGTTAATTGTGAATGTCACTGTTTATAAATCTATATTACTCTCTGTAGATCTGGAGTTAAAGGTGCAAAGTTGATCCACTTTTTAATAATATAAATTTTTATGTTTAATCTTTCTTTTAACGGGCATAAAATATTATCATATATTGATGTGTCATTAAGTTGATTTGTGTTCTCCTATATAAGGCCTATAGTAGTGAATTTAGCTAAGTTAATTTTGGATTTCATCACTATTTAGAAACCTATGTCTTCCTATGTAAGTCTGGAGTTAGTGTAAAGTTATAACATAGAATACTGTAGTGTGAGTATATGGGATAGATTCCTGGTATGTCTGTCTGTCTGTCTGTCTATCTATCTATCTATCTATCTATCTATCTATCTATCTATCTATCTATCTATCTATCTATCTATCTATCTATCTATCTATCTATCTATCTATCTATCTATCTATCTATCTATCTATCTATCTATCTATCTATCTATCTATCTATCTATCTATCTATCTATCTAACTATCTGTATGTCTCTCTGTCTGTCTGTCCGTCCGTCCATCCCTCCATCCATCCATCCATCCATCTATCTATCTATCTATCTATCTATCTATCCATCTATCCATCTATCCATCTATCCATCTATCCATCTATCTATCTATCTATCTATCTATCTATCTATCTATCTATCTATCTATCTATCTATCTATCTATCTATCTATCTATCTATCTATCTATCTATCTATCTATCTATCTATCTATCTATCTATCTATCTATCTATCTATCTATCTATCTATCTATCTATAATGAAGATTAGAAATGAAATAATCCATGTAAACAGGGATCACATTTAACCTTTGATGTTCTCCTGAATTTATGAACTACACTAATTGACATTCACTGAGGCTAAACAGGTTTTCTCATTAGCTTACAATAGCTCTTTTATTAGAATTTTTTGTGAAAATAAAAAGGGTCATCTTTTACTTCACACCCATGTTCTTGTATGGATTTAAATTTGAAAAGTTTATTTTTTATAATAAAACTAAAAAAATATCATCTTTCTTGATATTCTGCAAATATTATTTTCAACCTTTTCAGAGAGTTCTACATGTTGAATTATATATTTACAGAGATTGTTATTATAATAAAGAATAGAAAAGAAGAGATAATTTTTAGGTAATGAGGTATCACTTTTAATCTTATATATTGCCAAGAAATTATCAATTGCATATAACTGAATAATACTTAAAGATATTAAATGAATACAAATCAACGCTAGAAAATTTTAACAGCATTATCTGTATTTAGAAATGCAATGTATAATTCAAGCAATATAAATAAAACATAACATCTTACTGATTAATTTGCAACTTGATAAGTATATTGATTTCAAGGCCATTCTAGATACAATCACAAATTTAAATAAGCTTAAACCTTCAATGCAAATAGACAAACATTTTTACATTTTAAAACATTTCAAACAATTATAATAAAATAAATCAATAATAGCATACTATTATTCCTGCAACCTAGGAAAGATAGGACGACTTTTCACATTCGTATCAATACACTGCTAACTTTTTAATGTTGTTACTTTGGCAACATCAAACATTAGAAAAACATTAGAAAGTTAGCAATGCTTTGATACGAATGTGAAAAGTCATTCTATTTTTCCTTGGTTACAGAAATAATACTCAATACAGTTTTACAAAGACAAAACAAAAATAAAAAAAATATTACATGAGATAAACACGTATTTATGAATTCTACACCTAAATTTTGACATTTACTTAATTTGATCAATTTCAACAAAAAAAAACTATGTGGTCGAGTTGCAGGAGAAAAAAACCAACATAAATATATATTTTTATAAAAGTAAATATATTCTATGAAATATGTGCTTACGCAGACGATTCTTGCATACAAAATGGCGATGGTCAGTAGCGCACTCCCCACCGTCCTTCCTCCTCAACAA
Organism: Epiperipatus broadwayi; assembly: GCA_028023455.1. NCBI lineage: Eukaryota > Metazoa > Onychophora > Udeonychophora > Euonychophora > Peripatidae > Epiperipatus > Epiperipatus broadwayi. Next base: position 7,713,091 of record JAQFVV010006234.1, read on the forward strand.
GTGATTGACCAGTACATGCTCTAAATGGAATACTGCCAGGCAATCTAATTTTTAGAATAAACAAATAAGTCCTTCTATCTTTCCTTGGTTGCAGAAATAATACTCTATACAGTTTTACAAAAACAAAAAAATATATACGAGATATACACATACTTTTACAAATTATACACGGACACAAACTAACTTTTGATGCTTACTAAATTCGATCAATTTTAAAAAAAGAAATACCGTGGTCCGTAAAAAAAAAGTCAATATAAATATATTTTTATAAAAGTAAAAAAAAAAAAAAATTCTATGAAATATACACTTATGCAGACGATTCTTGCATACAAAATGGCGATTGTCAGTAGTACCCCCCCCTCCCACCATCCTTCCTCCTTCTCCGAAAGATTTGTGGAGCAAGTGATTGCCCAGTACATGCTCTAAATGGAATTCCGCCAGGCAATCTAATTTTTGGAATAAACAAATAACAAAGTCAACGTCTTTATTCAATTACAATTAAATAATAAACTTTTAATTCAAAGATTCAAAAACGCAGAAGTCAGTCGATAACCAAGTTGAACTTGGAAAAAAACCCCACAGAAGTAAATAATGCAGTTGAAATTAAAAATGTTAAACCAAATTCACAATAATTACAAATGATAAGTTTAAAATGTATAAACAACAAACTTTTGAATCAGAAAAAAATACCCAAATGTCCAAAAAAGCACCTATATAATAGTTTCGGTTGACACGTTTCAAAGCACATTTTATTTAATATTTAAAGGGTTTATTTAATATTCGCAACATTATGCCTTTATCGCATATGTAAAAAGTCGTTCTATCTTTCCTAGATTGCAGGAATAAAACAAACCAGGGCTAAAAATGTTTAACAGTAATATCAATATTTAGAAACGCAGGTTGTACCAAACACATGTAGTACTGTTAGTTTTCTAGTGTTGGTTTATATTAATTTATTACACTTGAGTTTAAACTTGATTTATTCTTATAAAGTTATGTTTGAACTTTTTTCAAAATATAAATTGATTTTAGCATAGAAGTGAAAACCATTATAACTTGCAACTTATTAGGTAACACGTTGGCTTTTATCCATGTTGCTTTATTCAGACATTCTTTTCTAAATAGACAGACAGACAGACAGACAGACAGACAGACAGACAGACAGAGAGAGAGAGAGACGTTGCTTTCTTCTGACTTTGTTTTTCTAAAGATAGATAAATAGATAGGCAGAGGAAGATAGGCAGAGGAAAAAAGCTACAATTCAAATTTGTAATCATATTATTGATTTCACAACTGAATATGTCTTTAGAAGCTTATTAAAAATTTTTTAAGATATAAAATTTAAAATTCTTAACTATTCTTTAAAAGCATGATAAGCCATATTACCCCAGGATTTATGGAAAAAGTTTATTGGGTCATTGCACTCTGACGCATCAATAATATTAATACAACAACACAGTAAAATATTTTATTTTACATTCTTTAAACTACTTAAACATTTAAGACCTATTTATTTAAAAAGTTTTGGTAATATAAAGTATTTTCTGACTGTTTTTTTTTTTTTTACACGAGCGTTTCACAATCTTCAATTCATTATTAAAACGTAATAATTGTCATCATAAATACAAAGGTTACAATGCATGCTGGATGTATTTTAATTGCTGCAATTTTGTTTTATCAGATTAAAGGTACGCTAAATCCAAACAATTAGTTTAAGATATATAAACTGTATAATTATGTATCCAATAAATATGTTTTATTAGAATGTTTTGAAATTATAGTTATTTTTCAAAAAAAAGTATAGTATTTAAGTGTTGTGTGAATACATATTTTGGATTTTTTCCATGTATATATATTACTTATCGTTAAAAGGAGCATTACACCAAGGATTAGAGTTAATTTCATTAGACATAATAGTGATAGTCCTTCAGAAACATTGCATATACCTGAAAAATTAGAAATGCGATATATATATACAACCACGTGATACAATTGTCTCTGATATAATAACGTGATTATTAATTAATGTTATTTTTTACCCAGGTGAAGGCAAGTATTATCTTGTTGAAATGATGTTGCTATATTTAGTGTTTGTCTTAAGGTTTGTGATGATGGTATATTATTAGATGTGATATGTCAGACTATTTCCATAATTTGTGAGTGAATGTTGAATGGATAGAAAATTTTAAACTTTATTTAAACTTTCCAAATACAACAATTTGTTAGTAATAACACCCAAATTGACAACATAGGTTAGTAATCACACAACGTTTCGAGTAGCATTATTTTCCACTATTTTTCAGGTGCTGCTGTCCTATATGCACAGTGACAATATTCGCTTAAAAGTCGAAACTAGCACTTTTAGATTTTTGAATATCGAATTTAAGGCAAACGCTCTAACCAACTGAACTATTCTGTCAAAAGAAACTTATAGTAAAAAATTGATATATTTATAAATGAGGGTTGGTTCAAATCCTACTGAGTCCTTCAATTTTTTTAAAACAACAACAATAATAAAAAAAAAAAACTAATTCTCATATAAAAAAAATTGAAGGACCCAGAAGGATTTGAACCAACTCTCATATATAAATATATCAAATTTCTACTACATGTTGCCTTTGACAAAATAGCTCAATTGGTTAGAGCATTTGCCTTATATTCGACATTCAAGAATCTAAAGGTGCGAGTTCAACTTCCACACACACACACACACACACATATATAATAATTAATATTATATATAATAATAATAATTGTGACGGTCAGATGATGTATGTTGGCTTAACCCAGTTCGAATACTAGGCGAAGGTACCTCGGGGCCACTCATACGCGAGATATTAAATCAAGAATACTATGACCCCTGCCCTCTTCGTATATTCTCGAGACTAACCCACGAACCAACAACACTATTTGAGCCACGCATAGATTATTTTCTTCCCGAGCCACGAGCTTAGCATCAGCGGGATACATGGACAAAACCACCTCGGAGCTTAAATAGTTAAATTGCAAAAATACTTAGAAATATGTGTTCTGCGTGCCTGGATCATTTGAAAGTAAAACAAAGCATTAAAAGATAACTAGCAAACGCAAGCTTTTTAGTGAAATAAATATCTTTAATAAATGACATTTGAAATATTATTAATAATTTAATTTTCTTCGCTATTCCCCGAAATTTCTGAATAACTAATGAGACAATGAAAACCCGATTAATATACTTGCGGTCTAAATCTTTCCTTCCCAGTTTTATTAAACATTGTCAACTCGAATCTGCTCGATAATGTGTAATAATAAAAATTTTCCGCAAAGCAGTTTCTAATTGCTTTGCACTAAAACAGAGTTTAAAACCATTTAAGATGTATATCGCTAAATCTGACATACGTAAGAAGCTAATGGCGAACAAAAGAAGCATTATCGAAGAGATCAAATTGGCAAACAACAAAACAGAAAAAAAAGAAACTTACTCGTACTAAATTTTACAAGTATGAATAAAACTGGAAAGGGATTTTTATATGAACAATTAACTAATAAACTTAACTGCAATGGAATACTAAATATTTACACTGGTTAGTAAGGAAGAATAGCGAAGGGAAAAAGGTTACATATAGATAGATGATCACACAATATATATATTTAAGGTTAGTCTAATAAAAATGGTTACATAGCAAATACATATAAATTCACTGAAGCAATTAGAAAAAAATGAACAAAAGGTAGCATAAGAAATAGTTCAATAGAGGAGATACGATTACCGTCCTTTTTCCTTGGTCATGTTCCCTACGGCGTTCGTGGCTTGATCCGACCGTCGACAGGTATTTGTCCGGACAATGAAATTATGTAGTATGGTTTCACGAAAAGTTCAGACACGGCACAGAGTTCAGATGACTATTGAGTGGATACTATGGCATTTTGGATGGTATTCAGGAACCTCGGCGATAGGCAAAGCTATTTATTTGCCTAGCCGAGCATAGTAGAATCTATCAAACTTATATGATTTTTAGCTTGAGCAGGTTCAAACTTCTTCATGATTTGTAGACAACAGTTGTAGACTTTTGGGAATAAAATCACGAACAAAATCTGACAGAGTTCTCCTAAGAGAAATCTGAATGCACCTTGCAATAGCAAAATCTGAATCAATCTTGCAATAGCAAACTCTGAAAGAATCACCTTCACAAGGAAAATCAGAATCAACTGAATCCTTCAAAAGGAAAAATCTGAATAATCAATCTTTTGTTCTCCCTTCTATTTATACCCTCTCTGTCAGCTACCTTCTATTGTTTGTATGATCTGAGATCTTGATAAGCCTCCCCATGCTCCTTTGTTTCAAAGCAACACTTTCTAAAAATAACTTTAACTTTTTTACTCTAACTTTCTTACTTCAAAGTTTGAATTCTCTTAATTAAAAAGAAAGAAAGAGAAGGCCATCTTTAATTACACTTGAATGGCTCACTAATTAAAACTATACATTCTTTTAGAAAATGTTGGCAGGCTTATCTCAAAATCAAATCATACTAAATATTTTAACAAAATTTTAACAACAATATATTATTATTTTTTTATAGTAGAATAAGCATTTTATTTCAGCAGAATTTTGCATTAACTCATATATATATACGCTAGATGTATATATATGTTTGACTAATAGGTTAAGCAATTTTTATTAATAGAATGAAATTTATTTAAAACAAAATATTTAAATGTAATACACATTTAATAAGCATAATTATTTTTAACTCTAATACAAAACCCTGCTGATATTGTACTATAAACTTAATTCAGGTCTACAATACTAATTAAGTTTATAGGAAGATGTGAAGCATGGATTGGACTTCAGATCCATTGCTTCATTTCCCAATAGTTAGTGAGCAAAAAAAAATGTTTAAAAAAAAATGCTGTTGCTTCAGGTCAGAGGTAAGAATTTGTGCCAGGTGAGTTCAAGCCTACTCTTTATTTGCTGTAATATTTCATTTGTTACTGACTAATCTTTCTTTCTTTTACTATATATAACTAGGGTCTGGTTAGTGTTGGTTCTAGTCTAACATGGTATGTATCTATTTTTAATTTGCATATTTTCCGGGGTCCGGTGGTATATAAGGTTTTAAGTTTCTGTTTCTAATATTATATTCTCTTTTTATGCTGAGATTATTTTTCCAAAACAAAACACTTATTCCACACTTCTTTTTTAACAAATGAGGGCCTTTATATATTGGAAAAAACTTTTTTACTTCTCTCTGCACTATACTAGTTGGCCTCAGATCTCTCAGCCACACTTGCTTCCTTTGCCTGAATTGATATTGGCGCTTTCGTTTTGTCTTCCGATGCAGCACTGCCCGTCTTAATCGTTTGCTTGTGATCTTTTGGTTTCCTAGTTGGTCTATTTTCTCCTCTTCCACTAAGATTTTGGTTTTGAATACCTGAAGACATGCTGTGCCATACTGCAAATGTATCGGAGTAGCTCCAGTCAAGTCACTCATTTTATTAATGTCTTGTCCCATCTTTTCAGTTTCGTTTACCAAATCCACAGTCTGAAGCGTCATTGTGCTCTTGCTATCCTCTATGATTCGACAATTTTGTTCTCCACTTTGCCTTCTGTGTTTGACTGACAAGTCCAAGTGGTGACTATCTTTACATGCTTCTTCATCAATCAGTGATTCAACCTGAATATCACCTTGCTCTTGTTGGTCTTGTCCCTTTCCCTGATTATCATCATCTGGTAATACTTTTGTTCTGGTAGTATGTTGTTGCTGGAGACCCATGTTTTCCTCCAAACGGTTCAGTCTTTGTGATGTCATATTCATGAATTCTTGGAACATGGTCATCATCATTTTGTATTCTTGTCTCATTTCTGTGATGAGATCTTTCACATTGTTTTCTTGGTCACTATGAGTCGATGTTGCTGTATTTGGAAGGTTGAGCATTACCTCCTCATCGCTGTCATAATCTGCAACTTTCTTCGGTTGGTCCATTTTTGCCTAATATTGGCTATTTTGTTCTCTAACAATCACTATTTTATAACTTAGATGACAAGAAAAAAAACTAATCAAAATAATATATTTTATTATACGTATCTAGGAGCTATGTTCTTCTGTATATATAAAAAATTTAATTCTTCCTAAAATAAATCACTATTCTAAGTTCCAACTATCTGTTTTATTTATATGTTTTCAGAAATTAACTTTGCCTACCTCACGAGGTCCTATCTTAACCCTATGCCTATATGTATCTGTTTGTACATGAAAATATATATATATATAAAATCCTGCCGTGTCTGTCTTTAATATTTATACTACATATTAGTCTCCTCACTTTATTTATTGTTATATTTCATTAAAATATCACTGCTATTTTGTCCCAATATAATTAAAATAACACACTTACAGCTTGACCTGGCTTTCTCTGACACCTGAAACAACTAAAAAATGCATTTACATTAATACAAGTATATATATAAAAAAATATGTGAGCAAAATATACGTAAGTCATGTTTAAAAATTATTTTGGCTCACTATGCATACATTGTTATTTTGATCATCTACTATAGTTTGGTTTATTTGATATCCGATATGAGAGATTGCACTTGCCGACAAATTTATTTGAGAAGGGCGCCAGTCGACAAGACAATGGCCATATCAAATATACATATTAATGGATAATGATCCAAGCACACATTGATAAGGTTTATAAAGTTTAATGCGATTACAATTTATTTTGATTTTCACTTCACTTTCAAAAAATCTCTGCATGAATAAGTAAATGGTATTTTAAATGACAATATTAAGTAAATCTAAGACGTATAACAACTAAGTAAGGTAACATGTCTGACCTGGGTTCGAAACCACGCTACCATTTTGGTCAAGACAGAAAAAAAATTTAACCAGCCTAAAGTACGATTAACAAAACAAAATATTAATACAAAAAACAATTAAAATAAAAGTAAAATCCCATGATAACCGCCACTCCGAATTATGAACCTGGGATCGAAACCAACTACCATTTTGGTCACAACCCGAAATAGATTAACAATTATCAAGCAATTTTACAGAATCACGCATTGAGATCAAAAACTGTTTCAAAAAACATTTATATAAAAACGGGTTTTACCGAACTATAATGAAGTGTATACCATATGCATCCATATATATGAATATGTACATCATTAAATAAGCATATATATGACTACATATAAATATACAAACAGATATACCTATACAAATATTTCTTTTATTATCATGTACATGAATTTATTAGAAAGAATGTCAAATTGCCAACCGCATACTCCTATTATTTCAGGCTAGTAAACGCTGGTCGCAACTATGACAGGGAAACAATGATTGCGGACATAGACCTATTATTTCAGGCTACACAGCAATCGAGAACTCTACAATGTAAGGGGTCTTCACCTAAACGGTTACTCTAAGGGTCTTCACCAAACATGGTTCTTCACCTAATGGTTACTCAATAAATGATTCAATAGCATAATCCGAAATGGAGAAAAAAAATCTTAACTAAAGGGTGGCTGACATATATGTTATACCAAAATATATCTTTAATATATATATTTATTAACAAACATACGCATTTACTTTTCATAAAGTTGACAATTAAGTTTGTTATTATTGAAACAAAACTTATTTTATATCTATTGTTTGCACGGAACGTAATTTCAAAATATTTAAAAGTGAAGAAAAAAATTCTGCATGATTAAAATTATTGATTTAATTAAGGAAACTAACGCAGAGAAAGTGAAACACTATAGTTTGAACTTATCAAACTTTTTGATCTTACAAAAAATTTCTATTAACGAAAGAATGTTATCAATTTTAATCTTTACAAAAATTTGTACAACGGAAACATAATTCTATTATCTATTTGTACCTTTAACTAAAATGTTATATTTCGAAAAAAAAAAAACATTATTATATTACAACTTCTCAGATTTAAGCATTTCTAAAGTAACGTAAAGTACGAAAGCTATTTTAAGGGAGGGCGGGTGGGTATATATTTGACACTTCCGCCTCATCGAAGCGATATACTTTATAAGACAAACAACAATATGGCGACTGGCCATGACAAAACTACTCATTCGGAAAAAAAAATTTCTATAACTCTGATATTTTATTCTCCTTATATATATATATAAAAAAACAACTAACGGAGTGTTAACTTTTCTAAACGTAAAACATTCATTTTAGCAATTTAAAACTCGGGGAAAAATTTTTTTTTTTTTACCTTATAGACACATTTAACTTTTTAATTAATTAAAAAAAATGACATTTGGCTCACATTAGGAAACAAACTTGGAAAAATTATACATATATTATTTTTATATAAATATATTCAACTAAAACTAACTTCTCAGGGTACTAATTTTTTTTTTAAAAAATGACATACGTCCCACTGCGACCAACTAGAAGCAAAAAATTTTACGTATAACTAACAATTATTTCGTGTTATTTAAACAATCACTATATATATGCGTACAAATCCGAGGACAAAAAAAAATTCTACATATATATTATTATTTAAAACATAAACGCTGCCTACAGGGTGTGGAAAATTTCGAATAGCCACACGATGGACGCCAGAATGCGGAAAAAAAAAAAATCTACTGTGACGGTCAGATGATGTATGTTGGCTTAACCCAGTTCGAATACTAGGCGAAGGTACCTCGGGGCCACTCATATGCGAGATATTAAATCAAGAATACTATGACCCCTGCCCTCTTCGGATATTCTCGAGACTAACCCACGAACCAACAACACTATTTGAGACACGCATAGATATTTTCTTCCCGAGCCATGAGCTTAGCATCAGCGGGATACATGGACAAAACCACCTGCGGAGCTTAAATAGTTAAATTGCAAAAATACTTAGAAATATGTGTTCTGCGTGCCTGGATCATTTGAAAGTAAAACAAAGCATTAAAAGATAACTAGCAAACGCAAGCTTTTTAGTGAAATAAATATCTTTAATAAATGACATTTGAAATATTATTAATAATTTAATTTTCTTCGCTATTCCCCGAAATTTCTGAATAACTAATGAGACAATGAAAACCCGATTAATATACTTGCGGTCTAAATCTTTCCTTCCCAGTTTTATTAAACATTGTCAACTCGAATCTGCTCAATAATGTGTAATAATAAAAATTTTCCGCAAAGCAGTTTCTAATTGCTTTGCACTAAAACAGAGTTTAAAACCATTTAAGATGTATATCGCTAAATCTGACATACGTAAGAAGCTAATGGCGAACAAAAGAAGCGTTATCGAGGAGATCAAATTGGCAAACAACAAAAAGATCGGAAGAGCACACGTCTGAAACTTACTCGTACTAAATTTTACAAGTATGAATAAAACTGGAAAGGGATTTTTATATGAACAATTAACTAATAAACTTAACCGCAATGGAATACTAAATATTTACACTGGTTAGTAAGGAAGAATAGCGAAGGGAAAAAGGTTACATATAGATGATCACACAATATATATATTTAAGGTTAGTCTAATAAAAATGGTTACATAGCAAATACATATAAATTCACTGAAGCAATTAGAAAAAAATGAACAAAAGGTAGCATAAGAAATAGTTCAATAGAGGAGATACGATTACCGTCCTTTTTCCTTGGTCATGTTCCCTACGGCGTTCGTGGCTTGATCCGACCGTCGACAGGTATTTGTCCGGACAATGAAAATATGTAGTATGGTTTCACGAAAAGGTCTCCAGACACGGCACAGAGTTCAGATGACTATTGAGTGGATACTATGGCATTTTGGATGGTATTCAGACTATGCTCGGCGATAGGCAAAGCTATAGCTTTGCCTATCGCCGAGCATAGTAGAATCTATCAAACTTATATGATTTTTAGCTTGAGCAGGTTCAAACTTCTTCATGATTTGTAGACAACAGTTGTAGACTTTTGGGAATAAAATCACGAACAAAATCTGACAGAGTTCTCCTAAGAGAAATCTGAATGCACCTTGCAATAGCAAAATCTGAATCAATCTTGCAATAGCAAACTCTGAAAGAATCACCTTCACAAGGAAAATCAGAATCAACTGAATCCTTCAAAAGGAAAAATCTGAATAATCAATCTTTTGTTCTCCCTTCTATTTATACCCTCTCTGTCAGCTACCTTCTATTGTTTGTATGATCTGAGATCTTGATAAGCCTCCCCATGCTCCTTTGTTTCAAAGCAACACTTTCTAAAAATAACTTTAACTTTTTTACTCTAACTTTCTTACTTCAAAGTTTGAATTCTCTTAATTAAAAAGAAAGAAAGAGAAGGCCATCTTTAATTACACTTGAATGGCTCACTAATTAAAACTATACATTCTTTTAGAAAATGTTGGCAGGCTTATCTCAAAATCAAATCATACTAAATATTTTAACAAAATTTTAACAACAATATATTATTATTTTTTTATAGTAGAATAAGCATTTTATTTCAGCAGAATTTTGCATTAACTCATATATATATATACGCTAGATGTATATATATGTTTGACTAATAGGTTAAGCAATTTTTATTAATAGAATGAAATTTATTTAAAACAAAATATTTAAATGTAATACACATTTAATAAGCATAATTATTTTTAACTCTAATATAAAACCCTGCTGATATTGTACTATAAACTTAATTCAGGTCTACACTACTAATTAAGTTTATAGGAAGATGTGAAGCATGGATTGGACTTCAGATCCATTGCTTCATAATAAATAAAATCATATGATAATTATAAAGTCAATTTTTCCTCTATTTAACATGTTCAATAATTTTTTATAAGGGGGAAATGGGCATTTCTTATTGTATTTTAGATCTTTATATACAGAATCATCTAAAAAAAACATTAGCCATAGAGCACCGACCTTAATGTATTTTTTTAAGAATTCTTACTAATATTATAGTTCAAGATATTTCATTCATTTCTAAAACTCTATAATAAATAATAACGAGTTATATACGTAATAAAAAATAATACTTTATGCAGAATAAATATAAAGTCATGTTATAGTTACTAAATCGATTTACTACATATTATTAAAAGTTGTTAAAAATGAAGAAAAAATAGAGTCCCTTATATAAAAGAGATGCAATAAAAATACTGAGTTGACAATGCAGACATATTGTTTGGTACATTTACCTCACCTGATGAGTAAAAATATTTTATTAAACACATGCATAGTAAGGATGGGTAGTTGTGATGTAGTATATATACAATGAGGAATACACTGAACAAAAAAAAAATCTTGAAAAATATATTTGCAATACAATGTTTATTCACACTTCCACAATGTTGCAATAGTGCATAGAAACGAGTCTACATCTTATATAAAAGAAATGTAATGGAAAAATATTAAGCAAGTATTTGATTCTCCTAGTTTGCCTAACAAACAAATATCGTTTTAGAAATACAGGTGGAATGAAAGAGGGTGGGTTTGAGTTTCTACACTGGTGAAGGGTTTGTGTTAGTTTGGAGATGAGATGAAAAATGCATTGATAAAAACAAAAAAAGAAATTGAAAATGGCATTATCATTAGTATTTTGGTTATGAATTCTATTTCTTGAAATTTAACCATTAATAAAATGTCACCGATAAACCGGTAAAGTTTCCAATCAGAACATAGATTCATTACCGACTTTAATAATTTTTATCTTCTTTACTTCTGCCAAATCAACCGTAGAGTTCAGTCATTAATGAGCGGTTAATGGTTTCTGCTTAACTTTTAATTTCCATTTACGAAGCGGATGAATGTAACGTCTATGGTTAGCTTTTAATCGTTCGATATAATAGGTGGAACTAGGAATATCAAATTCAGGTGTTTTTATTGTCGGACCATAAAAAAAATTGTTTGAAATATTATAAAAAAATCATGTTTATGAACATACTTCTTGGATTGTAGATCTTGACTGAACTTCAAAAACAGATCCTAATTTAAGTAATTCTTAGATGGTGAAACTATCTCGTGAAAGATAGTAATCATTCTAATAAAATAATATTATTATTATTATTATTATTATTATTATTATTATTATTATTATTATTATTATTATTATTAATTCAATTCAATTCATATATTTAAATTACTATATTATATACTAATAAGTTAAAAAGTCCTAAACAACAGCATTTAGCCAATTACAGTTTTTACATTAAAAAATAAAGTGGATAATCATAATGCATATAACAATAATAAAAGGAAGTAACAAACAAAAAGTAAAATAAATAAATACATATATAAATGAATAAATTAAATTAATCAATCATGACATTTGAATTTAATAATCTTAAAAAATTGCTTATAATTTAAATTAAAATGATGATTATTATCAAAAATAATATAGAGGGTAACCTGAATAAAGAACAAAATTTAAGGACATTAAAACGACAAGCTTGAATATAATAGACAAAAGCTCATAAGACGTAATTGTAATCATTGAAATTATGTCTGATGATATAACTTATTGATTGATGATTATATAAAGATATTTAAGATCTCTATATTTCCGTTTAGAAGAAAGATGAAGATCAACTTTATATTCCAAAGAAACAACAACTATAATAATAATAATAATAATTCTTTCAATTTATTATCAATTTTCAACATGCGATTTAGATAAATATTGTTTACAAACGTTGCTGCTATGAAAATTGCGGTATAGTAAATCTGACATTTCGTGCCGTAATATATTATATTTATAACACAATGAATGATAATTGTATTTGTTTATATATTTAAAGCTTTCGGGCTAAGATGCTTAAGATTGGCTTATATATATAAAAGTTAACTTTAGAAAAGGTGGTATCAACCTTTTCTATCAAAATCTCTGTCTCCTGTCTAAGCTTGATTATTTTTTAGATATCTGTTTAAAATCTGATTGGCTTTCTCTGTTATAATTGCGCTTGTGAGAAAGGCTAGCATACTTTCAATTTATTAATAATAATAATAATAATAATAATAATAATAATAAGTCATCATAGTAATAATAATAATAAGTCATCATAGTAATAATAATAATCAGTCATCATCATCATCATCATAATAATAATAATAATAATAATAATAATAATAATAATAATGATGATGATGATGATGATGATGATGATGATGATGATGATTATATTTGTAAATGAGGAATTGGGCCAATTCACACTTTTAAAAAGAGAGAAAAACAAATAATATAGAAATGAGATTTGTGATGATTATATAAACCAATCTGTCAAAAATAATATATCTACATATAGAACCTGCTGGGCCACTTTTAGTGTTTACTTGATATTTCTTAACACATATCCAGGACATTCCTCTCCCATAAAATCTCTGCTCAAGCTTATCATAAAAATACGGCTTCATTGGTTTTACAAGACTAACCCAATGAAAAAGTGGTTTTACAAAAATGGACTGTTTAATAACATATCAAGCAAGTTAAAGAATATATTGAGTGATTATAAGATCATGGCATTGTATTTTTAGAAATTCACAGAGTGTCCTTAAGTGAGACTTTTCTAATATTTTAATTGCCCATCTATAGAGTATCCATGTCTCATTTCCACCCAATAAATTAAAAAACCTCTATGCCATTACTGTAGTTGCAATAGTTATTTCCCTTTCATGAAACATCCAACTTTATAATTTGTTAAAAGAAACTGTGACCGATTGGAATCTATTCCGCATCTTAACATCTAAGGACTTTCTTCTAAATCCAAAGTTTCCAATGTACTTAAACTAGCTTTTACATTTTCACATGGTGATAACCATCCAAGATAAGTGTTGCTGATAACATTCTTTTTTAGTGTCTAATAATTAATTCAAGTTTTTTAAATATTAATCTATAACTCAAAGTGAATATTCTGTAATTCATCTTTTGAATTGACAAAAAAAAAATAACACAACCATTAGCATATTGTAAAGCAGAATTCACGATGGTGTAGTTGTTGTTTTCCTCTTATAATCGATTCAAATTTTTAATTCCACCATCAAATCTGTATTATTTCTTGATCTCTGTTTCATTAAGGTACTAAAAAATTATAAATGTTATTATAATAAAAATTGAAAACAATATTGGACAAATACATATCTTCATTTAACCCGAATTCTAATTTCAATTATCTCAGACTTTCTACTTGTAGTAATAACACTTCCTCTCATCCAAACATGTAGAAACTGTTAATATAAATAAATATTGAAGGAAAACCAACTAATTTCATATAATAGCATAAACATATTCTTTTAACTAAATCAAATCAATTGAAAACAATGTATAAACACTTCTTTGATTCTCATTGCTTGAAGTCAAATCAGTATAAATATTCTATAAAATCACATTTGAAACTCTTATAATTATTCATCTATAACTGGAAAAAACTTATTCAAAACAAAAGTTAAAAATATCTTTGATGTTGTGAATATAACTGCCCCAATATTTTTCTATTCTTTTTGTTTTAAAAATTGTAGTTATAAAACATTCTTAAAATCGGGTGGCACAACTTCACAGATCCATATATTGGGTAAAATATTCCAATATTTTTGACATTAACATTTCACAAATATATTTTAAAATTTCCCAAGTATTTCATGAAGACCTGCAATCTTTCAATTTTTACAATTATTAAGAATTATTTTGACTACAAGAAGCTGAGTATGCTTGCCTAAATCTAAAGAAATATCTAATATATATATATATATAATTAAAACTAATCATCTCAATTTTTGTATCATTATTCAAAAGACGATCAAAATACTTCTGCGTTTTCAAAATACCATTGTCATCACGTAGGGTAGTGATAGGTTTCTCAAGGTCGGATTTTCACTATCAGCTAATGTCTAAATTATTTGCACTTTTAATCGGAACACTCATTTTTAAGCTTCTTGTCACTTGTTGAAATTTTGCCTTTAGATCTAGATACTAATTACTAAGTTTCGTAATTTATATACCAAGAATATGTTTCCTTTTAAACAAATCACTAATAATAAGATCACTGGCAGAAAATCAATTATGAGCCTTAAGAGACTTCCAAGCCAATAAAATAATAATCCTGATGATTCAAGTTACAATTTTAGTGTTTAATAATAGTTATAGCAGTTTTTTTTCAAAAAGACATTTGTGAATATAATTACAATATCTATATCTAATGCAATTATTATTTTAATCTTGGAGTACAATAGTAAATGATCTCTCCAAAAATATATGCTTGTATGTGCTAGTATATTTTTATATATTTCCCGGGAAACGCAATACCTTTCCTATGATTTGGTAAAAGAATATGTAGAAGAATACAAAACCACTTCAAAAAAAGACAGTTAAATGTGTTAGTAATATGTATTATCATAATATTTGAGGGCCCAACTGTTGAGCATAGGAATTACTTTCCAAGGAGAGACACAGTATACATTAGAATAATATGATTATTATTAAACAAGGCAAAACTCTCCATACAGTAGTGCCACCCTGTGCCAACCAGAGTAATCAATGGATTCCAGAAGGCTTGTGCATAAAATCCCTCTCTAGTGCCTACTCATACAATATCCCCAGACTGGTTTCTGGCTTGTGGCCTTTGTCAGTGAGGGGCCTTGAATCTGAGAGCACTGCACCTAGATCTTAGGATCTAATGCAACCCTCCAACAGCCACCTTTTATCTCTACTTAACTACAAAACTATTGAAACCACAATAATATTTTCAATCTAAGATCAATAGCTTATATAGTCATATGAGTCTGAACTCTGTTGCACACCCATACATTTTGGTCTCTTTGGCTCTTTAACAACCATAGCCACCACTATCCTATTAGGCAGGATTGGTGTTAAACCACTAAACATCATATGATCACCATCTCTTATAATGGCACATAATTGTTATTAAACAAGGCAAAACTCTCTATACAGTAGTGCCACCCTGTGACAACCAGAGTTATCAATGGATGCCAGAAGGCTTATGCATAAAATTGCTCTCTAGTACCTACTCATTATGTGGTAGTATATGAGATGGTAATCATGTGATGTTTAGTGGTTTAACACCAATCCTGCCTAATTCAGATAGTGGTGGCTATGGTTTTTAAAGAGACAAAATGTATGGGTCCAGAACTGAGTTCAGACCCATATGACTACATAAGCTATTGAGCTTAGATTAAAAATATTGTGTTTTAAATTTCATTCTCATAGTTTTGTAGTTAAGTAGAGATAAAATGTGGCTGTTGGAGGGTTGCATTAGATTTTAAGATCCAAGGCTCCTTATTGATGAAGGCCACAAGACAGAAACTAGTTTGAGAATATTGCATGAGTAAGCACTAAAGAGGGATTTTATGCACAAGCCTTCTGCATCCATTGATTACTCTGGTTGGCACGGGTGGCACTAGGTATGGAGAGTTTTGTCTTGTTTAAAAAAAATTATGTGCTAGTATAAGAGATGTTGATCATGTGATATTTAGTGGTTTAATATGATTGTTTTAAAAAAGCTATCCCTAAACTAATGCCATCACATTCCCAAATAGTAGCTGCCAGTGTTTCAAGAATATTCCTAGTATATATTACTCTAATCTAAGAGAAAGGTGAAAAGAAGCTTACGAGCTTATTGCTTGGGAGTTTATAAGTAATTTGAGTGCAGTACTCCCGTACGCCAGAAAAAGAAAATAAGTTAAATTACAATCCAAGGTTAATCCTAAATGTTATAGGGTAGGATTGTGTTTCAGTCTATTATTGCAAAACATATTTTATGTATATTATACCTGGAAAATCATAGATGAATTTATTAAATAAAATCATTGAAAGATCTGTTCTATAAAATTTGCATGAATCATGAATATAATTTAGTGTTCAGTTAAAATTTTTTATTGGAGAACATTCTGTCAGGTAAATTAATGGATTTTCGGTATTTAATAATTTTAGACACTTTAGAAGAACACGATTTTTTCCAATAAAATTATAAATAGAGATCAGGTCAATTAAAATACTACACATCTTAAATTCATTTTGTTTGCAGCTACTTGATCTTAACATAAAACAGAATTTCTCATAATTATGTAGCTCTTTATTATTGGCAAAAAAATCTTGTGCGAACCATAATAATAAAATTAAGAATAATATTTTGAATAGATTTGATAACCATGCTACGGCTTTAATTGTTATATATTTTCAGGAATTTTGAAAGTATATGATATGTTTTTTCTTGGCTTACGACAATTAAAGACACTTTCATTAACATTACAAGGGTTACCAGATTATTAGAGCAAGCCTATTAATGCGATGCTTACAATTGTGCTCTAATAAGACCATATTTCATTTTACAAATACTGGATTTAGATGTATGATATATAAGATTAACAACCTGATCTGCAATAATGATAATTCCTTTGGAAATACTTTTACACTTATCTGTCATTCGCAGTAGTGCCTAGATCTTAGGATTAGATCTTTTAATGTTTTGTTTCTCTCATAGACTTCACATTTCTTTACTGACATTCAGAAATTTTACAATTTTTTTCTCAGTGATGAAAGTTTATTCATTAATAAAAAACAGATACAAATACAATTAGAAAAAAGGTTTATAAGGAAGTGATTATATGGTAAATTGAAATTTCAGGAGCACATGGTAAAACGGAAAGGATACATGTGAAAAGGGAATGGGGAGTGGAAAGAATGTATAGTCCAGGCCAGTCCGAGATGCATGTCTTCGTTGAGCAGTTTCTGGACTTTTGTGGTGAAAATGTGAATGCAAAAATTGTCGCTGGTCTTGTTCCTACTTAAATGCTTACCATGGTTTATTCTAGCAAATGGCATACATTATAATGTGAAATAAAACTCTCCATATGAAAATCAGTCTTCATCTTACTGAAGTAGTTAAATCCAGTAAATTATAAAAACATACAATAAAACTATGAACATGAACTCTGGCGGTATTATGGAGATAAGCTTGCAGTAGTAAGTGTCCTAGCTTTAGAAATAAAGTAAATGGCTGCATAGTTATAGCAATCATGCAACATTTTAAAATACAGATATGTGGTCTACTCTACTGATATATAAGATTCATGTTTAAAGGTTAAGATTAGCAAACCATTACCAAAAGAAAATATATATTTTCAAGTTATCTCCTGATATTTTGTCTATAACTAAGTAGTTGGTTATATTTTTTCTTAGTAGCAGGAGATTTAGCATTACTATTAATATACATTTTTTAAAGATATATGTATACGTTTCTCCACTTTAGACAATATAAAAATTACAGGATAAAATTATCTTTGGAACAAATAATAAAACGCGATGTTATACAATCCAATTCCCATGCTATCATCAGGTGAGAAACATCCCAAGAAAAGAAGAGAATATTACTACTCATAACGTTGTGTTATATACTAACCCATGTGTTATTATTAAAAATTTGAAAGTTTAAATAAAGTTTATATTAGATGACTAAAATAGCCTAACAATATTATATTAATATATTTGCTGAGTATCGAATATTCATCTTTTTTAAAAAATTAGAAATCAGTTTTTACATTGAGAAATTGTAGACTACTGGAATAATTTTGAGCTGTAAATAAAGTAATAAAGTTTCAGGTATTAGAGAGAGGAATGAATGTTGTTTACAATGAGCATGCATAGTGAGAAAGTATGTCTAAAGTTCTGCATTAGTAAATGATTGTAATAGGGTGGAGTGGATGCTTAGTGATACACCAAGAAAAAAAAAATTGAAAATGTATTTGCAATGCCACAATTATTTACCTTTTCAACCACGTGATAAAAGTGGATAGAACTAGTTCCTGATTCTTGTGAACATTGTATAACAAATCTGTTATACTATCAAATATCTCACATGATTGATTTCTCTAATTCTCAAGGTGAGCAAAAATTTATAAATTGCATGCATAATAAAAAACGATTTAAAAATTTGTGGTGATGCATGCTAAAATATGATAGCGATGGGTGCAAAGATAAAAATAACATATTGTAACTGGATGTCCCAACCAACCCCACTCCTTGTTGGTTTATTTCCTGATGAGAACATTGTAGGAAGGAACTCTCAATTGGAGTTTCCAATGCAGATGTCACCCCACCTACAACAATATTTCATGCTCCTCAGGAAATGTAGCATCATAGAGACTAGAAGCATCATGTGTTTGGTTTCCCAAGCAGTGCTACTAGAGTTCCATCTGACTACAACTTTACTTACTATCATCTGGTTATGCCAAACATAGCTCAGGAGGCATGATATTCTTGTGAGCAAGATGCAATGAATGACTAGTGATGCAAAATACAATTGAATAATTACATTAATTTTATATAACAACAATTTTATTTAGCAACAATCCATTAGAAAATCCTTCTAATATAGTTCATTAGTCATATCCATGTGAAGATTCATTTTCAGTTCATATTATGAGAAAAAGTCTAAAAGCCTTTCAAATGAAGTATTAATATGCAATTAATGCATTAGTGTTTTAACTATTTGTTCCAGATCTGTGTGTCCATTTTAGATAGATAAATGGGTAGTATTAGCAATTCCAGGCTGGTGGACCATTTATAACTCAATCAAGTATAGGTGTATATTTATACACATAAGTTTTATTTTATTCAGATATAGCTATGATTCATATAGCATTTTATTATTTTTAAGAACCATTGCAGATAGCTAAATGGGTAATATCAGCAATTCCAGGTTTGGGGAGCATTTATAATTCAATGAAATATAGGTGTATATTACACATGATTTTATTAGTTTATTCAGATATAGATATTATGCATATAAGCATTTATGATTCATATAGCTTTTTATTATTTTAAGAGCCATTGTAGGTAGGCGAATGGGTAATATCAGCAATTCCAGGTTTGTGGAACATTCATAATTCTATCAAGTATAGGTTTTTTTATTTTATTCAGATATGGATATTATGCATATAAGCATTTATGATTCATATATCATTTTATTATTGCAAGAAGCATTGCAGGTAGGTAAATGGGTAATATCAGCAATTATAGGTTTGTGGAGCATTTATAATTCAATCAAGTATATATATATATATATATATCATCATCATCATCATTATCAACCATTATCAATCCACTGCAGGATGAAGGTCTCTCCAAGTTTAATCCATCTTCTCCGATATTTAGCTTCTCTTCTCCACATCACCCCTACCCATTTTCTTATTTCATCCATCCATCTTACATGTGGTCTCCTTCTGGGTCTTTTACAATCTCTTGGAATCCAGTTTAAAATTTCAATTGTCCATCTATTATCATCTCTTCTAGCAATATGTCCAGCCCAACTCCACTTCAATCTTTTAATTTTTTCAATGAGGTCAGTAACACCTGTTTGTTCTCTTACCCATACATTGCGTTTTTGATCTCTTCTTGTTACTCCCAACATACATCTCTCCATACTTCTTTGAGTGGTCTGAAGTCTCTGTATTGATCTTCTATTAAGTGTCCAAGTCTCAGATCCATAAGTAAGAACTGGTAAAACACATTTGTTAAAAACCTTTCTTTTCAAACACATAGGCATATTTCCTTTTAATATCAAGTTATTTCTACCAAAAGCACTCCAACCAAGTTTAATTCTATGATTAATTTCCTCTATTATGTTTCCATCTGTATTAATAATCTGACCAAGGTATTTGTAACTCTTAACTTCTTCTAATTCATCATAATCAATCTTTATTTTCATATTTTGAGCAAATCGATTAAACATTACTTTAGTCTTTTTAACATTTATCTTTAGTCCTACTTTCCTACTTTCATCTGATAACTCCTGCAACATTTCCTGCAGCTCGGAAGCATTATTTGCAAAAACAACTACATCATCTGCGAAATCTAAATGACTTAAATAATCTCCATTTACTTTCACTCCTTTAGTTTCCCATTTTAATCCACAAAATACTTCTTGCAGCACTGCTGTAAAAAGTTTTGGAGATATGGAGTCACCTTGTCTTACACCTTTCTCAATGTTGACTTTCCCAGTATCATTATGTAATCTAATTGTTGCTGTTGCATTTTTATAAATATTCTTTAAAATATGACAATATCCTGGATCTATACCTTGATGATCCAATGCTTTAATCACTGAAGAAATGTTTATAGAATCAAATGCCTTTTCATAATCTACAAATCCAAAACATAATGACAACTCATATTCATTTGTCCTTTCTATAACTTCTCTCAATACTTGAATATGATCTACTGTACTAAAACCACTTTTAAATCCAGCTTGTTCTCTTGGTTGGTGAAAATCCAAGGTTCTCTGTAGACGAGTTGTAATTATCTTGGTAAAATTTTTATATAAAACTGATAAAAGGCTGATAGGTCTGTAATTTCTAATATCTTCTTTATCACCTTTTTTAAATATTAATATTATTACTGCATTCTTCCAATCATCCGGTACATCTTTATCATTTAGACATTTGGTATATAACTTTGCTAATATTTTTTCTGTTTCTTCACCTGCTTCTTTTAATATATCAATTATAATTCCATCATTACCTGGAGCCTTTCCTTTTTTCATACATTTAATTGCATTTCTCACTTCTTCATTTAAAATTCTGGGCAATTCGGAAGATGTAATAGATATAGGAGGTACTTGTTCTTTATTACTATATAATTCTTGATAAAAATCTTCTACCAATTTCATAATGTCATCCCTCTTTTAGTAATAATTCCATCTTTTTCCTTATTGCAGATATAAATTTCCTACCAATACCAAAATGTTGTTTTACATTCTTAAGACTTTTATTTTCTTCTACAGCTTTTCTTGCTAGTTCACAGTTATACTTTCTTATATCATTTTCAACTCTTTTCCGCACCATTTTACAAAATTCGAGATATTCAATTCTTTTTAATGCATCATTCTTGCATATCTTCATATTCCTTCTTTTCTTCATAAGTTCTCTAGTCTCAGTAGAAATTTTATTAGTCAATTGCTGCTTTTTTCTACCAGCTATCTTTGTTGCAGTTTTTAAAAGTGTATCAGTTATTTTCATATTAATTTCATTCAAATCTGAATCATGTTCAAAATCTACTAATACTTGAAACCGATTTGTAAGTTCTAATTTAAATTCATTAGAATGTTTCTGAAGATTAGGAATATCAACTGTAAATATAGTTTTTCTTAATAATTTTTGTCTCTCTAGTTTTACATTAACATGTATCTTACCCCTTACTAATCGATGATCACTTCCTGTGTTAAATTTATTAAGAACATTACAATCTTGAAATATGTATTTCCTGTTAGTCAAAATATAATCCAATTCTGCTGTACCTTCATTTGGATGCTTCCATGTCCATTTCCTTCTAACATTTTTCTCAAAAAAAGAATTCATAATATAAAGTTTTTCCTTCTCTGCAAACTCCACAAGTCTATGTCCTCTCTCATTTCTATTACCATAACCAAAATTACCTACAACACTTTCATCTTTCATTTGTTTACCAATTCTAGCATTAAAATCTCCCATAACAATTTTAAAATGTTGTTTACTCTGATCAAAAGCCTTTTGTACATCCATATAAAAATCTTCTACTACTTCATCACTGTGAGAACTTGTTGGGGCATAAACCTGAATTATCTGCATTTGATATCTGCTATTAAGTTGTATAACTAATCTTGCCACTCTGTCTGATACACCATCAATCTCCACAATATTGTTCTTCCACTTTTTATTTATAATGAATCCTACTCCACTTGTATTTCCAATATTTGTGCCTTTATAATAGAGCATATGTCCACTTTTTAAATCAATTGTCTCTTCACCTTTTCTTCTAACTTCACAAAGTCCAATAATATCCCATTTAATATAAGAGAGTTCTTCTTCTAATTCTTGCAATCTTCCTTCACTTGAAAGTGATCTGCAGTTGTAAGTACCTAAATAAAAAGTCGTCATCAAATGGCAGCCTGGGTCCGCCTCCAGGATATTCTTAGCACCCTCCGCCTTCGGCCACCAACCGCTGCCTTGGTTGGTGACTTTACAGCCTCCTGGGATTAAGGGCCATGCTTTATTTTTGTCTGTCATAATTGTATAATTGGGAAAAATCTTTATCATTTACACAAACATTCATTCTGCCTTATCAGGCACTGAGAAGAAAGACCATGGTGTTTCTTGATCTTAAACTCAGAGGTAAAAAGCCAATAAACTCACCACGCTGGCTAATGGTGTTGGTGAGAGCCCATCCATGTTCAAATGATGGAGTAAAGGAACAGAGGGAAAAATACAAGTGAGGTTATATTATATATATATATAATTTTATTCAGATATAAATATTATGCATATAAGCATTTATAATTTGAACATATAACACAATTGACATTTCCATATAATGTACATACATGCATGTGTTTGGAGTTAATTCACAACTCATATTATTTTATTGGCTTTTCTCTTTTTTATTTTAAAGAAAGATAAAAAAACTATTGTCAACTTTTGAAAGAATTAAAGACTGATGGGTAAAACATTATTACTTCAAGAAAACACATATATTGAAAATTTTTAGACGTTTAAATAATTTTTATAAGCTAATAATATAAATTTTTCTTTTTGTTTTATAAAAATTGATAGCTATAATTTTAATTCATATTTTATTGTAATTGAATCATTTTTAATTGCTTACTCTAATACCACGTCTTCGTTTATTACTGCTTTTTCTAAATAACTGGGAGTCTGTCTTGAAGCTGAACAGCACAATGAAACTTTTAGGCAAGGTTTGGAGTTTCATGTTTTCCAGATAGCCAAAGATCACATTAGGATGATTTTTTATTAGGCTGTTTGATGGTTCTCTTAAATCACTTTTCTAGTAGACTAGTAGCTATATCTTGTATCAATTCATGAATCTTGTATCTCTGAATCAATTAATCAATTTCTAACAATTTTGCAGCCTATTTACATTTTTTTCTCTATGAAAAACGGATTCACCTTACATTTCCTTTTGATCCCACTGGTGGCGATGCTTTTTCTTTCTTGGCCATGTTTTTTAATCCCCTAGATCATTGGACATTTTCTCTTTGGTGGATCTGACTTTTAATTAGTGATTATATGTTTTTGAATCTTAATTTTTCTTGCCTATAGCACAGTGACTTGACACCTTTAATTATTATACTACAGCTATTCTGCCTTATAAATTTTCTTGCACATGATTTTATTTAAGTGCCTTTTAACTTAGTAGTTTTAATTAAAAAAATATATACCTTTTTCTATTTCTAATTGCATTATAAACGTGTTTGATTTTCTTTTTGTTTGACTAAATTGTTTTAATTGGGTCAAT
This sequence comes from Epiperipatus broadwayi, assembly GCA_028023455.1. Taxonomy (NCBI): domain Eukaryota; kingdom Metazoa; phylum Onychophora; class Udeonychophora; order Euonychophora; family Peripatidae; genus Epiperipatus; species Epiperipatus broadwayi. The sequence goes on from JAQFVV010006234.1 coordinate 7,737,330, forward strand.
TTTCATTACCTTTTATCTCTCTTTAAAATATTATTAGTCTCCCTTAAAATATTATCAATCTTCCTTAAAATATTATTAGTCCAACTTGGCTTTAACCTATGCCATTTTAATTGGGGGGGGGGTCTTCTAAACATATATAGGAAACAACATGTCTGTTTCAATACATGTAATAAAAGTTATACTGAGAAACCTTTTATCTATCAAATGAAGATGGTTAATAAGTTTTCCTTATATATAATATTTATTTTTATTCTAACATTCATTTTATTTATTTTTTTAGAATCTATCTCTACTTTGATTTTCCAATATATTATTTATCTATTTATTGTTGCTTATTATATATCTAGCTTTTTTCAAAACCCAATTCCAAATATTTCATGAACATCTAGAAAAATTCTGTTAAAACAGTAACAAGTGATGTAAAAAAATTATTGGATATTGTTTGTGTTTTTACTATTACTGAAGGAAAGCAAAAAGAAATAGCCCAAGAGGAAATTAATTCTTGCTTTCGCATTCTGTGGATTTTATAATAAATTATAACCAATAGTTTTTCTTTATCTTTCAAACGTTTAACAAACATTCTATCTATCTATCTATCTATCTATCTATCTATCTATCTATCTATCTATCTATCTATCTATCTATCTATCTATCTATCTATCTATCTATCTATCTATCTATCTATCTATCTATCTATCTATCTATCTATCTATCTATCTATCTATCTATCTATCTATCTATCTATCTATCTATCCATCCATCCATCCATCCATCCATCCATCCATCCATCCATCCATCCATCCATCCATCCATCCATCCACCCACCCACCCACCCACCTATCTATCTATCTATCTATCTATCTATCTATCTATCTATCTATCTATCTATCTATCTATCTATCTATCTATCTATCTATCTATCTATATATCTATCTATCTATCTACTAGTTCATTTAAATTACACATACATGTGAATTCAAATACATAATTTTCAGAAGTACATTATTTTTGTAGATTGTTTTTGTTGGGCAGCACTGACACAACCAAAATATGTTAAAGCTGGAAAATTTTGCTGTGTTCTTATTGAAGTTAGTGATATTAATATTGCTAAGGAATTTAATTTATACATTGGCAGTGAACCGACTAATATGATTTATACTTATAATGTTTTAACTAGACAAAGAAAAATATTGGATATGAAGTGGAAATTAAAAGCTGATGAGGACATGTCACAGGGAAATCAGTTCTGTTTAACATCAGTAACATTAGAGGATGCCAAAATAATCTTTTCTTGGTTCTACAGATCAATAGAAGGTGCTTTGGTTCCTGCAGGGAGTACTAAGTTGAATGTTGTCCGTAAGTTTAATATATATATATATATAGCAATATATACTATATATATATATATATATATATATAGTATTGCTATTTAAGTGTTACATATTTTATAATAAAATTTGAAGATTAAAAGTTTAAAAAAAGTTTTGTTTAATTTTGTTGTAAAAACCTAGCATATATTGCCGGAAGGAAAATGAAGAAAAAAGAAAGAAAGATGCACAATTACTCTTAAAAGTGTACTAAGCTTAAAAAAGAAGAAAAATAAAAAAACAATGAAAAAAAAAGAGAGATTTAACTACATAAGGGTTTAAAATTAAAAAAGATCTGTTTGCATAAAAACTAAAAATCACTTTTTTATCAATTATTTAAGAGTGAGGGATGCATGTGTAGATTTTTAAACTACATTAAAATGTGTATATATGTGTGCATATAAAAAAAGTTGCATTTAAAAAAGAAAAATGGAATGTAAAGATTGTAACATAAAAGTTAAGTTTAACAGCTACAAAAAACAATTGTAATAATTAATTAGCAATGGCTACAAATAAACAATGGGAATAATTAAACTGTTAGATCTTATCTTAAGTAAATTAATCTAATAAGGAATGTGAACAAATAATGGGAGTTTAATTAATAAATTGAATTTAAATGTTAAACAAGCTGAACAATAAAAGGGCCACATATAAATAGGCCTTAGAAAACTTATCATCAGAAGATCATCTTTTAGCAGTGTTATTCCAGTCTGTGCAAAAAATTGTTTTTGTGAACACCAAAGAAAAACATGTATTGCTAATCAGAAAATGTATGCCACTATACTCCAGTCTCTGACTACACTAGATTATCTGAAGGCCTCTAATTAGCTGCAATGTATATCTAGCAACCTGAGTAGTTCAAACATTTTTCTGCCAGATTGAAATGAAGCAAATAACCACATTCTTCAACAATCCAAATTCCAATTGGTTGGTAAAACAGACATCTCATCACACAGGAGAAAGAATCAACTATCTATGCAGAGGAATGAATATCTCAAAAAACTTATAAGTAATAATTATTCCCATTCCTATTCATTCAGTAATTTATTATTGTAGCTATTGCAATTTTTCAAATATCCAGAGTCAACAAAATGCACTCTTAACTAGCATAAAAGAACTATTTATGTGCTGTTAGTGTAAGCAGCAAATATTCCCAGAACCTTCCCAATCATACAAACAAATAGTTTAGGGGGAAATGTGTGTGCAAGATATATAATGTTTTAATGCTTATGTTTATTTAATGTTCTATATTTATTATAATATGTCAGCTTGGGATATTATATGAAATTATTAGTTTATTCAAGAAAAGTATAAATGAGTTCTCTAGTTAATTTAAGTATTTAAAATAATATATTTTTAAGTATTTTAAACTATTAAATTATTTAAAATGAATTATTTTTTGAAAATTAGTATTTGTCATGAATTCTTTTATTAATACCAATAATTAAGGCAGTTTATTATTTTACTTTTTGGATTGAGCTAGTTGGGATTTATCAAGTGCTGAATTTAGTGGCTGTCATCCAGAGCATGTTAATTGCTTTTTGTAATTAACTGGCACTTGAAGTTAATTTCAAAACAAATAAAGTGCTTTGAATGACAGGGTTTGAATTTAGCAGTGGGAGAAGTTTTGTAGTTTGGAAATGTGACTGTAATTTATACCTTGTATAATTTTGGTCTAGCAATAGGTATCCTCTGGGTATTTTTCCTTGCCTGAGGGGCCTGTGAGATGTAATACTAAATTGAAGCTGGAGTAGATCGAACATAATAAATAATTTGTCATATTTTATAATTAAAAAAAGTCAACAATGTTTTTGACAATTTTGTTTTTTATTAATAAAAAAAAATATTCTAGTTTTTTATTTGATCTAACTCCCACCCAGTTCAATATATTATTATTATTATTATTATTATTATTATTATTATTATTATTATTATTATTATTATTATTATTATTATTATTATTATTATTATTATTATTATTATTATTATTATTATTATTATTATTATTATTATTATTATTATTATTATTATTATTATTATTATTATTATTATTATTATTATTATTATTATTATTATTATTATTATTATTATTGAAATTAAATATTGCTCATTTCTGTCTATTATTATTATTATTATTATTATTATTATTATTATTATTGTTGTTGTTGTTGTTGTTGTTGTAGCTATTATTATTATTATTATTATTGTTGTTGTTGTTGTTGTTGTTGTTATTATTATTATTATTATTATTATTATCATGTTTCAAAGCAAAACTTTATTGAGTCTAAAAAGTTATAGTCACATCTAGTAATATATTGATTTGTTACAAATGCAAAACAAATTACAACAACTTTCAGTATACAAGTCTTTATCATTTCTGCATACTTTTTTTTTGTTTTTAAAATTGGTCTTCTATTTAGTTCAGTTTATGCTTGCATCTATTTGAAGTTGGAAAAAATGCTGATGTTGAAAATGTCCTCATCTATCCTATTGGAATTTATATTTCATAGACTTGACCTTTGTCTCAAGTGTGACCATGTGACTGCAAACACATCTGGTTGAGCTAGGATGCTGTCTCTTTTTCTGAACAGTTCTAGTTTTATTGGATATGTTGCTGGGTGGCATCGAGGGTTATTAGCAAATGCAAAAGTGCATCTGGTACACCAGTATGCATAAAGACTATATGTTGCTGCACGAATAGCAGGGATGTTGTCTTTTTTAAATGAATTTATTATTTCATCAATTGAAATGATAGCCTTTCTGTATGTGGTAAACATTGTGTGACATATTGTTTCTAGGGCACTGCAGGAATGAAGAAAATGATCTTGTGTCTCTTTTTCTCTATGACATAGCCCACACATGGGGTCTATATTTGTATAGAATCTATGAAATCTAAGGAAATGTGTTGTGGGAAGAGCATTAAGATTAAGCTTAAGTAGAAAATCAAATAATTTTGGTTCTAGTGACCATTTTCTGAATTGTTGCAGTAGTTGCCTGTTGTCTATTCCAAGAACTGATGGATGTAAATTAGGTGTCTGGTTTGGATATAGTATATTATAAATGTCCCAATATGTATACTTATTGTCATTATTGAGTAGTAGTAGTTATTGAGTAGTAGTAGTAGTAGTACTACTACTACTACTACTACTACTACTACTACTACTACTATTATTATTATTGTTGTCATTGTTGTTATTATTATTATTATTGTTGTTGTTGTTATTATTATTATTATTATTATTGAAATTAAATATTGCTCATTTCTGTCTATTATTCATAGTAAAAATTATTCACAGTAATTTCTGTTAACTATTATTGCGTTTCAACTTTAAAGAGAATTAATGCCTTTAAGACTGATTAATAATATTAACTTTTTATCTACTATAGAACAACCTGGATTTTTTGCTCTTGTTGTTGTTAGGCATTCACTTCATTTCTCCATAATTAAAATATTATAGTTTTAGGACCTATAATTAGTAGTAGATTTTAAAATTTTTATATATTTAATATATCTACTCATATATAACCAATCAAATAAATTATAATTATTCATTAATTGCCTTCCATAATATCATAAGTCATTGGCTGTTGATAAGAAATATTAGACCATTCTTTTCACTAAATGTATCACATTACAACATTCAAATGTTAAATATTCCAACAGAATAATCTGATGTGAGGGTGATCTCAATAGATTTCATTTATTTTTAATTGAGATTACTTTCATAAAAGATCACTGATACACTTTTGGTACAATTAAACTTTGGTTAGTATGTTTTATTTTATACTTCATAAGCAATTAGCTAGTATCATGTATGATGGGATATAAAGATAAACACTTCCAGCTAATTAATATTATATAATATATTGAGATTAATACTATAACTACAGTTTATTAAGTGAATGAAATACTCTCAATCCAAAATACAAGACAAAACTATTTGGAGAAAAAAATGGACTGTCTTCTCAGTTTATCTCAATTTCTTTTATAGAGGTTTATTTCATGGTAATTAATATTTTATTGTCATTCATAGTACAGTTGGAATTGAGCATTGATGATAATCAGCACTGTTACCATGATCCCAGAATATTATGTTTATTATTGTAGATATTTTAATAGTTAAATAGGGTACACAGATGAAAATTTGATGATTGTTTTTATAATATGCCCCAAGTTTTGTATTGGTTTGTTGATGTTTAACTTAAAATTTTATATCACTTTTAAATCCAGACAAACTCTTTATGATTATTGCTGTTGGACTATGTCTGTCACTTATTATCATACTTATTAGATTCTAATGCTGATTCTTTGAAAGTTCTCTATGCTTTTTAAAGTAGTGATGTTTATGAGGATGATTATTTCCAATATTTCTCCTACCCTCTTTCATTCCTTTTTCTTAAAAAGTTTTGTCTTGTGTTTTGGTTTGAGAGTATTTTATTTACTTAATAAGCCCATCATTAGAGTATTAATCTGAATGTGTTATATAATATTAATTTTTGGAATTGTTTGCATTTAATTATTTCTTCATTTGAATTAGCGGGTGACAAGCGGAAAATAGAAAGATTTCAAAACTATCAGTAGTTGTTGGGTAGACATTCACAGCCATGTGATGGCATTGTTTTTCTTGAAAAAATATAACTTATGAACTTTCCCAGGTTTTTTTTTATTTGAATTCCTTGTTTTTTACTTTTTTTATTTACAAATAAATTAAACACAAATATTATTTTTTTTTTTTTGTAAACATTTGTTTTTAAGAACATAAACAAAATAAATAAATAAAAAATAAAATCAACATTTTTTTTTGGGGGGGGGGGTTCTTTTTGTTTTTTAAATGTAAAACTTAGTATGCTTATTATGGTTATATTTTTCATTTCCTATTTTTGTTTAATAGTTTTAACAAGGCTGTAAACCTTAGCAATGAGCGTCTGAAAAAATCGTCACTAGGGAAATCCTAAAGTTAGTAAGCTTTTATTTTGGTTTCACTTTTTTGGTTGTTTTCTTTTAGCATGTTGAAACCGCTTGAGGACATTATTTCTATGCCAATGCACAGAAATATGCCATTTAAGTGGCCTTGCCACTACATAACATTCTATTCCAGTGGTTAAGCATAGAAATAGTCCATTTACTTGTCTTTGGTGGATATTTCTATGCTATAGAAAATAGGATGTTTATTCTGCCACAGAGGATGCCACCACTTATGGTGAACTTTTTGTTACACAATTTGTATGAATTAATCCCATTTTAAATTTAGCTACAGTACCTATTTTTATGCTACAGCACAGAAATAGGACATATTATTCTGCCACTGTTTATACGAATAATCCCATTATTAACATTTCGGATACAGATATTTCACAGCACATAAGTAGGATATTTGTTCTTGTTCTGATTTCATCATGAATTTAGTTGTAGGAGATATGTTGTTAATGTGCATCCAGAATACTATAATTTTATCTCACTATATGGCCATACCACAAATGTATTATCAACATATCCAAGCCACAATTTAGGTGGACATGGAGTAGTATTTATGGCTGTGGTTTCAAGTTCTTCCATGTAAATAGTGCTGAGCAATGATGAAAGTGATGATCTCATGGCCATCCTTTGATTTTGTTGGAAGAACTCTGAGTTATATTGAAAATATGTTGTTGTTACACAGAATGTTAATAATTCCATTATACTATCAATAGATAGAGCTGTTCTAGTTTGTAGACTATTATCATCATATAAGTTTTTCCTTACAATAGACAATGCCTCATCACATGGTACATTTGTAAACAGACTTTCCACATCAAAGCTTACCAATATATCAGTTCTTTTCATTTTCATATTCCTGACTAGTTCTACAAAGTTCTTAGAATCCCTGACAAAATACAATGTCCTATATACCAATGAACTAAGAACTTTGAGAAGAAATCTTGACAAATTTTGACATGGTGAATTTCTAGAACTAACAATAGGTCTTAATAGAACATTGCCTTTATGGATTTTAGGTTTTCCATACAGGTGTGGAATCTTGCTGAAATACAAAGTTAATTTTCTTTTTTCTGAATCACTGAAATCCCTGCAATGCTTCTGGAGTAGTGCTTGTAGTTTTATCTCTGTATTTGGAATTGGATTTTTTGCTACTTTTTTGTATTGGCTTGTTGTGAGAAGACCTTGTATTTTGTTATCATAATCAGTTTTATCCATTACAACTGTAGTGTTACCTTTGTCAGTAGGAAGAATTATTATAGATGTATCCTGTTTGAGATATTTGATAGCTTTTCTCTCATCACAAGAAATGTTTGACTTCTTCTGGTGCACTTGATGTCTTTCAAGTGTCCTTTTTACTCTCCAGCATAACTCTGTCGCTTTTTTTAGAATCATATGTTGGGTCATCTCATCAGTGGCAGCCATTATATCCAATTGTGGAAAAGTAGATGGTGTAATGGTGAAATTCAAACCTTTTTAAAGAACTGATAATTCACAATCAGTAAGTTATTTAGGACTAAGATTTTTCACTGATGATGAAGAGAGACTAGTTGCAGTATTATTTTTGACTTGCCCTTGTAGATTTACAAGCTTCTTCTTTTGAAGTTCTTTTATACTTCCATGTAACTTACAATATGATCTGTTCACTGCTTAACAAACTCTTGAAAAATCTTCATTTGTAATTTTGGGTGGCATTTGTACTGGGTTTGATCCATCTACATTACAGATGAATATTTTTCAAGAATTTGTCAAGCAGTGAACAGATCATATTGTAAGTTACATGGAAGTATAAAATATCTTCAGAAAAAGAAGCAAAATAATACTGCCACTAGTCTCACTTCATCATCAGTGAAAAAACATAGTTCTAAACAACTTACCAATTGTGAATTATCAGTTTTTTAAAAAGGTTTGAATTTCTCCATTACTGTCCCACTATTAGATATAATGGCCACCACTGATGAGGTGACCTAAAACTTGACTCTAGAAGAAGTGGCAGAGTTATTCAGGAAAGTAAAAAGGACACTTGAAAGACATCAAGTGCACAAACAGAAGTCAAACATTTTATGTGATTAGAGGAAAGATATTAAATCTCTCAAACAGAATACATCTATAATCATTCTTCCTGCTGACAAAGGTAACACTACAGTTGTAATGGATAAAACTGATTATGATAACAAAATAAAAGGCCTTCTCCCAGCAGGCCAATACAAAAAAAGTAGGAAAAAATTCAATTCCAAATACAGAGGTAAAACTACAAGCATTACTCCGGAAGCATCGCAGGGATTTCAGTGATTCAGAAAAAGTAAATTAACTTCGTATTTCAGCAAAATTCCTCACCTGTATGGACTGCCTAAAGTCCATAAAGACAATGTTTCATTAAAACCTATTGTTAGTTCTAGAAATTCACCATGTCAAAATTTGTCAAGATTTCTTCTCAATATTCTTAGTTTATTGGCATATAGGACACAGTCTTTTGTCAGGGATTGTTAGCACTTTGTAGAATTAGTCAGATACATGAAAATGGAAAGAACTGACATATTGGTAAGCTTTGATGTGGAAAGTCTGTTTACAAATGTACCATGCGATGAGGCATTGTCGATTGTAAGGGAAAAGGTTATAGGATGATAATAGTCTCCAAACTAGGAACAGCTCTACCTATTGATAGTATAATGGAATTATTAACATTTTGTGTAACAACAACATACTTTCAATATAACTCAGAATTCTTCCAACAAAATCAAGGGATGGCCATGGGATCAACAGTGTCACCATTGCTCAGCAACATTTACATGGAAGAACTTGAAACCACAGCCACAAATACTACTCTATTACTACCAAAAGTGTGGCATCAATATGTTGATGATCCATTTGTGGTATGGCCACATGGTGAGATAAAATTACAGTCATTCTTGATGTACATTAGCAACATATCTCCTACAATTACATTCATGATGGAATCAGAACAAGAACAAAAATTGCTAGCCTTGGATGTTTTTGTGACAAGACTCCCTCAGGGCAAAGTAGTAACAACAGTGTATAAAAAACTAACACACACTGGAAAATATTTGGCATATACATCCAATCATACAAGAAGCACTAAACAAGGAATTGTACTATCACTATGGAACAGAACAAAGGGTGTTTATTCAGAAACTAGTAATTTGGAAAAAGAAAAGATTCACATAGAACAAATGCTTATGAAGAATGGTTATCCATCAGCTGTCATCAGAAAAACCTTCAATAGACAACACAAAGAGACACCAAATGAGAAAACTGTTATTGGTATAGTAGTGTACACATAAATACCAGGAATGGCAGACAAATTAAAGAAAATCTGCAGTCAATATAATGTTAGAACTGCTTTCTAAAGCCATACCACACTGTGAGGAATGCTTACTTCTACTAAGCCTAAACTGGAAATGCTGAAGAACAAAAACTGCATCTATGAAATACCATGTGAATGTGGAAGGAAATACATTGGTGAGACCTGTCAACTTGTTGAGCAGCAATTGAAGGAGCACAAACTAATGGTTAAAAGAGAAAAAACAGATGTCTCTACCATAGCAGATCATGTATATACTAATGACCATATGCTTAAGTAGAAACATACAAAGATATTGGATAAAGAGGAAAAATGCATAGAAGAAAATTCAAGGAAGGTGCTCATATGAGAATGGTAAATAATCCTATAAGTCAACCAAGTGTGGCAATACATAATGTATGAAAGCCTCTAATTAATCTTGCTCTTAGGAAAAAATAAAAATAAATAATTAGATTTGCTATAAAAAAGTTGAAGGACTGAAGAGGATTTGAACCAACCCTAATATATAAATATATTAAATTTCTAGTATATGTGGCCTTTGACAGAATAGTTCAGTTAGTAGAGTGTTTTCCTGAAAATTCTATATTCAAGAATCTAATGGTGCAAGTTCAACTTCTAACTGAATACTGTCACTGTGCATATAGGCCAGCAACACCTGAAGAAGAGTGGAGAATAATACTACTCAAAATGTTGTGTAATTACTAACCTCTATTGTCTATTTGTGTGTTATTTTTAACAAGTTGTTTGTATTTGGAAAGTTTAAATAAAGTTTAAAATTTTATTTACATTCAGCATTCACTCATAAATGATGGAAAGTGTCCAACATATCACATCTTATTAAGTTATTATTCTATTACTTGCTAATATTTGTTTTATATATGTTTATTTTATAACCCACCTATGTGTGTTATTCAATGAAGTTATAATTATTTAATCTATATTTAAAAATTAAAATCTTGTAATGGAATACGTATTGATAGATGAGAGATTTAAATTCAAATCATCTACCTCCATTACTGCAAGCAAAGAGAACATATAGACATAAACGAATTTATATCCATACCTGATCAAACCTGTGTCAATACGGATATTGCCACAAGGTTATCTTTCTTGATCAGATGTCTCTCAACTGCTATAAGTATTAAAGAATTACAGTGCTTGGTTAAATTATAAATTTAATGGGATTAGTAATACTGTACAACTATCCTCACATCTTACTTTGTACTTAAATGGATTAATAATTATAACCAAATTTCCTGGGTATATTAAACTATTAGAATGGTGAAGAAACAAGACTATACAGATAAAATAATTAATGAAACATGTACTGTAATAATAAAACAACAAAATAAAATTACATGAAATATTTAAATTATAATAAAACTCATTTAAATGTAATACTACAATTAGATATATGTGTTAAATCCTATAAATGACTTTAATCTATTGAAATAAAGTATCCATTTATAGTCATTCATTCCCAGTATTATTGTGTACTAATGTAACAAGTATAGAACAAGTAGCAGAACTGTTAAATAATTTTGATATGAACCAAACTAATTTAATCTGATTTAAAAAAAAGAGGAAGCATCAATCAATACCATATGTTATCATAGAAGGAAAATAATAAGGATACTAATCATTGGAAAATAAAGACATTACAAGGGAATATATTTTATTACCCCTCTCCTAAAATAAATCGTGAAATTTAAATAAAATAAAAATAACTTCTTATAATAATCAAAAAACAATCCCCAAACTTCTTATAATAATCAAAAACAATCCCCAAAACAGGGATGTAGTAAATATATACCCACAGTTTCACAAAAACAAACTAAAAGGGTACTTGAAATGTTCCTCACCTCATGAAACCAACTACCCAAAGAGGAACTTGAATCAAACCTTTACATGAAAAATCACTAACATGATGTGTTCATGGGAAGATAAAACACCAAATTTTGTTTAAAAAAGTTGCCATAGGATAGAGGTTTTGTTTGACAACTTGCTGGTTAAGGCATTATTAGATTCTGGTAGTCAAATTTCAGTGATATCATAGAAATTTTACCAAGACATTTTAGAATATTCTAACATCAAAACCTTACCACTGAAATCTATGTAGGTTACCATGGCTAACAGCAGAAAAGCTAAATTAATCCAAAAACAAATTTGGGTTGAGATTAAAGTTGGTCAAACAACTCTCTATCATGTATTTTTAATATTGAATGGTTTAATTCATAATGTTATTTTAGGGGCAGACTTCCTACATTTGAACACTTGTGTAATTGATTTCTGTAATAAGATAGTTAAAATAAATAATGAAGTCTTCGAGATGACATTGCTTCCGAGATATGATTTACTTAAAGTTGACTGTATAACATCTAGCATTCCAGAAGCACTCTTAGAGAGTAAACTCGCAGAATCCAACTTGCTCTGAAGCGATGATATAAAGGAATTATGATTTATTATAAAAGAATTTAATTCTATTTTCTCAAACATACCAGGAGTGATAAAGGGATTCCAGCAGAGAATTAGATTAATTCATGATCAATCATTTCAATCCAAATCGTATCCTATTCCATACCAATATCTGGAAGATATATCTAAGCAAATTAATAAAATGCTGGATTGGAAAATCATTTTCAAATGCTCTTCACCTTACTGTAATTCAGTAGTAACTGTGAAGAAGAAAGATGGGTCAATGAGATTTTGTTTAGATGCTAGACAACTAAACAAAATTACTGTCCCAGACAAAAATATACCACTGCCCATACATGAATTATTCATGAAATTTGGAAATAAGATATTTTCTACTTTTGATTTGACCTCAAGCTATTGGCAGATTGAATTTCATCCAGAAGATCACCAATACACTGCTTTCCATTATGAGGGATTTACCTACCAATTTAATAGGATGCCTTTTTTATTGATAATGATGCAGGTCTAATTAGGTGCTTGGATAAGACTTTATCTCACGAGGTAAAACAAATTGTAATTATTTAAGTGGATAATGTAATTATTGCATCTACCACAATTAAAAAACACCTTCAACATTTATCCATATTTTTTAAAGAGTGTTTTTTGAAAGGTATAAAAATTAACTTCAAGAAGAGTACTTTAGTTTCCAACCAAGTAATCTTCTTAGGTCATATTGTTGGTTGCAATGGGATAAGACTTCATCCAGAGAAGATCTCTGTCATTCAAAACTTTCCTAAACCATCTAATCGGAAACAAATTAGATCATTTTTAGGCCTATGTAATTTTTACAACCATTTCTACTAGAAGTTCTCAGGCCACATGGAACCATTACTAAAATTGATTAGAAAAGATGTACACTGGTAATGGACTGAAGAATAAGACTGAGAATTTGAGAATATTAAAACAGGGTTTTTAGAGTTAACCATTTTAGCCTTCCCTGATTTTAATAAACCATTTATTGTCCAAACAGATAGTAGTGGTTTTGGATTAGGGGTAACACTGTCCCAAATCCAAGAGAATGGCCAACCAGGTGTCCTCTACTTTATTCGCTGGCTCTTGAAAGGTCCAGAAATAAATTACATGGTTACAAAGAAAGAAGCACTGGACAATAGTCTGGGATTTCCAAAAATTTTGACAAATGCTACTCAGAACAGAGGTGATAGTAATCACTGATCACAAAAGCCTCGAATTCCTGAATCACAGTTATCATCTAGTTAGATGGAGTTTACTATTACAGGAATTCAATTACACTGTACATTATTGCAAGGGATCTGAGAATGTTGTGACTGGCATGCTTAGTCAAAATCCATGTAGGTCAGAACAAAATCATTTATTGGTAGACAATGCCTACATTACAAATATCAATGTGATGGCTGATAGTAATGTAGAGAACAAGTTGGAAAATCTACCTGAGATACAATATAATGACCCAGAGTTAAATCCAATCATGAAAGTTTTATTAGGGGAGGAAGTTTTGAATGCACCCAAAGATTTTACTGGTTTTAAATTAGAACAACAAGTCTTACTATATATAATAAATGATAACATTGATGAGTGGAGGATAATAATACCAACGTCTTTATGTGACCCACTCATAAAATATGTACAATGTCTATATGGGCATTATGGTGCTCACAAGACAGAACATACCCTTAAGAATTGGTTTTATTGGCCAAAAATGTATAGAGACATCTTGAGATCACTCCAAGACTGTCTAATTTGCTTAAGAACTAAGTCAGTAAACCAAAATTATACAAACTCAATTAAATCTATCATTCCATAAAGACCAAATGAGATACTAGCAATTGACTATTATGGGTTTTTGCCTCCATTTAACAAACAAAAATATTTATTAGTCACCTATGATCTTTTTTCCAAATATGTTGCTACTTACTCAATACCCCATGCCAATACTAAACATACAATCAAAGTATGGACTACCCTCCACTTTCCAAAGATAGAAAAGCCCAAAACCATACTAACTGATCAGGGTACTCCTTTTCTATATAAGAAATGGAAGAAATAGGTAATATATCAAAAATAAAACATGTGCTAATCTCTATTAGAAATCCACAATCAAACCCATGTGAACATATTATGTGAGATATTGGATGTTTGTTTAGGACCTATTTACAGGAAGAGCATAAGGTTGGATAAAGCAGACAAAATGTGTAGTCGATTATATCAATTGGAGCTTAAATTAACCTACTGGATTCTCACCCATATGACTACACTTTCATCAAATTATACCTTTACTATTTAAAAAATACAAACCCATAATTAATGAACCCAAAATAAATAAAAAAGAGACAATTTACAAGCTCATAAACAACTTATTAAAATGGCAAGTAATAGAAGTCAGAATGAAAAAAATGTATTTATGAATTTAAAGTTGGAGATAGAGTATTGATAAAGACTTCACATCCCAGTAAACCATTAGAGAATAAATATTATAAATTTTACAACACATAAGAAGGACCTTGTACTATCATTAAAAAGCAGGTCCAAATGCATTTTTGAATTAACCAAGAAGGAGAGATTTGTGGTACGTATAATTCACAAATTTTAAACCTTATTTTGGCTGTTTATAATGATATATAGAGAAATAAGGTGATTATCAAGATAAGTATATGGGTAATGTAACCAATACCATTGTAAATAAAATTAATGATCAATGTAAAAAAAAATTAAGAGCATTAAATTTGATGAGGGTATTCTTCAATGCCTTGAAATAAGTTAAAATAATGGAGTCATTTCATATTAATAAATCGATACTCTGATATTTATTTAGACCTTTTCAAATCCATAAGTTTTAAAAAAGTAGGAATAAGACTAGTAAATATATTTGTGTTATCCAAGAAGGAAACATCAAATTATTATTATTATTATTATTATTATTATTATTATTATTATTATTATTATTATTATTATTATTATTATTATTATTATTATTATTATTATTATTATTATTATTATTATTATTATTATTATTATTATTATTATTATTATTATTATTATTATTATTATTATTATTATTATTATTATTATTATTATTATTATTATTATTATTATTATTATTATTATTATTATTATTATTATTATTATTATTATTATTATTATTATGTTTCAAAGCAAAACTTTATTGAATCTAAAAAGTTACAGAGTCACATCTAGTACTATATTGATTTGTTACAAATGCAAAACAAATTACAACTTTCAGTATATAAGTCTTTATCATTTCTGCATACTTTCTTTCTTGTTTTTAAATTTGGTCCTCTATTTAGTTCAGTTTATGCTTGCATCTCTTTGAAGTTGTAAAAAATACTGATGTTGAAAATGTTATCATCTATCCTATTGGATTTTATATTTTATAGACTGGATCTTTGTTTCAAGTGTGACCATGTGGCTGCAAACACATCTGGTTGAGCTAGGATGCTGTCTCTTTTTCTGAACAGTTCTAGTTTTATTGAAAATGTTGCTGGGTGGCATCGAGGGTTATTAGCAAGTGCAAAAGTGCATCTGGTACACCAGTAGGCATAAAGGCTGTATGTTGCTGCATGAATAGCAGGGATGTTGCCTTTTTTAAATTTATTTATTATTTCATCAATTGATTATTATTATTATTATTATTATTATTATTATTATTATTATTATTATTATTATTATTATTATTATTATTATTATTATTATTATTATTATTTTACATTTTAACCATCAAAGTCCTTAATTTTTGATCATTATAAAAAAGTAATATAGACCAAGTGTAAGGAAGATGAAACAGATAAAAATTACTAAATCCTTCCTAAAATCCAAATATAAATGTAACTAAATTGTAGGAACATACTAAAATATATATAACTGTTAAAAATTTTAACTTGAATTAAAATTTTAACTCTCTATAGGAAGGGGAAATGTAATAACTTTCAGTTAACTTAACATAGGAATACACTCAAATATTATATACTCTCTAATTAAACTATTTATTAATCAAAATATATTTGACTATTTAAATATGCATATATATATATATATAAACCATTTATATACATATGTAAACTTTAAATAATACATACTTTCATGTCAAGCTTTTAAGTAATCACCAGATTTGAAATTGAAAAGTAAACAATTTTATATATATATATATATATTGTATTATTATATCTTAATATTTATTAATAACAATGCATATTTAAATCAAGCATGAAAATTGAAATAAAAAATACATGAGGACATAATTCATTCAGCCTCTTGTTAATAAAGAAGAGAAGAAAAGAAAATGATTTCTTTTTAAATAACTTTGTCTTTTTAAAAAACATATTACTATTCTACATTAGAATTGAATTTTAACTGTTTCAAACTAAAACCTATGGATTAAAAATGATTACAAGAAAAATATTTTAATTTTCTTCTAAATCTTTAAGAGAATAGCAATATATAAAAAAAGAATATCTATTTGAGTTATTGGAAACTACTTTATTTTAATACTTCATTTTTTACATATACACACTATAACGATCGAAATGAAAGTGAAGATCGAATCTAACCACAAAAACATTATCTGCAACTACCAGGGTGCCATCTAGGCATTTGAGCCTAGAAAAATTTATAAAGTAGGCAGATACACGCTGTTAAGATTCCACTTTATTTAAATATTCTGATCGTTAGCCCAAGTCACTAGCTCAGCGGAGACGCAGAGATAAAAATCTATAAATTTTATATCTTAAATATAAAAGAATAAAAACCACTGCCAGAAATTAACACATAAAAATATTTATTTACGCACATATAAAATAACATTTAAATGTTGAGGAATAAGTTTAACATTTTAGATTTTTATATTAACTTTTAATTTTACATTTAACTAAGTTTCAATGAGTTTAATATTTTATTTAGATAGTCAAGTATGAATAGACTACATAGATCTGCATTTGAAAAGAAAATATTCTTCCCTGATTTAACCTTAGGCAACAAATTTTGCAACCAAACTGGCGCCAATCCATCTGATACATTCATGTATTCAATGTAGCATGATACGACATCACAAAATACTATATTGTCAGGAATGTACATCTGAACAATAAGTAGAAATAGAGAAGACATTGACTCTCCACCAACAGGAATGTGACATCTGTTGGCAAGTAGAACAATAAACAAAAAACTCCATAGGAATGGACTGCGGTCTTCTGCCGACTTACAAACCCATCCATAGGCAAACAGAGGGTGTGTGGCGTATATCTATAATCCTGCCCGTAGCAGACCTCATACTACATCTACTATTTACACAAATATATCCAATCCATTGAACCAATTCAACTACAAAATGAATAACCTAAGATTACCCTCCCTTAATACAACTTTACAAAACTATATAGCCATTCACGCCCGACTTAATTTTAACATTTAAATACGTTCGCACAGATTTGTTTAAAAATGTTGGGTATAGATCGATTACATAGATTCCACAGTCAAAAACATTTCAAAATAAACATAAACGATCAAAATACAAAATTATTGATACCGACAATCGCAGAGGGAAACTTATAAGTAACCCAATAGTATTCACCATAAGATACTTGCGTTGTCACCAATAACTTAAAAGACATCTGAATAAATACATTTTAGATACTCACCATAAGGTATCATTATTTATCGAATGTCTATATATATTTTGATCAAATATGAAAACCAAAATATAATTAACCGCAAACGAATCCATGCAAGCGTCTATAAACAACTTAAATTTCATACATTTAAATAATCTTTACAATAAGAAAAAAAAATGGAAATGATGTTTATCAATCGGAAAACATATAAAATTAAACATTATTAATTTGATTTAAAAACTTACAAAAGTCAGATAAGAGTCCGTTTTAACATTTCAGTTGGCTTGTTTATCAATTTGTAAAACTTGACGAAAGTTCTTAATTGATTTTAACAATTGTTCATTTCATATAGCTTATGGTAGAAGAGTCCAGGCCTCTGCTTTTAATTCCCGCGATGCCTCCATTGGAAGGTAATGTTCTGGAGATGGCAATAGCTGGTTCAAGATATCACAGTCTTTTCATTTTTTTTTTATAGAGAGTGTGGTATGTGCGTCATATCACATCTCTCAAACACACAATGCTGGAACTGTCCGAAAAAACTGTATTTCCCTTTTTATATTATCCACCAGGATTCAATCCACAAAACGTCACTAATCCATCACTTTCATTAGGGTCCGAGCCAAGGCTTAGTGCTTCCATTGGTCAAGCTAAAATCTCTTTCTTCTCTTATCTAACTTTTCATCTGACTTTTTAATTACACAGCTTTTAGATAATTAATAAACAATCATTTCCATTTACAGATTACAGGAATGAATTAATACCTGTTTTTATTTTAACTTACGTTATTTTTTTATTAAAATATTTTTATATTTCAATCTTGTATTTTTTTATTAAAAAAAATACGTTCAAATACTTTTTTTTTTTTGTTTATGAAAAAATATTTTTAAAGTTTAACATCTGTGCGAATGTATATATGTATAACAAACATTTTAATTTTAGCGTTTAGTTTTTTACTTTTATTTGCGAACTTTTAAGTTTTCATTTTAAATTAATGTAACGACATATTTATATATCGTTACAACACATACATATTTAAAATGATTATATATATAATGAATCTTACAATGTGCTGTGAGTAGAATAATTTATATAGTAAAGGTTTTGAAACCAACTTCATGCTAATTTAAGATATTTATCGTGTAGAATGTCTAACAGAAAATGGAGATTAAGAACATCAGTCTTCGAAGGATATCTATATTATCTTATATCACCAAATCATTGGATAATATTAATAATTTATCAATTTAGGATAAATAAATAATTGCTATACCAATGGATTAATATACATCACAGGAGAACTCCATTAGGGTTATGAACTATAGACTTAAAGATCCACTCTTAACTCAGGAAAATAAGTTTTTCTTTCTTTATTTATTTATATATTTATAATGGTGACTGAAAGAGGGAAGAGAGATGGATGAACTAGTCTAAATTATATTTAAATTTATTTAATAATTATTGAGCTAGCAGATTAAAGATGAATGTAATCATGGACTTAGCATTTCATCATTCCATTTCCAGCATTCTTCCTGAAGAACCAAAGTCCAATTGTAGTGAAATGTGCAATCTCTTTCTGGTGAAAACCGACATCCTGTTACAATATATATATATATTGTAACCTAAAGAAAATTGAAGAACAAGATCTCCACTACACAATCACCCTATCACTTCTTAAAAATCAAAGATCTTTCAAATAGTAATCACTCTCCGATTCTCCCTAATTTATAGACATTCTCTCTAACTTATAGAAATATTTCAAACACAATTCTATCAAGTTCCAATTGTGGACACATATCAATTTTTTTTTATAATACTAGGGGTTGGGTTGAGACTCTTACAGATAACAATAAGGATTATAAAGTAGACTAAGCTCAGTGGTTGGTTACATATAAATAATTACCTACAGAGATATACAATTAAGACAAATGAAGAAGGATAGAATAAATAATTCCAAATAAAACATAGATTTGGGACGAGATAAAATCTCAATCATTCCCTAGTAAATAATTTAGAATAAAGTAAATCTCTACCTTCATTCCAATCAAACTCTCTGAGCTATAAATATTTGCACTTTCAAAATGTATTCTTTAATAGACTCTTGTAATTAACAAACTCTATTGTATAGTTTAATATTTTCCATTGATATGATTTGACTTCCTTTACATGTTGTAGAATAAAAAAATAATATTTCTTATAATGCCAAATAAATATCTCAGGGTTTTCTTTCTGGTATTTCATCAAATAAAATAATGGTATAGTGTTGCAAGGCAAATGACTGACATTCTAGCAGGTTTTAGGAACATACCATTCCTAATAAGCTAATGCATCTGATTAATATCTTAATAATAATCATGTAGATTAACAAAGAAAATGCTTATTTTATTCAACAAATATCTAATAAAATAATCATGTAAATAAATTTAGAATATTTATAGCCTTTTACCTAGAATGCCATTCAAATAATAGAAGGAAAAGGGTAAATTTCATTTCCCTCTATTATCCTAAACAGCACAGATAAAATAATTCATTTACAATATTTAAATTCTGATAATAGGTTAATAATGTGCAGTCTGAATTATGAATGGATATATCCATTGCAATACTTAAATGAACAGTTGTCAATTTAAAATGTTAATTAAAACAAATAGATATCTTTTTTTTAATTAATTATTAGTAATTTTTGAATCATGAGAATTATAATTATCCGATTTGAAAATATACATTTGTTTCATTTTGTGGGTTTGTGGTACCAAAGAGAAGAATTTCATCCAGAAAAATACTTCAAAAACTAAATTTTAATAAATTTTAAAAATACATTTATTACAATTAGACATAAAAAACAATTATTTACAGAACACTAATATCATCACAGCTTACACATCATAGCTACCAGATCCTTACCATTTAAACTTTAAGAAGTTAATAATTTAAGTTCATTTTATGTGAAAACAATTGTTTCTTGGTTTTCAAAACTGCACAATAAAATCTATGATCATAAATGATTATGATTCCTGGCTAAATATTTATTTGAAATCACAATTTATTCTACCTCAACTAAGGCATTAAACAAACATTAATGAACTTGAAAATAATAATTATAATAGTTGGCTAGCTTGCACCATAAACTAATTAATATTTTCCATATATTTCACATCCCAACGCATTTAGGATATCTCATATTAAAATAATATAACAAAATTATGAAAATTAACTTCAATATATTCTATTGCTGCTTCTAAATTAGCTGGCTAATATGATGATGATACCTGTCATCATTACATTACAACAGCCTCACACTATGTTAATTTTAAAACTAAGGATAAATAAAAACATTCATCAGAAGTCGCACATAGTTGCTAGTTAACTTATTTAAATTCCACCTAATAATATTAAATTTAAAATTTATGGAACTTACAAACCCCTCGGCGAATTTCTCCATATGACGTCTATAAATAGCATTGTATCTGCGTATTCCCAATCATGCTATGCTTTAAATTAAGGAATTAAGTTGTTAAATCTTGTGGATTTACTTGTATACTATTGAAAAAGCACAGTAGCACAATACGGATATTATTATGATCAACCAAAGCACTGAAAATTACTATGTCAACAAGTAGCTATCATTGCCATAACTTTTATAAATATAAGAGTATATACCTTCTGTGGTGGACAATAACACATGAGGAACAACATCACTAAATAAGATCCTTAGAACAAGACACCTGACTATAATAATGGTGGCTCCCATGCTTATCTCTCAAGCATAAGTGAAGGAGAAGACACAGTCTTACTACCTTAGAAAAGGGAAAAAAAACACCAAAGACAAATGATTCTCTCCATGGAATCTAACTAAATAAGCTATATAAAATTTTATTGGAACACTGTCTTCTCATGGCCAATACCTATAATAATAATGGGAGATAATTTCCAGCCCATAAACATCACTATTTCTCACAATGGCAAGATACCAATTTATCCTTAATGATAAAGATTAATGGCTTGTATCAACATTCAAATCCACATATTAAATAATATCTGAAACCCACAAGAAAATATAAGTTAAAATGACTATAAACACATAAAAATAGCATAGTAAATATTTGCATAAGATCAGAAATACGCTCATGAACAATGAGCACAATACATATTTATGAAATTAAGTGACAGATTGACGAATATATATTATTAAATGGTAACGAATAAATTGTTCTAGAAAATTCAAAATTTAATTTCTGTATGAATGATATTAAGAATTATTAAAACTGATAAACACACTTGTAATGATTATTTGTCCTAATGTGTAAAGAATAGGTTATTTTTAAGTTAAACCTTTCGCTAACATATATAAAATTACCTGTGTGTAATAAAATCTCTACACACTTTATTGTAAATTCCTTTAGACATTTTCATATGTCATAGACACGAACCCACACCCGTCTGCAACCAACTACTTGCTTGCATGGCGGCTGCGATACCTCTCGGCTAACAACGCAAGACATTTAGATGGTAAAGTAAGATACCTTGACATATAAAATAAAGCATAAAATATATAACTATTATACTACTTTTTTTAAAAACAAAATGAAAATTACAACAATAATGATGATAATGATAAATTCAGTCCATTAGTAAAGCTTCCTCCACAGTAGGCTGATAATTTACTGTGCGAGATCCCACATCGTTAGCTATGGGAATAAGATCGACACATTATTTTTCAGACCAACATATTATTTATTTATTCTTAAAAGAAATAACAAAGTAACTACCACTTCACTATGATGGAAGACAAGCACACAAATACGATATACTACATTAAACATGAACAGATATGAATTCATTATATGACACAATTTAATATTAACTAGCTAGTTTGAATATGACAATTTTTATTAACTGTAAATTTTTAGTAGTTATCCACGGTTTCATTGAAAAAATATTTTATTAACAGTTTTCTGCTCTTTCTGGAGAAGCAGATGATAAACAAACATTGCCGCCATAAATAAAATGATATGCCAATTTTCATTAATAAATATTTAACTTTCAGACAGCAGTATTCGATTTATCTAGGTTTTTTTAAAAATCATTTAGGCATTTGTTGTTTTTTTTTTTTTTTATAATTAAGACCAGAATATTTATTTAAGTTACTTTAGTTTTGAACAGTTTTGACATTTTTATTATTTATTTTTTTTAAACTTGGCCTTAAATTTACTGCCACTAAAATCACAATTTATTAGCATAAAATGACCGTTTATCATTTTCCACATGATCTCGGTTAATATTTCTATTTTCATTTATTGAAAAATTTTAAAGTTATATGTTAAGTTAGAAGTATTATCTTGGCACAATATATTCTGAACTTTAGACCATCTAGTTTAAGAAATCATAAAACTTGATACCTTAATTCAGGGGTCCCAACCTAGCCCCAATGCGCCGCTATCCGAACACGATAAAAAATTATTTATCTGATACAAATAAATTTAATTTTTGAATTTTTTTTATGAATTATTGTATTATATTGTAATCAAATTGTAGGGCATACTATACTTTTACAGCATAAAAATATAAACGTCAATTATATGTTAAAATTTAATTTTTGAAATAAATATTTTTTTGTACATTATGTGTATTATTAACAATATCCAACTATAAATTTACATGTGATATGATGAACTGTGGCTTCTCCGTAAACGAAGTCAAGAATATCTCAGCAATTATGTCCAGATAAAAAATAAATGATGCCCGCCACCTGGCCGGTATTATGGAATGTGCTCTTAAGTGCAAAAAGGTTGGGGACCCCTGCCTTAATTTATCTTTCAGCAATCCACTGACGTGAAGACTTTAAAGAAAAAATATAGTTTATACTTGTTTTAAAAACAAAAAGGCAAATAATAAAAGTTACACTGTTTTTTTCTTCTTATTAGGACAACCTCGTGATCAAAATCAAAACAATCCCCTCAGTTCTGCGCTCTTTTTTTCAATATCAAAAAAAAAAAAAAACCCAATATCACGTGCCAGCATTCTGTGTTTCAATTTCAAGGGTAATAATAAATCAACTACTTAACAGGAATAAAGTTGTTTTTTTTAATAAAAATAATAAACAAAAAATACGTGTAATAATTTATTGATTTTCATATTTGGATTTTTGTTTTTATCAGAAGTTTTAGAATAATAAATAGTTTGTTTGCCAAGTTTTATTATCTATTTTATTTTGAAATGTTAATAAATAAATTGAATATTTTAATATATAAAAATAAAGATCTAAAAAGTCAACATATATCCCCATGCATGCATGCACACCTAAGAGAGTGAAGCTAATCTTATTTACGGCAAGCTTCTTTTAATAACCCACTTCAACTTTAAATAACTAAATGCTACTGAATTATTTTAAGAAATAACAAGTATAAATTATGAAGGTGATTAACTGAAATAATTTTAATTAACTCATCATCAATTTAGTAAAATAAATTATAAATTAAAATTAAAATATTCATTAAGCATTTTTTTTTCTTTTAACTTTTATAAATTTTTAATTATGAATGATTTATTAAGTTTTAATTAATGAATAGTAGTTATATATTTTTAAAATATCTTTTATTAGATAACTATTTAACTATAAATATATGAGATATTGCTTATTACGTGAGACCATTTTATCTACATATTAAATGATATAGTTTTATGCCTCTAGTTATTAGTTTTATTTTATCTTTTATTTTATTTTATAACTGAGTATTATATACTGCACTGTTAAAAATATTGTAATAAAAGCAGATGGCATATCTTTCAAATAGTAATCTCTCTCTGATTCTTCCTAATTTATAGACCTTCTCTCTAATTTATAGAAATATTTCAAACAAAATTCTACCAAGTTCCAATTGTGGACACATATATATCTTTTTTTATAATACTGGGGGTTGGTTTGAAACTCTTACAGATAACAATAAGGATTATAAAGTTGACTAAGCTCAGTGGTTGGTTACATATAAATAATTACCTACAGAGATATACAATTAAGACAAATGAAGAAGGTAACTCTGATAGAATAAATAATTCCAAATAAAACATAGATTTGGGAAGAGATAAAACCTCAATCATTCCCTAGTAAATAATTTAGAATAAAGTAAATCTCTACCTTCATCCCAATCAAACTCTCTGAGCTATAAATATTTGCACTTTCAAAATGTATTCTTTAATAGACTCTTGTAATTAACAAACTCTATTGTATAGTTTAATATTATCCACTGATACGATTTGACTTCCTTTACATCTTGTAGAATAAAGAAATAATCTTTTCTTATAATGCCAAATAAAGATCTCAGGGTTTTTTTTTCTGGTATTTTATCAAATAAAATAATGGTATAGTATTGCAAGGCAAATGACTGACATTCTAGCGGGCTTTAGGAACATACCTTCATAATAAGCTAATGTATCTGATTAATATCATAATAATAATCACGTAGATTACCAAAGAAAATGCTTACTTTATTCAACAAATATCTAATAAAAAAATCATGTAAATAAATTTAGAATATTTATAGCCTTTTACCTAGAATCGCATTCAAATAATAGAAGGAAAAGGGTAAATTTCATTTCCCTCTATTATCCTAAACAACACAGATAAAATACTTCATTTCATTTACAATATTTAAATTCTGATAATAGGTTAATAATGTGCAGTCTGAATTATGGATGGATACATCCATTGCAATACTTAAATGAACAGTTGTCAATTTAAAATTTTAATTAAAACAAATTGATATTTTTTTTTTATTATTAATTATTAGTAATTTTTGGATCATGAGAATTATAATTATCCGATTTGAAAATATACATTTATTTCATTTTGTGGGTTTGTGGTACCAAAGAGAAGAATTTCACACAGAAAAATACTCAAAAACTAAATTTTAATAAATTTTAAAAATACATTTATTACATTTAGACATAAAAAAAATTATTTACAAAACACTAATATCATCACAGCTTACACATCATAGCTACCAGATCCTTTCCATTTAAACTTTAAGGAGTTAATAATTTAAGTTCATTTTATGTCAAAACAATTGTTTCTTGGTTTTCAAAACTGCACAATAAAATCTATGATCATAAATGATTATGATTCCTGGCTAAATATTTATTTGAAACCACAATTTATTCTACCTCAACTAAGGCATTAAACAAACATTAAACTTGAAAATAATAATTATAATAGTTGGCTAGCTTGCACCATAAGCTAATTAATATTTTCCATATATTTCACATCCCAATGCACTTATGATATCTCATATTAAAATAATATAACAAAATTATGAAAATTAACTTCAATATATTCTATCGCTACTTCTAAATTAGCTGGCTAATATGATGATGATAACTATCATCATTACATTACAACAGCCTCACACTATGTTAATTTTAAAACTAAGGATAAATAAAATCATTCATCAGAAGTCGCACATAGTTGCTAGTTAACTTATTTTAAGTCCACTTCATCATCATCATCATCAACCATTATCAATCCACTGCAGGATGAAGGTCTCTCCAAGTTTAATCCATCTTCTCCGATCTTTAGCTTCTCTTTTCCACAACACCCCTGCACATTTTATTATTTCATCCATCCATCTCACATGTGGTCTCTTTCTGGGTCTTTACAATCTCTTGGAATCCAGTTTAAAATTTCAATTGTCCATCTATTATCATTTCTTCTAGCAATATGTCCAGCCCAACTCCATTTCAATCTTTTAATTTTTTCAATAAGGTCAGTAACACCTGTTTGTTGTCTTACCCATACATTGCGTTTTCGATCTCTTCTTGTTACTCCCAACATACATCTCTCCATACTCCTTTGAGTGGTCTGAAGTCTCTGTATTGCTCTTTTATTAAGTGTCCAAGTCTCAGATCCATAAGTAAGAACTGGTAAAACACATTTGTTAAAAACCATTCTTTTCAAACACATAGGCATATTTCCTTTTAGTATCAAGTTATTTCTACCAAAAGCACTCCAACCAAGTTTAATTCTATGATTAATTTCCTCCATTATGTTTCCATCTGTATTAATAATCTGACCTAGGTATTTGTAACTGTTAACTTCTTCTAATTCTTCATAATCAATCTTTATTTTCATATTTTGAGCAAATCGATTAAACATTACTTTAGTCTTTTTAACATTTATCTTTAGTCCTACTTTTCTACTTTCATCTGCTAACTCCTGCAACATTTCCTGCAGCTCTGAAGCATTATTTGCAAAAACAACTACATCATCTGCAAAATCTAAATGACTTAAATACTCTCCATTTACTTTCATTCCTTTAGTTTCCCATTTTAATCCACAAAATACTTCTTGCAGCACTGCTGTAAAAAGTTTTGGAGATATGGAGTCACCTTGCCTTACACCTTTCTCAATGTTGATTTTTCCAGTATCATTATGTAATCTAATTGTTGCTGTTGCATTTTTATAAATATTCTTTAAAATATGACAATATCCTGGATCTATACCTTGATGATCCAATGCTTTAATCACTGAAGAAATGTGTATAGAATCGAATGCCTTTTCATAATCTACAAATCCAAAACATAATGACAACTCATATTCATTTGTCCTTTCTATGACTTCTCTCAATACCTGGATATGATCTATTGTACTAAAACCACTTTTAAATCCAGCTTGTTCTCTTGGTTGGTGGAAATCCAAAGTTCTCTGTAGACGAGTTGTAATTATCTTGGTAAAAATTTTATATAAAACTGATAAAAGGCTGATAGGTCTGTAATTTCTAATATCTTCTTTATCACCTTTTTTAAATATTAATATTATTACTGCATTCTTCCAATCTTCCGGTACATCTTTATCATTTAGACATTTGGTATATAACTTTGCTAAAATTGTTTCTATTTCTTCACCTCCTTCTTTTAATATATCAATTATAATTCCATCATTTCCTGGAGCCTTTCCTTTCTTCATACATTTAATTGCATGTCTCACTTCTTCATTTAAAATTCTGGGCAATTCGGAAGATGTAATAGATATAGGAGGTACTTGTTCTTTATTACTATATAATTCTTGATAAAAATCTTCTACCAATTTCATGATGTCATCTCTCTTTTTAGTAATAATTCCATCTTTTTTTCTTATTGCAGATATAAATTTCCTACCAATACCAAAATGTTGTTTAACATTCTTGAGACTTTTATTTTCTTCTACAGCTTTCCTTGCTATTTCACAGTTATACTTTCTTATATCATTTTCAACTCTTTTCCGTACCATTTTACAAAATTCGAGATATTCAATTCTTTTTAATACATCATTTTTGTATATCTTCATATTCCTTCTTTTCTTCATAAATTCTCTAGTCTCAGTAGAAATTTTATTAGTCAATTGCTGCTTTTTTCTACCAGCTATCTTTGTTGCAGTTTTTAAAAGTGTATCAGTTATTTTCATATTAATTTCATTCAAATCTGAATCATGTTCAAAATCTCCTAACACTTGAAACCTATTTGTAAGTTCTAATTTAAATTCATTAGAATGTTTCTGAAGATTAGGAATATCAACTGTAAATATTGTTTTTCTCAATAATTTTTGTCTCTCTAGTTTTACATTAACACGTAACTTACACCTTACTAATCGATGATCACTTCCTGTGTTAAATTTATTAAGAACATTACAATCTTGAAATATGTATTTCCTGTTAGTCAAAATATAATCCAATTCTGCTGTACCTTCATTTGGATGCTTCCATGTCCATTTCCTTTTAACATTTTTCTCAAAAAATGAATTCATAATATAAAGTTTTTCTTTTTCTGCAAACTCCACAAGTCTATGTCCTCTCTCATTTCTATTACCATAACCAAAATTACCTACAGCAATTTCATCTTTCATTTGTCTACCAATTCTAGCATTAAAGTCTCCCATAACAATTTTAAAATGTTGTTTACTCTGATCAAAAGCCTTTTGTACATCCATATAAAAATCTTCTACTACTTCATCACTATGAGAACTTGTTGGGGCATAAACCTGAATTATCTGCATTTGGTATCTGCTATTAAGTTGTATAACTAATCTTGCCACTCTGTCCGATACACCATCAATCTCCACAATATTGTTCTTCCACTTTTTATTTATAATGAATCCTACTCCACTTGTATTTCCAATATGTGTGCCTTTATAATAGAGTATATGTCCACTTTTTAAATCAATTGTTTCTTCACCTTTTCTTCTAACTTCACAAAGTCCAATAATGTCCCATTTAATATAAGACAATTCTTCTTCTAATTCTTGCAATCTTCCTTCACTTGAAAGTGATCTGCAGTTGTAAGTACCTAAATAAAAAGTCGTCATCAAATGGCAGCCTGGGTCCACAATCAGGGGATTCTTAGCACCCTCCACCTTCGGCCACCAACCGCTGCCTTGGTTGGTGACTTTACAGCCTCCTGGGAATAAGGGCCATGCTTTATTTTTGTCTGTCATAATTGTATATATGTATTGGAAAAATATTTATCATTTACACAAACATTCATTCTGCCTTATCAGGCACTGAGAAGAAAGACCATGGTGTTTCTTGATCTTAAACTCAGAGGTAAAAAGCCAATAAACTCACCATGCTGGCTAATGCATGTTGGTGAGCAGCCCATCCATGTTCATATACTATATGAATAATCACATAGTAATAACAGCTGCAACGACAAGAATGTATGAAGTGGACATTAGGAATTTGCCCTGCTCGGTTCCTTTAAGGCCTCCAAGAGGAATCAAATGGTCTCCTTTCAGTTAATAGCAAACTCCTTTCTGCAGCCAAAGTCCACTTAATAATATTAAATTTAAAATTTATGGAACTTACATACCCCTCGGCGAATATTTCCATATGACGTCTATAAATAGCATTGAGTCTGCATATTCCCATCATGCTATACTTTAAATTAAGGAATTAATTTGTTAAATCTTGTGGATTTACTTGTATACTATTGGAAAAACACAGTAGCACAATACGAATATTATTATGATCAACCAAAACACTGAAAATTACTACCTCAACAACTAGCTATCATTGCCATAACTTTTATAAATATAAGAGTATACACCTTCTGTGGTGGACAATCTAGTCTTACAACTAGCACATAAAGGAAAAAAAACACTAAGTAAGCTGCTTAGAGCAAGACACCTGACTATAATAATGGTGGCTACCATGCTTATCTCACAAGCATAAGTGAAGAGGAAGGCACAGTCTTAC
Organism: Epiperipatus broadwayi; assembly: GCA_028023455.1. Taxonomy (NCBI): domain Eukaryota; kingdom Metazoa; phylum Onychophora; class Udeonychophora; order Euonychophora; family Peripatidae; genus Epiperipatus; species Epiperipatus broadwayi. Next base: position 7,767,290 of record JAQFVV010006234.1, read on the forward strand.
TACCTAAGAAAAGGGAAAACACACCAAAGACAAATGATTCTCTCCATGGAATCTAACTAAATAAGCTATATAAAATTTTATGGGAACACTGTCTTCTCATGGCAATACCTTTAATAATAATGGGAGATAATTTCCATCCCATAAACATCACTAACTATTTCTTACAATGGCAAGATACCAATTTATCCCTAATGATAAAGATTAATGGCTTGTATCAATATTCAAATCCACACATTAAATAATATCCGAAACCCACAAGAAAATATAAGTTAAAGTGACTATAAATACATAAAAATAGCATAGTAAATATTTGCATAAGATCAGAAATACGCTCATGAATAATGAGCACAATACATATTTATGAAATTAAGTGGACAGATTGACGCAATAGATATTATTAAATGGTTAACGAAATAAATTTGTTCTCAGAAAATTCAAAAATTAATTTCTGCTGTGAATGATATTAAGACAATTATTAAAACTTCTGATAAACACACCTGTAATGATTATTTGTCCTAATTTATAAAGAATAGGCAATTTTAAATTAAACCTTTCACTAACATATATAAAATTACCAGTGTGTAATAAAATCTCTACACACTTTATTGTAAATTCCTTGAGACAATTTCAGATGGTAAAGTAAGATACCTTGACATATAAAATAAAGCATAAAATATATAACTATTATTTTACTTTTTTTTTAAAAAAAAAATGAAGATTACAATAATAATGATGATAATGATAAATTCAGTTCATTAGTAAAGCTTCCTCCACAGTAGGTTGAGAATTTACGGTGCAAGATCCCACGTCGTTAGCTATGGGAATAAAATCTAAGCATTATTATTTTTCAGACCAACATATTATTTATTTTTCTTAAAAGAAACTTGAAAGCAGCTACCACTTCACTATGATGGAAGACAAGCACACAAATACGATATACTACATTAAACATGAACAGATATGACACAATTTAATATTAACTAGCTAGTTTGAATATGACAATTTTGTACAATTATTATTAACTAAAATTTTAGTAGTTATCCACGGTTTAATTGAAAAAATATTTTATTAACAGTTTTCCGCTCTTTCTGAAGAAGCAGATGATAAACAAACATTGCCGCCATAAATAAAATGATATGCCAATTTTCATTAACAAATTTTTAATTTTCAGAAAACAGTATTCAATTTCTCTATGTTTTTTTTATCATTTAAACATTTGTTTTTGTTTTTTTAAAGTTAATAATTAAGACTAAAACATTTATTTAAATTATTTTAGTTTTGAACAGTTTTAACATTTTTATTATTATTATTTTTTTAACTTGGTCTTAAATTTACTGCCACTAAGACTACGATTTATTAGCACAAAATGATTGTTTATCATTTTCCATATGATTTCAGTTAAGATTATAATTTTCATTTGTTGAAAATTTGTAGAGTTAAATTTTAAATTAGAAGTATTATTTAGGCACATTATATTATGAAATTTAGACCGTTTAGTTTAAAGAAAGCATAAAACTTGATACCTTAATCTCTCTCAGCAATCCATTATATGTGAAGACTTTAAGGAAAAATATAGTTTATACTTGTTTTAAAAACAAAAAGGCAAATAATAAAAGTTACACTGTTTTTTTTCTTCTTATTAGGACAAGACTCCAGGATCAAACTCAAGACAATCCCCTCAGTTCCGCGCTCTTTTCTTCAATATAAAAAAAAAAAACCAATATCACGTGTCAACATTCTGTGTTTCAATTTCAAGGTTAATAATAAATCAACTACTTAACAGGAATAAAGTTGTTGTTTTTTTTAATAAAAATAATAAACAAAAAATACGTGTAATAATTTATTGATTTTCATATTTGGATTTTTGTTTCTATCAGAAGTTTTAGAATAATAAATATTTTGTTTGCCAAGTTTTATTATCTATTTTATTTTGAAAAGTTAATAAATAAATTGAAAAATAAAGATCAAAAAAGTCAATATATACACTCATGCATCCACACACACCTAAGAGTTTGAAGCTAATCTTATTTAAGGCAAGCGTCTTTTAATAATCCACTTCAACTTTAAATAACTAAATGCTACTGAATTATTTTAAGACTTAACTGAAGTATAAATTATGAAGGTGATTAAATGAAATAGTTTAATTAACTCATTCAATTAAATAACCCAATAAGTTTTCAACACTAAAATTAAAATATTCATTCAGCTAGCTTTCTTACTTTATTTTAACTTTTATAAAATTTTTACATTACGAACGCACACTTGATTAAGTTTTAATTACATATGAATAGTAGTTATATATTTTTTTAAATATCTTTTATTAGATAACTATTTAACTATAAATATATGCGATATTGCTTATTAAGTGAGACCATTTTATCTACATATTAAATGATATAGTTTTATGTCTCTAGTTATTAGTTTTATTTTATCTTTTATTTTCTTTTATGACTGAGTATTATATACTGCACTGTTAAAAATGTTGTAATAAAAGCATGTGGCATATCACATGGTTATAATATATATTCTAACCTAATAAAAAGAAAATCCAATCTAAATATGATGACATAAATAACATATATTGGGCTTTCTATAAACAACTATAGATCTGTAATAATAAAACATGAGCTATGCTCAGTGGTCAGTTATTTATAAAGAATTCAGCTGCAGAGATATGCAGTTAAGACAAGGAAATAAATTCAAAGAATAAAATAAATTATTATAAGTAAAATAAATAACTTGGGAAGAGAGACAAAACTGCAATCATTCCATAATTAACAATTTACAATAAAATAAATCCCTTTTCCTATTAAATATACATTCTCTGCGCTATAAACATCTGCACTTTTAAATAACAATGATATGTTCTTATTGGCTCTCACATTCTTCTCTAATGTCTTTAAAAATGCTTTGTAAATTATTTGCTAATATGATCTTAAATGAACTTTACTCTTGCAGAGTGAAATGAAAATGAAAACTATAATTTCTCATAGTACAAATAAAAATAAAGTTTTTCTTATGCCTCAACCGTTATAATAGCAATGACAATCAATAACTTTAAAATAATATCAAATAATGATGATAATCTCAGTGTTCTTTCGTATATCTTTGGATCTGCTCGATAGTATTGTGTTATCAGCATGGCCAACATTCTAATAGGCTATAGGGAACATTCACTTAAGATAATGTCTCCTAGCATTAAATAACTACAATTATAATTACATTATAAAAGAAAATTGATAAATATGACTACTAATAAACAAAATAATGGCATAAAATTTGGAATAATTTAGCCATTTATCCAGGACATCAGCCCGAATAATAGAAAGACAAAAGGACCTTTTATATCATTCCATCATCCATGACAACCCAAAAAAATAATCACAACTAATTGTTTTCATAATTTGACTGAGAAAATACATGGAATAATGTGGAGCCAGAATTAATAATATGAAATAAAATTCATTTCAATGTCAAATAAAGGTTTAATCTGAGATGTGCAATTTTTATTTTTATAGTAAAACTCTCCTAAAGCAATTGTAATCAAAATAAAATATCAGGCTCAGCATAAATTTGTTTATCTGGTATATTATTACTTATCTGGCATATTAAGTTCTGTAGAATTTGAAATGGTCTAGGGCTCAAGAAAAATGTTTTACAAACATTTTGCAAACACACACTTACTTCACGTATAGTAAATAAAGCGACAGCAAAGATTGAATAAAATACTATAATCTATTAATAACACAACATAAAAATAATAAAAAAATCTTAAATGCTACAAATAGACACTGTCACCATGAAGGCATAGTGACATAATATCTAGATAATGCCCTTTCAATTACGATTACAGTAAATTAAAAAAAAATGTAAGCCAAGTATTTAGACTACAGCTATTTTTTTTAACAAAAACCCTAATACAATATATTCTTATAAGTTTGAAATTAAACTATTAAACTGAAGTAACCAGCTGAAATGTACAGCTGATATAATACTACACTGAGTTAACAATATTTCGAAAGTTACATTAAACAAACGCTTAATTTAAAATAGACAAATAATAGCAGTTTCAATTTAAATCTTATAAAAGGTTCTGTAAAATAAATCTCTTATTTTAAATCATTGGCTAGTTATTTTTATTATGATATGGAGTACACAAACAGAACTAAATATTATTTGTTTCACTAATATGAACTGAGTTCAAATACTATTCTCTTTAAAAATATTAAACTTTATTGTTACTGAGTTAACTAAACGCTGGTTTGTAATTAAGAAAAATTATGAATGGGTACGGGTTATTCATCTGAAGGCATACAGACAAATTAATATATAACTTAATGTCCGCATAAAAATAATAGTTATTTTAACTATGGATGAATTACAATTCCAGAGAAGAATATTTCTCAGCTACTGATGAAAATAAAACATTGTGTTTGAAGATTCCTTTAATAGCTAAGTGTTTTAAAATACACAGTTTTAGATTAATTCGATTCAATTTGTTTGCTTGTGAACTACTAGCAAGGCTCAGTAGCTTAATACAGATATTGATCCAAATCACTAAGGATCTACTAATGATTAAGTGCACCCTGAGAATATGTCAAATATAATATCTATCCTTGCCATAACATATAAATAGAATATGACAATCTGCACCTACTATGGTAAAAATATTCTAAATTCATATAAGGGACAAAAGTATTGAATAATATATCCAGGACAAACATGTTTTCAAAAGGATTGGTGGTCTCCAGGTCTATCTCTCATGCAAAAATATAAAGGTGACATTGTTTCACCACCTAAAAAAAAGGAACACACACCAAAATTTAACCCTCTCATGGGATTAAGATATACTAGCTATATCAAAAGATCGTATAAATTCTAGATAGTCAACTCTATGGGACATAGCCACACTGGCTATATGAATATACTAGAATAAGATATCAAAATAATCCACTCATGGAGAATACAACACACTATGCGAATAACACCTCCATTCTGCAAAGCACAACACACAATAAATAGCTAAATACGCTGATATTAAGCATATATCAACTCTAAACTTAGGAAAGACAGTAGAATACACTAATAATAATAAATCTATAACGAAAATGTATATTTCAATCAATATCTGAAACTAATGAATGAAAACATGTCTCAGTCATACGACTGTTAAAAATACGTTAAATAGTACAACAAATTTAAATCTAAGCAAGGAATATTAAACAGCAATGTATAGTATAAACTCTAATATTAAAATAAATTGGATGTACTAATAAAGAATAAGTATTAATAAATTAACTAACTAATGAAATAGAAATTCTGTTGAAACTTTAAATGAAAAATATGTTGTTATAACATAATATATAAAATTATCCCCTTCTGATAAATTTAAAATACTGTTTACCTGTTGAAGATATATAACACATATTTTAAATACCCTAGTATGCACGGTTAATATCTCCAGTTGCATGTAAAATAAACCAGATATATTTTATAGGTATACCTTCATATCAAATTTAAACTTGACTAAATATAACAGAAGGAATGCCTATCATTTACTATAAACCTGTAAATATTACATAATAAATTTAAACATTAACATAAATTAACATTCTAAAAACAAAAATAAAATTTTACCAAATAATTTTTTAAAACCTTAGTTCTTCAGCAGGACTGCTTTTCGCGCTGAGGTATCGGTTAAGGTAAAGAAGAAGCTAGAACATTGAAGAAATTTCGCACATTTTCCAGAAATTATAAAGCATCTGAACATGTTCAACTGTAACCACTACAGCTAATGGTATGTGTTAGATAGAGAAATGTGGCACTTATCCTCCCTTCCATAATGGCTACCTGCTTCTCTCCCATTTTATAAAATATTTTTCCTAAATTCATTTTACTTTTATCAAGATATACTTTTTCTTAAAATAAAATCACATGATTTAAACAATCAGACTTTAACTTTAGAAATGATGTAAGATTATACACGCACACATGCACATATTCGTAATATATATATATATAAATAGTAATCAATATTTCTTACTGCTGTCAAGGCAACGCCCTCATCTTTTAACAGCAAGAATGGAAATTCACTCTTACTAATAGTCCATTGAATATACATGGAAACTTAAAAATTGCAACTTGACTACAGATAATGAAATATTGATACAATGAAGCTTAAATAAACCTCTTTTAAACACGAAATAAACATGTCCATATAGTTCAGACTAATAAATAGTCAATTATAACATTACAAACTGCAATACTTTTAAATTGCTCATGTATTATTAAGTGAAATAATGTTCAAAGCTAAATGGGATAATTATATAACCATTAGAAGCCAAACAGTAACTACCTAAATATTCACAATAAACATAGTAATCAATATTTGTTACTGCTGTCAAGGCAACCTTCTCACCTTTAATAGCAAGAATGGAAATCCACTCTTACTAATGATCCATTGAATATATATGGACACTTAAAGATTGCAACTTGACCACAGAGAATGAAATATTGATATAATGAAGTTTAAAGAAACCTCTCTTAAACATGAAATAAACTTCATTGTATCATTATTTCATTCTCTATGGTCAAGATGCAATCTTTAAGTGTCCTATATATTCAATGGACCATTAGTAAGAATGGGATTTTCATTCTTGCTATTAAAAGGTGAGAAGGTTGTCTTGACAGCAATAAGAAATATTGATTACTATCTTTATTGTGAATGTTTAGATGGGTACTGTTTGTGTTTGGTACCTAATGGTATATATATATATATATATATATATATATATATATATATATATATATATATATATATATATATATATATATATATATATTGTACCCTCACTTCCAGAAGATATATAATAATAATAAATTTGTCTAGCTCAGATAAATAGTTATGCTCGTTTTAAATGTATCTAATCCATAAGAAATATATTCTATAATACTGTATATTATTAAACTAGCTCTAATTAATAAGTAATAATATTGTTCGGTTTCATAAATAAATAAATAAATATGTAATAAAAATCATGAGAGTATGAAGTGAGTTTATATGTGGCAATATGAATACATTGAGCCAATATCCCACAGGATATTACCTCAATGGCATAAGAATATTATCCTCCCTCCTATTATATCAAACACTAAATCTATAGCATTCCCACGTCTTCAATAATTAATTAATTAATTAATATTATCTCAATAAATTAATCTTCATCTCTCTATCTAAATAATCTAGCTCAAATAATCTTAGGTTCTTTTAACATAATTCTAGGCAATTATAATTTCGGTAATTATGCATGAATAGGGATTTAATATCATTCTCAAATACATGTGACTAATACATAAATAATAATAATAATAATCTTTAATGTATAATTTAATTTTATCTATTTTCCCATTATAACACTAATCATGAATAAGAATAATAAATAATATGATATAATTTTTCTCTTCACATGGCATCCTATAAATATGTGGTATAATCTTATAATCTGATAATATGTGGCAACCAATAATACTATAATTCTGTGGAAATATCTTATAGTTACTCTATGACCATAATAATAATAATATAGCAAATGAATTTTCTTAAATAAATCATATCAAGAAAATACTAATGTTTTTAAATAATAATCTTATTTATGTGGTTCAAATATCATATTTAAATTCAAATCATCTGTGATTGTAAATCTGTGATGTGGAAAAATTGAATCAACACTAAGATTTACAAAACAAGTTTAACAAATTTTATTAATAACTTCAACAATGAACTTATGTACATTATTTACATTACTAATGAACTTTATATAATCACATTTCTGTAGTTTTCCAAAAATAAACTATAAAAAAGAAAAGAAGATATGGAACATTAAAAAAATATCTATTATTAAAATATTATAATGTATCTCTGATAAATGTACATTAATTTGGTAAACTCAAGATACAAAATGAAAAATTAACCCGTTTAATATTCATCTATTAACTTGTACTTAGTTCTTTAAAAATAATTTAATATATCATGTAGTCATTCCCAACTTAATAACAACGTGAATAAATTCAATTAACAACATAGCGGTCCAATTATACTACTTATTGAATATTAATTTAATATCAGATAAAATGTATGTGCTGGTGTATATCATTGCTAGTGAATAGCATTTACAAAAACTATCTGTATCATTTTATTACTTGTCAAAAAATATGCATTATATGTACGTTTTAAAATACTTAACAGTTATTTAATATTTTCACAAACCAACTTTAATTATCACTTACACATCTTTATCAAAAAAATAATCAATTTCGAATATGAAAATTTTATGATTCTTTTCCTGATAAACATATTCTTATAATCTTTGTATTCATCTCTATCTTCATTCCAAATAAGACAACCTATCTTATCCTTTTCAATACGATCCACACCTCCAAAATTATTTATCATTTCCTACTCTAAATACAATCCTATACGAGGTAATACTAGAAATTTTGATAGTGAACAGATGCGTAGGTATATAAAACAAATTAGAGTCTAAACTTACTAGTACCTCTATTATATAATCATCATAGTAACAGTTATAAGAAATGAAGTATGACTTATCTGTCTAATAACCTCCACCACAAAACATAATGTCCAGGCTATATATTCAGCTCTATGGAACATTTAACTTCAACACAAAGAAAACTCTGCCATGGAAAATATAGGAATTACAAGGTAAAGTCATCTATACTTGCATAATCATTATCGTCGATTATCCTTGTTCCCATATTATTACTTCCTACATAAAAACAACATCTTGGTTTCATTTAACTTACTTCCAAGTCAAGATCCTTATAACTCCTTTAGAGATTTACCACTCTACATAAACATAAATCTAAGATTCTTACACATCTCTACAACAATAAATGAATTCGCATACAAGTAACAACCTAATTGCACAATAAGAAAATTACTTTATTCCTTTAATAGTTCTTGAACCAAGATATAAATAATCAGTATTGATATAATACTTCAACACTTCAACCACTTAAAATAAGCATTTAGTTCAATCATGATAGAATCATACAATTATATTCCCATTATGTTAGAATATATTTATAATATAAGATAAAAGTAAGCATCTTTTTTATAAATAAATAAACTCCTATGAGCTCTTTGTATGCATCTGTATTTATACATTCTTACACATTCATACAAAAAATGACAATACTTTGACCATTTAAAATAAAAAAAACACATCACAAAATCATTAATATTTTTATAATTATTACCATAAGTGATATCTCCATTGGTTAATCATTTAATTGTCGTTTCTGGTCCACAAACTAAGTAAAAACTTGCATAGTATATCTATCATTCATTCAATACTATTACACTTAAAATATTAAGTTTTTTTAAAATTATTAAATTTTTTTTAATAAAAGTCTAAGCATTATGCTAGTAAGTAGTTTAATATTTTTATGTTCCTTTCCTATCTCTAACCCATGAATAAGCATTAACACTAAGATTACTAAAAATAATAATTCAAAAGCATATTTACGAAAACAAAACTTTGTTCCTAGAGTTCATTAAAGAAAAATCTTTGTTTCCCTCTTGGGTGTTTCAACTTCCCAGCGCTTGTTGATGAAAACTTCTACAGATGCCAAAATCATGCATGATCTGTTGGTTCCACTTTAAAAAAAAATGAACGACAACTTTAAAAATAAAATAAAATAAGGTAAGTCAACTTTTAAAATATCCGATTGATTCATAAATAACCATGGATTTCCACAACTAAGAGAACAATCTGGATTTAAAAGTGGTTTTAATACAGTAGATCATATCGAGGTATTGAGAGAAATTATAGAAAGGACACATGAATATGAGTTGCCATTATTCTTAGGATTTGTAGATTATGAAAAGGCATTTGATTCTATAAACATTTTTTCAGTGATTAAAGCATGGATCACCAAGGTGTAGATCCAGGATATTGTCATATTTTAAATATTTATAAAAATGCAACAGCAACAATTAGATTACATAATGATAATAGGAAAATCAACATTGAAAAGGGTGTAAGACAGGGTGACTCCATATCTCCAAAACTTTTTACAGCAGTGCTGCAACAAGTATTTTGTTGATTAAAGTGGGAAGCTAAAGGACTGAAAGTAAATGGAGATTATTTAAGTCATTTAGATTTTGCAGATGATATAGTTATTTTACAAATAATGCTTTAGAGCTACAGGAAATGTTGCAGAAGTTATCAGATGAAAGCAGAAAAGTAGGACTAAAGATAAGTCTTAAAAAGTCTAAAATAATGTTTAATAGATTTTCTCAAAATATAAAAATAAAGATAGATTATGATGAGTTAGAAGAAGTTAACATTTACAAATACCTTGGTCAGATTATTAATACAGATGGAAACATAATGGATGAAATTAATCATAGAATTAAACTTGGTTGGAGTGCTTTTGGTAGAAATAACTTGATACTAAAAGGAAATATGCCTATATATTTGAAAAGGAAGGTTTTTAATAAATGTGTTTTGCCAGTTCTTATTTATGGATCTGAGACTTGGACACTTAATAGAAGAGCAATACAGAGATTTCAGACCACTCAAAAAGTATGGAGAGATGCATGTTGGGTGTAACAAGAAGAGATCGAAAACGCAATGAATGAGTAAGAGAACAAACAGGTGTTACGGACCTCATTGAAAAAATTAAAAGGCTGAAGTGGAGTTGGGCTGGACATATTGCTAGAAAAGATGATAATAGATAGACAATTGAAATTTTAAACTGGATTCCAAGAGATTATAAAAGATCCAAACAAGACTATATGTGAAATGTATGGATGAAATAAGAAAGTGTGCAGGAATGATGTGAAGAAAACAAGCTAAGGATAGGAAAAGATGCATTGAACTTGAAGAAACCTTCATCCTGCAGTGGATTGATAATGATTGATGATGATGATATATATATAGATAGATAGGTGATAGGTTAATTCAAGTAAACATGAAGCAAGTATATCTGCATGCAGATATTACAACCTATCTAAAATAAATTTTGAACTCAAATAAAGCACAAGAACACTATGGATACAAACGTGATTTTAGCAGATGGATTATAGTCAAATATTAAAAGATATTATAAAAAAAATAAATGATTTTGTATTATCCTCATGGTTGTAATTTTTAAATTATGAAAAAAACATTCTATAAATACTTCCATTGTAATTAAAGTTGTTGATCATCAAAATATAATCTCAGGATGTGGTCATATTTAAAAAAAATATTTATTAAAACTTGCAGCAGAAATTATTGCAATATATCGGCACTAAGATTTAAAATGTGTAGCTAAGAGAACAAAAATAGAGAGAAATTATTTAAGTAATCGAGATTTTGCAGGTGATGTGATTAATTTTCCAAATAATGCTTCAAAACTACAGGAAATGTTTCAAGAGTTATCGGTAAAGTAAAACCAAAGATAAATGCTAAAAGCATTAAACTAAAGTTCAATGGAATTTGACTGAAAAAACAGATTGATAATAATGAATTAGAAGAAAGTAGCTATTTCAAAGATCTTGCTCATATTATTAGTATAGATGAAAATCTAATAGAGAAAATTAATCATAGAATTAAACTTGGATTCAGTATTTTTTAAAGAAATAATATTAAAAGGAATTATGCTTGTGTGTTTGTACATGAATGTTTTTACTAGATGTGTTCTACTAGTTCTTATGAATTTTAGAAGTGGGCACTTAAAAGAAAAATATTTTAAATATTTGAGACTATTTGTTGATGCATGAATGGTATGGATTGAAGTGAATACTTTGGGTCAGAGCATGAACAAATATCATCGACATCATTTAAATAATTTAGAGACTGATCTAGAAATGAGATGTACATATTGCTAGAAGAGATGACACAACATAGACAATTAAATTGTTAAATTGGATTACAAAAGATTGTAAAATATCTAGATACAAATAACAAGACTTATAGATGAAATAAGAAAGATTGTTCGTGAGCCTTGAAGAGAAGTAGTTACGGATTGGAAAGTGTGGATTAAAATTAGCGAGTCCGTTATTTTGCAGGGGATTCGTAATCGTTGAAAATCTGAATGGTGATTAATTTATAGCTTGTTAGAAACATAATTTGAGTAATTTGTTGTACTTTTATGTATTATTTAAAGTTATCCTTATCCAAAGGACAGTTAAAAATTGACTGTTGTAATCGGTTTTCTTTCTCTTAATCATAACGTCTAGTTTAAATCTAAGAAAAACAGAAAAATATATAGAGTTGTAATTTTTTCTAGAAGTTTAAGAGTTTATTCAGATATATGTTCCAATGTAATTTTTTTTTAATAGTTGTCCCAAACAAGTTTCAACGTTATCATTGAGTAGGTATTAAGTGAAAATATATTTAATCATTAACTACAAAACGTTGTCATTTGTCCAGTTTTTGAAAACAAGTTATCAAAAAACGTAATAACTCCCGAATAACAACACAGCATGTAAAGAAATCATTTGATCACAGGATATAATTATAAACATAAGTGAGTGTAGGGGAGTTCAAATATTCGGAACTCTTTAGTACAAAAAAGTAGACTGAGAAATCATTACTATTATAATTTTTACACGTTTTAATTTCAAAATCCTGAACAATTTAAAACAATATTAATGCGATTATAGGTAAAACATTTCTGTAACAGTTATTTATATTTTTTTAGAGTTTCCTGCTTATCCCCCTAATATTAGTTTACAAGGAGAAAGTTCAGTTCGAGAAGGTGGAACAGTTGTTGGTCTGTGTGAGCTGCATATGATTTCACCTGAACCAAATTTAACCTGGTTTGTTAGAAGTGAAAAAAGTAGTATTATCGTCACACCAGAAACTACAATTAATCAAATGGGTGATTTTTATAATATAAGTAGTGTAGTAAAATTACATATTGGAGATAAATTATTTGCAGACGTTGTAAAAACTACTCTAACATTTATTTGTAAAATACAGTATAAGACCGTCTACGCAAAAAGCAGTCGGTTTCAGGTGAGAGGTAAGTCATGTAATTTTAATTTCTGTATAAGTTAATATATTTTTGTTTAAATTTGCTTATGCATATTTGAAGCTTTGGACATTTGACGTTGTTTATATAAGCCTTATAATCATGACGATCCAGTAAATAAGCCATCAAACATCACACGATCACCATTCTTTATTCTTACTACTGTATGGAGTGTTTTGCCTCAGCAAATAAACGACGGTTTATCAAAGTCTGATGATGTAAACCGATTTCTGGAAACAACTAAGACCAGAAAAAATACTATATTATTGCACAAATCAGAATACCAAAGTATCATTTAAATTAACGTACCAATAAGACTTCTTGGTTATATCAATGCTATTTTTATCTGACAAATAAATTAGCATTGACATAAAAAGAGGTGTTATTTAACAAAATCATTTAGATGGTTATTTGGAAATCTGGATTATAAATTTTCATTACCATATTTCACATCACCTTGCCTTCAAATAGTGGACTAAGCAGATTCCATCTTATCTAGATCGGATTGAGCATTTACAGATAGATAATGCATAGCCAATGTCAATAACGGGTGAATAGATCATGAGGCTCACTGAATCTAAATGTTTCTATTAAAGGTGGGTATCTCACAATATATAGTTAGTCTTTTTGAAAGTGGGATCTGAGAACTTCTGCCACAAAGCTGAAAGGCAGAATATACATTCATCAAAGAATTACTAACACAGAGCTGAAAGACAGAATCTCCATTTACCAGGCAATAGCTATAAAATTAATTGGGTTGATGCAGCAAGGTAAGTCTGCATTAGAAACCAGAAGCTGTTAGAACCCAAAATTATCATGAGGCAAGCTTCCATAGTACACCTGAAGTAAAATTAGACCTACGTATGAGGCAGACTGTCAAGGTACAGCTGGAAGTAGTAGGAGACTTATAAGAATAATTGCAGTCCCTTCTGTCATAGCTTGCCCTAGAACTAGGAGCTATATCTATCCAATGGTAGCGGGCACAATATAGCCGTTGTAAAATAAATATATTGTAATTACAAAAGTGTGCATTTGTTTATATGTTATTAATAAATGTAGTATAAAACATATTCACCCACGTATGTGTTTATATGTTTAACCACGTATAAGCATAACAGTCGACTCAGTCAACAGGATATTTTTAGAATATATATATAATTAAAATCACCCTAAAATTCACAACTCAACCAGAATAGCCAAAAATATGAACTCCAAATTACTATAAGTGGCTTTACTGCTCCAAGAGATTTTTCAAGTGGAAAGAATTACAAAATAATATTTTGAAAACTACACATTACCCACAATTCCACTTTCCCCCATCCATTCTTAATATTAAAAGAACATTTAAATAAGTTAATTGCTTTAGAATTATATATTTTAATAATAAAGATTTTTTAATTTTTTATTTATCTCAAATAAAACAACCTTAGCTTCATCAAAATTAATAGCGGTACATGTATATTTTACATGGATGAAAGAACTGACATTTTTATTTCCTATTTGCATTTCTTTATTTAAGCTCCAACAACTCCGTTCTATATATATCTTCTTACAAAAATGAGGGGTAACATACACTACTCCAGGAGTAGTCTTTGTATCAAAAATTTCCTTTGCATTATTTAATAAATTATTCAAAGTAATACCCCTTTTCCATGCAATTTTCATATTTCCAAACAAAGTATTATTTTTACATACAATTATATAAGAAGGAAATTTAAATGGCAAGAAATAAAATCATATTTTTTAATAAAGCTAAGTTGGTCTTCTTTGAGAGAAATGAAATAAACAGAAGAAATCTTTATTATCAAAACTTTATAATTCTGAACTAATTAACTTATTTAAAAATTCTTTTAATATTAAGGATCGATGGGAAGTAAATGAAATTGTGGGTAATGTGTAGTTTACATATGTTGTTATTTTGTAGTTCTTTCCACTTGGGAAATCTGCTTGTAGGAATGAAATTATTGGGAGTGGATTTTGGTTAGTCTGATCAATTTTGATTATTTATTGATTAGTTAGCTTTAGGCTTTTAATGTTTATATATATATATTAGTTAGCTTTAGGCTTTTAATGTTTGTATATATATATATATATTGTAACAGTATTTAATATGCTGTTAAATTATTTTAAAATGAAAATAAAAAGATCGTAAATAAAAATTGATTTATTAAAAATAAAAAAACTTAACTTAAAAACTGAAAATTAAAAGTTGTTTAACATATATATAGATCGTACAGATGGACAACTTTAAAAACTATTTTAAAATAAAAGTATTTGAAAGTATTTTTTTTTATATATATAAAAAGTAAAGATTGACATTTTTTAAAATAGAAGTAAATGATTTTTATTATATTTAATCTTAGAAAATGGAAATGATTTTTTTTTAATTAAATGATTGTTTTCGCAAACTAGCCCTTGGGGCACTTAAAATAATTTAAAAGATCACATAAGAGAATAAAAAGAATTAGCTTGACCAATGGAAGCACCAAGCCACAGCACGGACCAAAAAAGAGACTCTAGGATTAGTGACGTCTTGTTAAGAGGCTAATAAAAATATAAAAGCCAAAAATATTATTATTAAAAATTGTTGTCTGATAGGCTGACTACTAAGCTATATATGAATGGTAGGTGTATTGCAGATTTCACAATGTAGGAGTCTGCAATAGGTTTAATTTCTTGACAACCAGCTGATTCCTCTCTATGACAGTTATGGACCAAAAGGAATGCATTTAAAAAGGACAAGCAATCTAATAAGTGATTACAAAGATGGACCTCTAAATCTGCAGAATCCAGAAAGTATAAACGTTTTTGCTTATCAAGTAGGAACTTTTTCTAAATTTGCAATGAGTAATTGAAAATAAGAACTCTCATCTGACCTAAAGAATTCAAAATCAGTTATTAATATTTTTTCTGCATATGTTTACTTAATTATTTCCATTTCTTTTTTTGTTATATGTTAATTGGCTAAATTATTTAAATGTATTAAATTTAAGTTGGATATAGATGGCTGCATAGATTCGTTAACGTTTAATTATTTGCATATTGATTAAAATATATAATACTCAGTAAATATGATACCTCATGTTGAGTATCTAAAAATGTATTTATTCATATATCTTTAAGTTATTTGTGTCAATGTGGCATCTTATGATGAATGCCATTGGGTTTATTGTAAATTTCCCTCTGCAATTCCATCAATAGTTTTATATTTTAATTGTTTATGTTTATTTTAAAGGGTTTTTATTTCAGTCTATTTGTTTTGTAATTAGGTCGGTGCTGGTGGAGCGATATATGGGTGTTTATATCAATGTAATGTGAAACATGTTTAGCATACAGTGCATAATGCCCAACTGAATGCATGACCCAAAGATGTAGTCATTACATTGCAATGGACACATACATATTTCCTGCACCATTGACCCCTTTGTTAGCTCTATGGATATGGACTATAAGTCAGCAGATAGACTGCTCTCTCCCATATGTAGCACTTCCCTTTAATTATTGTATATACATGATTCCTTCTCCAGAAAGATGCACATTCCTGTACTGGATGAGGATCATGTCCATCAAATAATATCATGTTGTCAGATGCACATTCTTGTCAGCATGGTTTTATGCTAGCATCTTCATATTGCATTGGTAGTGACTATATATCTGGAAGCAGGCATTGGTTTACCTACTAACTTTTAGTCTGAGATTGAACGATTGTTCTGAAAAGTTTTTAATGGAGTAATCTATGTAGCCTATCTCTACTCAACATTCTAAAGTAAAATTTATTAAAATGTCCACTGAGTAATCTATATAGCCTATCTACACTCAACATTCTAAAGTAAAATTTATTAAAATGTCCATCTGTGCGAATTTTTTTTAATAATTTAAATTAAAAAATAATAATAATAACCAAATTAATATTAAAATCTAAGCAAGATAAATTTTATTCCTCAATTTTAAATGTTTATATATATATATATATATGCATTAATAAATATTAATGCATATATATATATATATATATATATATATATATATGCATTAATAAATGTTTTGCCATGGCTTTTATTTTTTAATATTGAAGATATATTTTAAATAAATAATATATCTCTGCTGCTCTGTGAGCTAGTGACTAGAGCTGACAGTCATAATAAAATATATATGTAAAAAATAGACGTTAACAGTACAAATCTGCCTACTATATAAATTTTTCAGGTTTGAATGGTCCCCAACTGTATATATAACAAAATAAATGTCCGCTAATATCAATAATACAATAACGAAACTTAAATATATTCCGAACAACGGTAAACAATTTATAATATAATATAAATAAAAACTCAATAAAAACTCATAAAGAAATATTTTCAATTATATTCATAATCATTTTCAACCCAACTTTCAAAATGGAATCATCTATTACCAACCAGAAACACATGTCGATTTCAATATCCCACAATTCATTAATCCTAACATTTGCTGACTGTCTGTTTATTATTGTATTTTTATACCTACTAATAAAAACTGCCTCTTTAATTTTTCTTTTTTCATTATCTCTCTCTTGGCCTAAAATTTTTATTTTATTTATATCAAAATTAAACTTAAAATTACAATTTCTATCATGATCATAAAAAACAGATTCAGTATATATCTTGACTTCATTATTATTATCATTACATATCTGTACATTTTTCAAAACTCTTTTATATAACAATTTATGTTCTTTAATTCTTTTTTCCATATTACATCTAGATTCCCCTACATATGATAAGTTACACCCACAAAAAATTCTATAAATTATATTACTCACATTATTTTTTTCTAACTTATCTTTTGAATTATTAACCATTCTATTTAAATTACCTGATCCATAAAATGAAACATTATATATACCATTATAAACTTTTTTCATAAATTTTACTTGATTATTATTATAAAAAGGCAAAGAAATCCACTTCTTACTCTCAATTTCTTCATCACCAGTATTTCTATTAATTTTCTTACTAAATTGACAAACCACTTGATAAATTTCTTTTATATTATAACCTGCACTTAATATTTCACTTACATAATTTTCAATATTTTTCTTTTTATCACATTCATATTTACACAAAATATTATTTCTATACAAAAAAGACCTAAAACCAGCCATTTTATAATTATGTGGCACTTTAGAAAAATATGGAATATACCCTCTAGTATCAATAGGTTTAATAAACAATTTATAGTCAATCATATTATTGTTCCTTGAAATTATCAAATCTAAATATTTAATACTGTTATTATATTCTTTCTCCATAGTCCAGATAAGACCTTTTAATTTATTATATTCATCAAAAATTTTCTCATTCATTTCTGAAGAAGCACATATAAAAACATCATCCACATATCTCGTATATATCTTAATATTTCCCATAAATATAAATTTGTTTAAAATCTTCTCTTCATAATATGACAAAACAAAACTGCATAACTGTGCCACCATTGGTAATCCCATTGGCCATCCTTTACTCATCTTATAAAATTTATCATCAAAGGATGCAACAATATTTTGTTCAGTAAAATTTAAAGCCTTCAACAGAAAACATATTAATTGATTATCCACTTTCTTTTCCAATAAAGCTTGATGAATTATCTTAATTGAATCAACTCTATCAATAGATCCATACATCTCAGAAACATCCAATGACACTAAAACATCAATCATCACAGTCCAAACTTAAATCTTTAATTTTTTCAACAAAATCAAATGATGAGGTTACAGAATATTTTCCAAATCCAAGTATATATATATATATATATATATATATATATATATATATATATATATATATATATATATATATATATATATATATATATATATATATATATATATATATATATATATATATATATATATATATATATATATATATATATATAATGGGTATATCGACTTTTTGTGATTAACAATGAGTGAACATTTTCCATATTTCTATATTTGCTTTCAACTTTCTGTCTCGTATTGACTACTTTACTTAATATTCAAATTTAAAATTATTCTTTGCAAATGGTTTGTAAAATGAATTGAAATTTATCTATGCCTTGTGGGCATTGACACTTAGTCAAACTAAACAATATTTTACTTACATCTGAATCTGAATTGCATTTTATTCTTGATCATCTAAATTAGAAAACTTCCTATTCTTACAAAATATAGAATTGAATTATAATAATACTTACAAACAGCCACTTAAAATTAAGTATGGCCATTCCAACATTCCATTCCTTCCACCTAAAAAGAGAGAGAAAGCAGCTTCTCTTAAAATGAGTTTTATGACTCTATCCAAACCAATCCCAAAAACACAAATACCTTCACATATAGAACATGCTCACCCATTTTTCTGTTTATTCGATATTTTACAGTGATGTCTTTTAATTTCCTCAGGAGACAATTTTTCTTTCTGAAATTCTTCAACACCATGTTGACCACTTTAAAATGTCTTTGAGATAATCCATATAATGTAGACATTGCCCACTTCTACTAAACTTATGTTCAATTTTATCATAAAACACCCTCTTAAGAAGTCTTCCATTGCTTATTCATTTTACATGTCCAATCCAATGAAGTGTGATTTTACTATAAAAAACTGAATAGTATTACAGCCAGCAAGCTGAAAAACATACTGATTGGTTTATGCTATTGTCATATTGTTTTTAAAAAAATTATGGAGTAGCATTAAAGAAAATAATTCTTTTGCCTTTATATTGAGCTGATAGGTATCCAACTTTCACATTTTTACAACAAATTAGGCAATATAACAGTTTTCTGAACAGTTTACTCAGTTGTAGAAGTTATTTCCCTATGATAAAATAAGTACTCTATTTTTTAATGTATTAAAAGTAGCACAGCACATTGAAATCTGCTTTGAATCACAACATCTAAGTTTGCCTTTCTACTTATAAAACTATCAAGATTTAAACTAGGTTACATTATCAACCTGATAACCATCTAAGCTGAAAGTTTCTGAGCTTTTTTCTCCCATTACCAGACCATACGTTTTTTGATCATTAATTATTAAACGAAGATCATTGTAAATTGCATTGAAAACATTGAAAACATTCTGTGCCATCTTTTGGATTGTCAAAAATAGCACAACCATCAACATACATTAAATCCAGAATTTAAAAAAAATGAAGGTCTTGCTTTTGCTTTTAAGCAATTCAAATTTACTATCAAACCTGTTTGTAACCTTATCCTTGTCTGATTAATTTACCTATGAACAATTTCAAAGACCACTGTCATAAAAATTGAAAACACTGTTGGTGAAAATACAGATTTTTAATTAACACCAGTTTTCAATTCAAATGCCTCACATTTTTCATATGTAGTAATAACACTTTTTCTTATTCCAACATGTAGGAGCTCCATAATATGAATAAATTCTTGTAGATAACCAACTCATATTGAACAATGTCTTAGACCTATCCTATTAACCAAAAATGAAAGCAATATATAAATGGTTTCTTTGCTTTTTACACTTTTCTTGCATTTATCTAGCAACAAAAATCATATCAGTAGTGCTTTTTGAGTCCCTAAGCCCACATTGAGCTTCCGCTGACCATTTATATGTAACTGGAATTAATCTCTACAACAAAATTCTTGAAATACTTTTACTGTTGTGAATAATAAAGACATTCCACTATAATTACTACAATCTTGTTTATTTCCATTGTTTTTAAAAGTTGGAACAACAAAAACATCTTTAATATTGATAACCAAATTCATTAATCAGACATTCATAAGAAATTTCAACATTTTTGAAGTTAATATATCCCCTCCCAATTTATATTTTATCAGGAACTGCAGCCATTCCATTTTTCAGACTATAAAGAGCTGTTTTAATTTAATTAAGCTAGAGAACTTTATCCAAATGTAAATGAGTAAATAAAGTGGATATATAATTAAAAGTTGTCATATCAGTGCTTGTGTCATTATTCAAAAGATAATCAAAATACTCTTTCTACCGGTTCAAAATATCAATAAACATCACGTGATCAACATTTCTTATGCTTGCTTATAATTTATTAAAATGGGAAAAACTCTCCATACAGTATTGCCACTCAGTGCAAGCCAAAGAAATCAATGGATGCCAAAAGGCTCATGCATAAAATCCCCATCTAGTGCCTACTCATCCAATATTCCCAGACTAGTTTCTGGCTTGTGGCCTTCATCAATGAGGAAACTTGGATCTGAGAGCACTGCACCTAGATCTTAGGATCTAATGCAACCATCCAGCTGTCACCTTTTATCTCTACTTAACTACAAAACTATGTCTTAAATTGAAAACAATATTCCTCAATCCAAGGTCATTAGCTTAAACAGTCATATAGGTTTGAATTCAGTTCAGTACCTATACATTTTGGTGTCCTTGGTTCTTTAATAACCATAGCCCCCACTAGTCTTGGGATATTGGATGAGTAGGCACTAGATGGGGATATTATGCACAAGCCTTTCGGCATCCAGTGCAAGCATAAGAAATGGTGATCATGTGATGTTTATTGGCTTAAAACCAATCCTACCTGATAGGATAGTGGTGGATATGATTATTAAAAACCCAAAATGCCAAAATTTATAGGTACTGAACTGAGTTCAGACCTATATGACTACATAAGTTAATGAGCTTGGATTGAAAATATTATTGTATTGTTAATTAAAGACTCATAGTTTTGTAGTTCAGTAGAAATAAAAGGTGGCTGCTGGAGGGTTGAATTAGATCCTAAGATCTAGGTGCAATGCTCTCAAATTCAATGCTCCTCATTAACGATGGTCACAAGCCAGAAACTAATCTGGGGTTATTGGATGAGTAGATACTAGATGGGGATTTTATGCACACATTTTCTGATATCCATTGATTACTCTAGCTTGCACTGTATGGCAATAGTGTACGGAGAGTTTTGCCTGTTTAAAATATCATTGTCATCATATAAGAGAGAGAGAGAGAGTTATTGATCTTTAATAGAATTGTGATAATCCTACTCAGAGCCACATATTGCTTTCAGTGCGTCAAAAAGATTTAGAATGACCACAATTAACTACTGTATGTATCTGCATTTAGTTGTAATTAACCACCCATTTTTAAATCTTCCCATATAAGCATTTTAATGCAATATTTTATATATAATTCTTTCTTATTTTTCCAATAAAATATCGCAAATTATTGATATTTAATTGTTTCATTTAAGATATAGCTATTGTAATGATACTTATATGTGGAAACTCTTAATGTTTGCAGTTTGTGCTTTATTATTTCTAAATTATTGAAGTGTAATTTATTTAAAAGATTGTAAAAATAATTATTTATTGTTATCTTAGCTTACCATTGCTTGTTGAATGTGGCTGTTTCATTTCACTATATTTCATACTTTTGTTCATTATCTATTTTATTTGAAGGCTGGAAAAACATGGTATTTATATTTCATTTATTGAGGTTGCCTTGATAACATAATATTGATATTCTACAGATGTCTTTAATCTTTGCCTGTCATAATGTGATATACATATGAAACTTCTTAGCTATTAGAATTTCTGATTTATTTGAATTCAAAATTTATCTTATTAATATTAAAAGCATAATAGCCAGAACGATTTTTCTATTCTCTAGGTTGCTTATGTAAAGATAGTAAATTTGTTTAGTTAATTTATAGCTAGAGAGATTAGCCAAGTCTGAATTATTTCACACACTCACAAATGTAATCATATGAGCAAATCTTAATGTTTTATTATAGACATTTGTTAAGGATCTCCAATATTTTATCTACATGTATATGTATACTAGAATATCTATATAACCTCTTATATTATAAAACATTTATTGACCTTTTTAATTCTATAAAAATCTACCCTAATAACTGAATATCATATGCCAAACATCTGCATATATTAAATATGTAATTAGTAACTACATGACATATTAAATGTAATTCTGTTAATAAATCTCATCATTTTATCTATAACAATTGAGTGATTTATTGTCTAGGAGTACCTAGTTGACCCTCCTCAACATTAAAAATACATACCGATTAAAAAATGATTTCCCTATATATTTAAAATCCTGATAAATCAACTTCCACATTATCCATGAAAACCTTATCGTCTATTTTCAATATCAACAATGCAAAACAAAAAATCATGACATCAATTTCTATCTACTCTCAAGTTCTTTTAAATAGAATGTTTGATTTAATGTATTTATAAATAAAATCACTGAAAACGATTTTGTGTAAGCAAACCATCATAATACACAAAATCGTTTTCAGTGATTTCATTTATAAATCCAGCAAACCATCATAATAGTCAAGTGTTGTTAGCTGAGAGGTCATCGCAACCGCCTTGCAAGCTAGTAGTTGGTTGCAGACGGTTGTGGGTTGCCTCCTGGCTATGATATATGAAAAAAACCCATCATAATATCAGCGACCTGCTATTCAAAGGTTTGTTTAGGCATGAATAATCAGTTAATTGATAACAGTTATGGTTTAATATTTATATGCAAACAAAGAAAATTGATCGCTTATATCCATGTCAACAAACATATGGAAACGATCCTGATGCTATATAAGTTTTTCTAGTACCCTTTTTCTTCTAATTAAACTCAAGAAAAAAGTGTTATTATAAATTGTTAGAGAAAACTTGTGTAATCCGGGATTATTGATTGATAATTCATATTAGTACAATCAAACATTAAGTTACCTTCAATTTTTTATTAGAAAATAATCCTTCATTTCCCTTTACATTACATCATAACAAATCTGTAAAAATAGTCAGTCACTGATTTTTCATTATTTATTGTTTTTCATTCAAAACCTTATAACAGCAAATTAATCTAATTGCATTTGAATAAATAACTTTTAAAACTGGAGTCATTATCGAAAAGTTGTCATATTTCATTTAAAAAAGCAATTTACCACAGGATACTTAATTGGATTCCCTCCCTATTAACTAATAATGTTCACAAATTAAAATATATTAGCATTCTAATTGTTCACATCTGTGAACTCCTAAATTTATTTATAGAACTCGAAATAACATTAACATTAATTGCCTTCTTTAGTTTATTTTACTACCTAAATTAATTGTTTCTATCCATTCCCACCTTTTTATTAAGTTATCAAAATGTGTAATATTTCAAAGAACTTTATCACTAACTCTGATGTATATATATAAAATAAAGAAGTATTCCATAAACAGAAAGTAAATAAAAATTATTTATTTTGTATTGTTAAATAAATTATATATATATAATAAAAAAGAAATTTAACGGTAAATGCAATATTATAGTTTAAATTCTTTTGTAGCGCTTTTGATTACATGGTAATCCTCATCAGCTTTAACTGAATTTCAAATTTTCAAACTTAATGTTATGTCTATTTCCATAAGCTGTGTATGGCCGTATTTGTCTATTAATAACATCATTCTTATATTTATCAATTAATATTGCCTCTTTAACTTTCCTCTTTTTATGATTTCTTTCTTCTATTAATATTTTTATTTCATTACTATTAAATGTAAACTTATAATTACAAATTTTTTCATGGTCAAAGAAAACTGAAGCTGTATTAAATTGACTATTTATGTTATTTTTAATTCGATTATATAATAATATATGCTCCTTCAATCTTTTTTCCACAGAACACCTTGCTTCACCGATATAAAATTTCTGACATCCACATAAAATCTGATAAATTATATTACTTCTTTGCAATTTAGGAATTATACTCTTAGAATTATTAATCAATCCATTAATATTTGGAGGAACACAAAATGAAATGTTATACTTTTCTTTAAATATATTCTTAATTAATTTAGATTGCATGTTATTTATAAACAACATAGATATTCATTTTTTTATTATCTAAAGTAACACTGCAAACACTTTTCTTATTATTAAATGAATTTACTGTATGCAAGATTTGGTTTTTATCATAACCAACCTTTAAAAGTTCATTAGCAAAGAGTTCAATATTTAAAATTTTATTACTCTTATATTTACATAATTTATCATTGCGATGCAAAAATGATTTCAGACTTGCCATTTTATGTATCATTGGAACACATGATTTAAAATGAATATATCTCCTTTCTCCAATAGGTTTAAAAATTAATTTATAATTTAAATAAATAGCATCTCTAAATATTTGTAAATCCAAAAAATTTATTTTTCCATTTTGTTCATTTTCAATAGTCCATTTAAAGTTGTTTAAATTATTCAGATTATATAAAAGAATATCAATAATGTCTTTAGGACTGCAAACAAAAACATCATCAACATATCTAGTATAAATTTTAATATCTTCAAAATTATAAGAATTAAATATAATATCTTCATATTTCAACAATGTAAAATTACAAATTTGTGCTACCATAGGTAATCCCATTGGCCATCCTTTACCCATTTTATAAAACCTATCATTATATGTTGCAATAATATTATCACTTATAAATATTAGTGATTGAATAAAAAAATTATAAAATAAATTTACAATATTATATTATTATCTTTCTTATATTCAGATATTGATTTCTTTTCTATTACTATAATTATTGTTTTTATTTAAGTCATTGTCTGTTTAACTAATACAATACAACGATTAACATATATACATATAACTATGTACAATTTTTTTTATCAAGATTGATATTTTCTTAGTAATAAAATTTTATTACTAATATATATGTGTGTTTTTCATGGTAAATTACCCATCATTCCCAATACTTAATATGTAGTTAATACACTGTTAAAAATATAAAAACATTTATTTTCTCCAAAAGTGTTCTAGCAAAAACTTATTTTTATTTAATCTTTAGATGCTAATTACATAAAAAAAACATTCCATTATTTCAGATGGCCAAGGTTTGTTGTGGTAGTGATCTTGAAGCTACTTTCACTATATATATATATATATATATATGCATGTGTGTGTGTGACAACTTTCTCTTTCTTTTTTTTTAAATGATTAATAATAAAAAAATAAAAATTAATAATATATTTCTAATTATGGGAAATATCAGAGTTAATTAATTCACTAGTAATAAAATATTTTTAAAATAAACTAATGTAGGTGACTTCATCTTCTCCTGGCTGGGCTTCTGAGTGGGTTTCAGACCAACTGGCTGTGCAGTGAAAATTTCATATCATTAAGGGGTAGGCAAGGTGGCTTTTGTCTTCATTGTAGCCAGCTGCAATTAGGATGATTACATGTTTAAGATTTATGCAGAGAATGCATAGGTGTACCAGCTGATTGTCTACCTCATGGTCATTTTATTGGAAGATCTTGTAGATTTCTTCATATTTTCTCTCTGGTATAATGCAGTAAATAATATTATTAAATCTTCATCCGCTATTTTAATTGGTTAAATGAATCTATCAGAAAGCAAGAGTTCTTAAAAGAACTGTGTAATGGATTTTTTTAGGAAATATCAGCAATTGTCAAGTATGTAAATGAATCTCTAAGTGGTTAGATGATTGGAGAATTCCTGAGCTAAAGTAGTGAATGACTTGGCCAGGATGAATGCCAAAGAATGAATAGCTCCCACAACACTGATTAAAACCTATCAATGCCACTCATAACAAAACCAATTCAGGTTTTCCCCTGAAAAGTATTAATCAGCCAACTCTTTTAATTTAGTTTATCATTCAATCACAAACACTCTTTTCTATTTTTCTGATTAAATTTCATATATAAGCATTTGATATAATATTTTGTTTCCATCTTAAATTCTCAGACCATTTGATTAACTGATAGTACTTCAAAAGAATTTTTATTTTATATAAAAAAGATAACATTTTAATTATACCATTCATTACCAAACATTTTGCTTTTTGATTAGATTTTTGCCAAAGCAATTATTATTCTTTAATTACAAATAAAATTACAGTTTTTAGAAAAGTAATAAAAAAAAAATATGCATGTATGTTGGAACAATTACTTTAATTATTTCTTTTACGAATATGTTCCAACATGTGATCCATTTGATCAATAAAGTTTCCTTTTAGTTATTTGAGTTTTTATGAAAAAAGCAAAATACATAATGATAAAATAGCATGTAATGAAAAGGTACAAACCAGAAAAATAAAATAAATGTATAATCAAAAAAATACATGAGTTTATTATAATGTGTATTTGTTTGTGTACAATATTTCTCTGACACTTGAATGTTTACTTTAAATTCATGTGTGTGGGTTTTCTATGCTCAGACCCAACTTCCATTATTAATGTACACATTTATATATTCATTGTCCTTAATATATACAAATTTACATGTGTACCTGCTATAATGTTATTTACAGCAGACTTTGTGCATGGACATTTGATAATGCCTGGCACAATAACCCCTCTCCAATTCGACTTTTAAATAGGTATGACTATTTAACATCTTAAATTCTTATTTATATGGATATTAAGTATATTTTTACTAGTTTTTTTCTTTGAAAGTCTAAAAAGCATGATGCCAAATGGCAACAATGTAACACCTCATCCCCCATAGCATTCTATACTCAGCCAAAACTGCATGAGCATCCCAATCCCCAGGGTCAGAAATAAATGAGGATAGACTGCTGGTATAGAGTTCACCATCATCTCTAGAATTCTGTGGTAGCCAAGATAAGTTGAATGAGCCATGAAGAATACTAACAGAATAATGTACCTAACTTTGTGGGTACATCAATGCTCATTACCTTTTGGAGGCAGACAGGGTAATTTGCAATCAGAGATGAGGGGATTTGTTTATATATATATATATATATATATATATATATATATATATATATATATATATATATATAGTAACAGTTTGCTACCTGTGCCTAACATGTATATAGGTGGTGTACGTTTATTACATATTTAAAAATCTAAGTTTCTGCTCTTTTTTATTTAAACAGAAATTATGATGCGAACATACATATATAGTTAGTTCTGCAATGTACTCTTATCACTTGCCCAGCATATTTATGGATGTCAATTTGACTCCAAGTGCCAATCCTATTTACAAGTAAATAAGAATTATGCTGGGAGAGAACGAGTATCAATTTATAATAGATAGAGCTCATACCTCTGGCTAGCTCACTCAGGGGTAGTAGTTGTTGACTGTGGGAAAGAGGTGGTAGAACAGATCAAGTGCGCATGGAGCACATAAACGATTGTACTATGTAATCTAGGCTTTTTAAAAAATTAACATTGAACACACACAATTATACTTAAAACACTATGAGTGATATGCATGCAAATACACACTCGCATAAGTTCATAAATGTAACAAAAAACAAATATATCATAGCATATAAAGTAAAAGCAATCAGTCATTATCTGGTCTATTCATTCATATAGTTATATAGGGCATTATTTCAGATGTCTCTTTATTTACTTTTAGCCCTTACGCATTATTTTACTGAAATATGTTCTTATTCAAGAGGTGACTGGTATTTACAAAAATATTTGAGTTACCTTACTTTATCTCACCCAGGTGTAGATGAATGGTAATTTTCACTGGCTTCATGCTGTGATGTAGCGAATAAGTGATTTCTTTCTTTTTGTAGGCTTCCGTGGATTCCATAAGGCACAATCAATGGCATTCAGTGAATGTTGTTCTTTCTGTAATTTAGGAAGGGCTTCGCTCCTACATGGACAGCAACCATAGTACCTCTGCAGTATGGATGGCAGAGCCCAGTCTGTTCTGGTCCTTTATCTTAGCCTGTTCATGGTTGACCAAGATATATAATTTTTAACTAATTTTTCTTTGATCCTGCTCATGGCAGTCACAGTTCTAGAATTCCTCTTCAAAGTTCAGCTTTCAAACTCTCTAATTAAAAATGCTATTGTTCTCTTCTTTTTAATGAAACCACATGGTTTGCAAATAGAAAACCTTTCAATAACTTTTTATTTCTTTCTATATGTTCAGGAATTTCAATTATGCCTTGAGATCCACATCCATTGTCTTTTATTTATAACATTTTCATTTTTATTTATAACATTTTCTTTTTTAATTAAAATGGCTTTGTCTCGAGATAGCGATCTACACATTTTTGAATTCATTATTTTCAATTAACATATCTTTTGGAATTTATGCCTTTCATCATCCATCTTGGAATCAATTTCTTTTTAAATTAAAATAGCTTTATTCCTTGAGATAGCGATCTATAACTTTTCTGGTTCTTTCTTTGCAATTAACTTATCTTTTTTTGTAAATTCTTTCCTTAGTCGTCCATCTTGGAATCAATTTCTTTTTATGAATCTATTACATTTATTCACCCATGCAGCAATATAAATACATGTGCCTATAAACAAAATATAAGAGCACAAACCATATAACCCCCCATCCCTCTTATGTTTCAATCTATTTTTATTTACCTGTTTAAAATATATACACACATGCATACAAAACAACAAGGAAAAAAAAAATTTAACTTAATATTACTTTTGATTGAGTATATATATATGCTCACTTGTATTGTCCTATGCCTTAGAACAGGGTTTGAACCAGCCCTGTTATAATATATATATATATATATATATATATATATATATATATATATATATATATATATATATATATATATATATATATATATAGTGACCTTCCAAGTTGGTACCAGGAAGAAATGTGGGAAGTTTGCATTCATGCTAGTAATGGCTAGAAATAAATATTAGAAAAAAATGAATTGTGGTATAATTTAATATTTAAGATTTGTTTTTAAAAAAATATTAAGATTTTAGTTGGGTGTACCAGTTGTTAAAATTTTAGTTTATATGTGTCTGGTAATGGAAGAAGAAGATGGACAATATCAGGGATTGTTAGTATTAGAGCTAAATTAATAGGAGGGCCATAGCAGGTGTTTGTTCATTGGTTTTCTAACTCATTGTCTAGTCCCATCCAAAATTTAACTTTTATATGTGGGTATATGTCAATTTTACATCATCTCACACTTTATTCATATTTTATACTATTACTTATAATGTCCAAATTGTAGTAGTAGAATTCACATGTAATAGAAGACAGATACACATATATACCATTAATTAGAATGATTTTTTTAAATTTTATTTATTATTTACTAATTATATAAATTGAAATCTTACATTTGAAATTGTAAAGGTTATCTGTTTACTATTAGATAGCATTTGCAAGTAGATATTTAATATTTAATTTTTTTCCTCATTCTAATACTCTATTATTAACATTTTACAAGCAATAAAATTCTGGCATATTGCCAAATTCATTATAATAAAAAAAGAGGGCATGAGGGAGTTGACAAGGGATTCCAAGAAGGAAGGTATAAAAATGGTTATGGAAAGTGAAATAATTCTCTAAAAAATAATAAAACAAGTTAATTAAATATTGTGAAAATTTGCTACTATTCCTATGGATAATTATGACATACTACTTGAAGGAAGACTATACATGGAA
Organism: Epiperipatus broadwayi; assembly: GCA_028023455.1. Lineage (NCBI taxonomy): Eukaryota > Metazoa > Onychophora > Udeonychophora > Euonychophora > Peripatidae > Epiperipatus > Epiperipatus broadwayi. The sequence continues at coordinate 7,797,771 of JAQFVV010006234.1, forward strand.
GGCTAAATTGTTAAGGTACCCAGCTTTGGCTTTTGTCAACTAATTATCTAAATTTACTTTATTCAAGAATGCATGGATATTATATAAGATTGTTAATTATAATGTATTTTAACGTATTTACCATGAATAAATGATGTTGGGATTATTTAAATTATTAAGAATGAACTTAACTAGAAAAATTGTGCTCAACGCTTTAGTGGAACACTCTATGGAATCTCAATTAATAAATTTTCTGTTTATACTATGCAAAATAAAATTAGAATGAAGAGATTTGTCTATTGTTACTCTTATATTAGAAGGATAGTTATATATACCTTACTATTTACACATATAAAAAAATGAATGATTGAATGCATGACTTAATAACATATACAAGCCTGGATAAATCATTGATAATGGATTTAGTGGTTAATGAAAATTATATTAAATACTAAAAAACCTAAAAGGAATAAAGTCATAAACTTTTATTGGATTTTATTAGCGAGTCAGAGATTTTGTTTTTTGTGACTAATAAAGTAATTCTATTGCATACAAAAGTTGTTTATAATGTTTATTAGGAGATTCTAAAACATTGGAAGCTATTGCAGCTTTTGTCAAATTCTATTTCAGCCTGTAGGAGTAACGTTTGTATTTTTTAATATTTTTTTAGTGTTGTTAATTCATTGTTATTATTGTAAGCAGCATGTATGCTTTTGTTCAAATTTTCAAGTCTAAAAAAACTTTACCTTTAATCATTAAATGTTGACAGATATTTTTTCCTATTGCCTATAATAGATAGATAATTTTTTTGTTATGCTTAGTGTAACTTATTATTATTGTTAATATGTCAGTTTATTGACTTATATGATTTAGAAATCATATTATATATAATCATATATTCGTAGGTGTGTGCACTGTCATAAATTATTTTTCCAAATTTGTATTTTATTTTTATTTCGGTTTCATTTGGTGCCATTTGTTAAAAGAAGATAGAGAATTAAAAGTTTGTCTGTTTATAGATTTGTTTATATAGAAAATACATTGAGTACATTTGGATGTAGAAATGATCGAGGGATGATTTTATTATGTGGATTGAGTTATATATACTCTCCTTGATTATTTGCTTATTAAATCGTGGGTGATTAATGTACTTACTTATATGAGAGCATATGATGAGATAGTTGTATTTTCTTTTCCTTTTAAATGAAGTGGCAAATGTCCCATTTATTGATGATAAGTCGGTTAAGTTTCGCAAACTTTGTGTTCTAAAAGTTAGTAGATATTATATTAATGAGTTAAGTTTGAATTTGGAGATATTTATGAACCCTCACATGTGCATATGTAATTGTTTATTTATTATTATTCCACTCTCTTTCTTCGGGTGTAGTTATCATCAGACAATATATACTGGTTATATTAGATAAATGTTTTATGGATTTTATTTAAGATCATTAATTTAATGATTAACTTATTACACCATTCATTCCATAAGTAAACTAGTAGAAATTATGATTTATAAATGCATTGTATTTGTAATTTTATAAAGGCACACATACTCGAAAATATGGTAAACAAAAAAATATTGAAGAAGACCATAATTAAAATTATTAATTATAAATAATTGTCAAATCATATCATATATATTATCAATCTCATTTATTATCTTTATTAACAATTCATCCTTCGGTATGAATATAGTATTAACTTACTTTATCTAATAAAAAGGAAATAATAATAAAAACTATCATTTAGATTTATATAACAAATATTAACCAAGTTTGTGTTACTATAAGGGAAATGTTAAAATCATTATCAATGTGTTATAAAATAATGTTTTCTTATAATAAATGTTTTGTTGAAATAATATCCCATATGAGTTGTTTTATGATATGCATTCGATTGTCCATTACCACACACAAATATGTTCAACATAATATAATTATAGAATTTATGAATTTTCCAGTATAGGTCATTTATTTAAACAGTCCAGAGTGAACAGATCTTAACATTGCTGTGCCAAAAATATGTTTTACCTTGCTTAAAATAGATGGTGATGTAAGGCAAAAAGGTACCCAATTCTCATCATTGTCTATACTTATTTAGTGTAATGATTTTCAATTTCACAATAGTCCTTATTTCTTAATAGATGCTTATAATATAGTTGAATCAACATTATAGAATTGTTATTTATAAATGTTTCTATCATCCCTATTTGCATCCTATATGACCACCATACCCTATAACCCCAACTGAGCTAAGCCATGGAGTAATAGTAACATAAGAATCTTATCAATAAGTAGAAAAGCAATTTCAATTATAAATTTATTCTATCTTGTATAAAATTGGCGCCTGGGCACTTATTTGTACATAAAGTGAAATAGGTGAAGAAAGCAGAGGTTACAATATATATATATATATATATTGTAACCTCTGCTATATATGAAGAAAGCAGAGGTTACAATATATATAAAGAGTTGAAGTTAATGCTCCCCTGCTCTTTCTATATAAGATTTAAGGGTACATTTGCATTACCTCAAATGAGTCCCAGAGAATATTTTCTCTGCTAAAAAAATTGCTCGCATTTTTGCATGGTGAAATGGGTTGTTTTACAATAGCATGTTAAAAGTGTCGGAGGGTGCGGTATGTTTGTAAACAAAGATAAGTATAATGTTTCCAGGGCCGCCGCCACTGCTGGGTTTGTTTATTATCACATTTCAAAGTAAAGTAATATCAAATAAATTTTTGAACATGCAACAAAAAAAAATGCAGAAATCAAAAAATTGAATTTAAAAAAGTACTCAATTTTTTTTTTGTTATTCTTTTCATTACTTATATTTTTTTGGGGCCGGGAATTTTTTTTTATACGTATGTTTTTGATTTTGTTGATCACATAACCCTTTTCCCCCCCCCCGCGCCCCCCCCGAAATTAAATCTCCCTCATTTGTTTTTTTTTTATAAAATTATTTTATTAATTATTTATTTTTTTTTTTTAAGTTCTGTTCGGTGGTGATATCTTCTTTTTTTAAAAAAAAAAAAAAAAAAAATTAAAAAAAAAAAAAAAAAATTTGGGTGGTCAAAATTTGTTGGGGAAAAAAAAAAAAAAAAAAAAAAAAAAGAAAATTAAAACTACTATCTATCAAATAAAAGTTTTGGAATGACAACAAAAAAAAAGAGTATATCAATCAAAATGAATTTTAAAAAGTAGTTACTTTTTATTCTTCTCACTATTTACATTTTTTGGCGGTTGGGTATTCTACAAAATCAGCTTCTTTTCTTTTTTATATTTTTGCTGTTTTATAATAAATTACAAATAAATTGATTTCCGTTTAATGGTAAAATATTTACAACCAAAAGGTCCAACTTTGGGAAGGGGGGTGAGGGTGGGTGGTTACAATTCCTAAGTGAATGTAATGCTCCAACTCGAAGATTGACCAACGTTTTACTGTAATTACCAAAACCACATAAATATATTTACGGCAATTAAAACTAACTTTTAAGGCTGTTCAGGAACAGCACGCATGCAGCTTCAAGCTGTTTTGTTTGATAACCCTTCCAGCAGCAGTCAGAGAATCTTTAACATTCGGAGCAAGTTTCTGATTTCAGCCATTTGATGAAGCTTGCCATTGTTTTTGCAGAAATGGGACTTAGAGCATGATTTCATCCGAATTGCGCTTGCACCTACACTTGCCAAATTTTTTGAGCAGGAAATGTGGGCTAGGGAAGCATGAGATTCTGCTGATAATTTTTAGTAGACATTCCTAAAAGATGGGAGATAGAGGGGGAGGTGGTCTTAATGAAAATTAAAATAGTTTTGACAATCGGAATTCCAGACACCCTCACCCAATACTGTAGCCAAAAGTGAAATGTGATCACACATCAAAAATACTTAGCCCAAATCTGAGCTGTAAGTGACATGATAGCTTCTGCAGCAGATTCAATGTCATGTTTCTGTACATTAGGATAGAAATAGACAGAGCAACCACCCCATATAACAAACTATTTCTAGGCTTACACATTAGAAATAGAACATTTGCTAGCAGTGGTAGGCCACCTAAATGGCATATTTCTGTGCACTATCATAGAAATAATGCCTTTTGGCAGTTTCAACATGCTATTGTAAAACAAACATGAAATGTATTCTTCACCTGAGGCTACAGAGACTCCAGATCACACAGACATCTCCATTCAACTCCTGTACCTCCCCATCTCCAAACCCCAAGCTTGAAAATATGCCAATAAGAGCCAACCTATACACACAATGCCTGAGTGACAAAAGTTCACAAGTAATGTACAAAACACCTAATTTTATTTATCATCAAAAGAAAAAAAACCAATTTAATTTTCCTTACTTTTTTTAAAAAACAACAAATTCAACTATAAGTTATTTTAAATCATAACGAAATTTTAATTTGTTATGCCAGTATTTAACACTCTAATTTATTATTATTATTTTTTTTAAAACAAAAAAACAAACAATCAAATTCAACTATAAGTTATTTTAAATCATTACGCTATAAGCACTTATTACTTTTATTTGTAATAACTCCATACTGAAATTCTCTGACCATTTATATATGCATATATACAGCAAGTGATATACTGTTTCCCAACTCGGTCATTTAATAATTTTTCCTATACTTTATTTTTATTTTAATTGAACATAATGACAACAGATTTTACCCAGATTAAATGGAAAATTTACTTATCCAAATAAAATATTAGTGACTCAGTTTAAAGTGAAAATTGTTAAGCAATTATTAAGATAAAGAAATCTGTACCCTGTATAAAACACATCGAGTGGAAATATAGTATATGTATAATTATTTAAAATAAATTCCAAGTCTATTTTATTTATACAATATATTTATAGAATACAGTATGTGCATTTGATCTATTTCTGACAATTGGAATCATAAATATATATTTTAATAACCATCGCTACAAAGAAATAACACTATCATTATGGATACACAGATTACTGAGTCATATATTTTAAATTATCTAAGAATAGCTCAAAAAATATAGAGAGCAAACCAGGCATGTTCATTTGTATGGCCTGTTGATTATACTATACATTAAATAAAACAATATACTTTTATATATCTTTTCTTATATACATTCAATATTTTATTTAGTTTTCACTTATCTCCAACATTAAGTTTGCATAGACATACAACATGTAATTTATTTTTACTGTAATTTACATATTTATATAATTTAAATTGTTCTTTCCTCAATAATACCACTTTTTATCTTTAAAGCATATTGGCACCAGTTTTACTGTACTGGCCCAAACTACCCTGTGGAGTTATACTCCTAATCTTGCTCTAAGCATGAAGTGACACAGATTGAACAAGGTATAAAATGGCTACCAATTTAGCAAATTGTCTGCATCATAACATATTGATACCTCCAGATAAACTGATAGAGAGAGGGAATTGACATGACTCTGCCAATTAGAAACCCCTTTAGTTAGTAATTTTCTTGAATACCCGAAGGTTTAGGACCTATGGTAAGTACACATCTTTGAAAAGTCTATATCCTAATAGCTTTTGCATGCCATTCCTAGAAATAGATAAAAATAAATTTTTCCCCCTCATAGATGGATATGCAATACCATATGTTCAGTGGAGCATGAAAATAAGATTTAACACCCCAAATAGAGTGATATCCCACATGGCTAGCTCAGTATGTTCTATATCTAGGGTTTTCAATGGGTAAGTTAAATGGTTATTACAGGTACATGATTGATAAGGAAAGAGTACATTCTGTCTTCTTCACTTATTCACTTTATTAGATTTACAAATGCCCAGGTGCCAATTCTATACAAGATAGAATAAAATTTATAATAGTAAATTGCTTTTAAACTTATTTAAAAGATTCTTATATTGTAATTACTCTATGGCTTAGCTCAGTTGAGGTTATAGGATATGGTCTTCATATAGGAGGCAAATAAGGATGATAAAAATGTCTACAAACAATAATTCTATAATGTTAATTTAAATATGTTCTAAGTATCTATTCAATACTAAAACTATTGCACAATCATCAATTATCATATTTAGTATAGGATAGATAATGATGAGGGTTGGGTACCTTTTATATCCACATCACCATCTATTCTAAGCAAAGTAAAATATATTATTGGCATTGTAATACTGAGATTTATTAACACCAGACAAATTAAATGAAACCTGACTTATACTGGCAAATCTAGATATTCTATAACTATGTTATGTTAACCACATGTGCATGTGTGTGGAAATGGAGAATTGAACATATAATAAAATGATTCATATGGGTATTAATTCAATAAAATATTTATTGAAAATAAAGACAAAATAACAAAAACAAAATATATTATTATCCTAAACATCTTGCTATTAACTCTACCACCTCCCTTCTTACTTAGATAAAATACACTTCTCTCTAACATCTCATTTATACTGAAAGAAATGAATTATTAAAAAAAATGAAAAGAATATGATATTAATATGATATATTATAAAGATTTTGATATTCATTTGCAAACATTAACTTTAATAATAGTTTTTCTTTTTTTTACTATTCCTTATTACCTATATTTTCGAATATGTGTGCCTGTAAATGTTATAAATATAATGCATTTATCAATCATAATATTTATAGTTTATTTACGCAATAATTGAAATAAAACAAAAGTATAATTTTGGAAACAATAATAATATTTATAACAGTACACACACATTCCAACATAAAAATTATGTATAGAATGATTTTTAAATCCTGTAAGACAATATATTTAACCAGTTACATTAGTTTTTTTTTAAAAATCATCATCATCATCATCATTATCAACCATTATCAATCCACTGCAGGATGAAGGTCTCTCCAAGTTTAATCCATCTTCTCCAATCTTTAGCTTCTCTTCTCCACATCACCCCTGCACACTTTCTTATTTCATCCATCCATCTCACATGTGGTCTCTTTCTGGGTCTTTTACAATCTCTTGGAATCCAGTTTAAAATTTCAATTGTCCATCTATTATCATCTTCTAACAATATGTCCAGCCCAACTCCACTTCAATCTTTTAATTTTTTCAATGAGGTCAGTAACACCTGTTTGTTCTCTTACCCATACATTGCGTTTACGATCTCTTCTTGTTACTCCCAACATACATCTCTCCATACTTCTTTGAGTGGTCTGAAGTCTCTGAATTGCTCTTCTATTAAGTGTCCAAGTCTCAGATCCATAAGTAAGAACTGGTAAAACACATTTGTTAAAAACCTTCCTTTTCAAACACATAGGCATATTTCCTTTTAGTATCAAGTTATTTCTACCAAAAGCACTCCAACCAAGTTTAATTCTATGATTAATTTCCTCCATTATGTTTCCATCTGTATTAATAATCTGACCAAGGTATTTGTAACTGTTAACTTCTTCTAATTCATCATAATCAATCTTTATTTTCATATTTTGAGCAAATTGATTAAACATTACTTTAGTCTTTTTAACATTTATCTTTAGTCCTACTTTCCTACTTTCATCTGATAATTCCTGCAACATTTCCTGCAGATCTGAAGCATTATTTGCAAAAACAACTACATCATCTGCGAAATCTAAATGACTTAAATAATCACCATTTACTTTCACTCCTTTAGTTTCCCATTTTAATCCACAAAATACTTCATGCAGCACTGCTGTAAAAAGTTTTGGAGATATGGAGTCACCTTGTCTTACACCTTTCTCAATGTTGACTTTCCCAGTGTCATTATGTAATCTAATTGTTGCTGTTGCATTTTTATAAATATTCTTTAAAATATGACAATATCCTGGATCTATACCTTGATGATCTAATGCTTTAATCACTGAAGAAATGTTTATAGAATCAAATGCCTTTTCATAATCTACAAATCCTAAGCATAATGGCAACTCATATTCATTTGTCCTTTCTATAACTTCTCTCAATACCTGGATATGATCTACTGTACTAAAACCACTTTTAAATCTGGCTTGTTCTCTTGGTTGGTGGAAATCCAATGTTCTCTGTAGACGAGTAGTAATTATCTTGGTAAAAATTTTATATAAAACTGATAAAAGGCTGATAGGTCTGTAATTTCTAATATCTTCTTTATCACCTTTTTTAAATATTAATATTATTACTGCATTCTTCCAATCATCTGGTACATCTTTATCATTTAGACATTTGGTATATAACTTTGCTAAAAAAATTTCTATTTCTTCACCTGCTTCTTTTAATATATCAATTATAATTCCATCATTACCTGGAGCCTTTCCTTTCTTCATACATTTAATTGCATGTCTCACTTCTTCATTTAAAATTCTGGGCAATTTGGAAGATGTAATAGATATAGGAGGTACTTGTTCTTTATTACTATATAATTCTTGATAAAAATCTTCTACCAATTTCATGATGTCATCTCTCCTTTTAGTAATAATTCCATCTTTTTTTCTTATTGCAGATATAAATTTCCTACCAATACCAAAATGTTGTTTTACATTCTTAAGACTTTTATTTTCTTCTACAGCTTTCCTTGCTAGTTCACAGTTATACTTTCTTATATCATTTTCAACTCTTTTCCGCACCATTTTACAAAATTCGAGATATTCAATTCTTTTTAATGCATCATTTTTGTATATCTTCATATTCCTTCTTTTCTTCATAAATTCTCTAGTCTCAGTAGAAATTTTATTGGTCAATTGCTGTTTTTTTCTACCAGCTATCTTTGTTGCAGTTTTCAAAAGTGTATCAGTTATTTTCATATTAATTTCATTCAAATCTGAATCATGTTCAAAATCTACTAATACTTGAAACCGATTTGTAAGTTCTAATTTAAATTCATTAGAATGTTTCTGAAGATTAGGAATATCAACTGTAAATATTGTTTTTCTTAATAATTTTTGTCTCTCTAGTTTTACATTAACACGTATCTTACACCTTACTAATCGATGATCACTTCCTGTGTTAAATTTATTAAGAACATTACAATCTTGAAATATGTATTTCCTGTTAGTCAAAATATAATCCAATTCTGCTGTACCTTCATTTGGATGCTTCCATGTCCATTTCTTTTAACATTTTTCTCAAAAAAAAGAATTCATAATATAAAGTTTTTCTTTTTCTGCAAACTCCACAAGTCTATGTCCTCTCTCATTTCTATTACCATAACCAAAATTACCCACAGCACTTTCATCTTTCATTTTTTTACCAATTCTAGCATTAAAGTCTCCCATAACAATTTTAAAATGGTGTTTACTCTGATCAAAAGCCTTTTGTACATCCATATAAAAATCTTCTACTACTTCATCACTATGAGAACTTGTTGGGGCATAAACCTGAATTATCTGCATTTGGTATCTGCTATTAAGTTGTATAACTAATCTTGCCACTCTGTCCGATACACCATCAATCTCCACAATATTGTTCTTCCACTTTTTATTTATAATGAATCCTACTCCACTTGTATTTCCAATATTTGTGCCTTTATAATAGAGTATATGTCCACTTTTTAAATCAATTGTCTCTTCACCTTTTCTTCTAACTTCACAAAGTCCAATAATGTCCCATTTAATATAAGAGAGTTCTTCTTCTAATTCTTGCAATCTTCCTTCACTTGAAAGTGATCTGCAGTTGTAAGTACCTAAATAAAAAGTTGTCATCAAATGGCAGCCTGGGTCCGCAATCAGGGGATTCTTAGCACCCTCCACCTTCGGCCACCAACCGCTGCCTTGGTTGGTGACTTTACAGCCTCCTGGGAATAAGGGCCATGTTTTATTTTTGTCTGTCATAATTGTATATATGTATTGGGAAAATATTTATCCTTTATACAAACATTCATTCTGCCTTATCAGGCACTGAGAAGAAAGACCATGGTGTTTCTTGATCTTAAACTCAGAGGTAAAAAGCCAATAAACTCACCACGCTGGCTAATGCATGTTGGTGAGCAGCCCATCCATGTTCGTATACTATATGAATAATCACATAGTAATAACAGCTGCAACGACAAGAACGTATGGAGTGGACATTAGGAATTTGCCCTGCTCGGTTCCTTTAAGGCCTCCAAGAGGAATCAAAGGGTCTCCTTTCAGTTAATAGCAAAACTCCTTTCTGCAGCCTTTTAAATATATATATATATTACATTTCTAGTATACAAAAAAAAAATACTTATCGATATTTAATCCTTAGATGATGAATTGTTATTAACTTGAAAGTCATTATTTGAAATGTCAACGATATATATACGATGTATACGCTGCTTCTATTAATAGTAAATGAATCACAAATAAAAAGTTAATCCTCATGGTTAAAAAAAATAACTTGATATAACTGCGAAAGTTTCCAATATTGAAAATCTTGTAATAAATATATTAGCATGCACTGGAATTATCTTATTAATCATCCGAAATAAAATCTCCAATTAAGTGAAACAATTATATTAAAGTTTTAAGGTTTTATCCTTTTAATTTTAAATTTGATATTTTTTTTTATTCCCATTGTTAACAATTTCTCCATGACAGTATGCAGTTACTATAGTCATCACTAACTGGCGTTCAATAATATATTTCAGTATTTATTTCAGTCATATATATGTGAATAATAAATTCTTTAGTTTATAATTATTTTTCTAAGAAAACAAATTATATTGAATAAATTCTTTTTTTTTAAATTTCACTTTATGTAATATCAAGAATAGGCTTTCAAAAATTGAAAATATATCAAGCATTTTGGAATAGTATTGAATATATTTTCTCACAATTATTTTCATTTCTAATATTTTCCATAATTCAATTATTATCAATTTACAACAAAATGTTAAGTGATTTATAATAGATATTCTTACGTGGTATTCAGGCATTTTAACAGTGAACTCAAATCACTAGCTGGGAAAGTCAAAGCTGAAACCTTACAGGGTTTTATTTTTTCATGTTCATCTTGTTTTTCCTCGTAAGTAGTCTGTACAAACTTTTCTTGTCAACACACACTCATGCCCTCTTTTTTTATTATTATTGATCACTTGGCAACACTCCAAAACTAGCTTGCTTTATAAACTGACAACAATAGAGTATTAAAATAAAATAAAAATACCAAATATTAAATATTAATTTACAAATACAGAAACATTTTTTACAATTCCAAATGTATTATTAGAAACAATACATAACCAGTAAATAAGAAATATATATAAATAAGAAAATCATTTTAATCAATTATATATGAGTACTGTATATCTGTTTTGTTTAGCATATAAATTTTACTATTACAATCTAGATATTATAAGTAATTGTATGGAAAAAAAATGGACAAAGTATGAAATGATGTAAATGAACATACATCCACATACACAAGCTAAATCTTAGATTGGAGTAGGCAATAATTCTACTCTTATACCAACATTCCCTGATGTTTTTTCTGTCTTCCTTTTCACTATTAAATATATAACTTTAAATTCTATTAATTGGTACATCCAATTAAAGTTTATTTTTTTAAAATCTAATTTAAAATAGCAAATCTCACCACAATTTAAATTTAATTTTCCTAAAACTCAATTTTAAATATTAAATTATATCACAATTCATTTTTCTAAGATAACTATCTTTAGTCATTATTAACACAAATGTGAACTTCCCATATTTCTTCCTGGTGCCAACCTGGAAGGTCACAATATATATATATTTGATGTGTGAAGATAAATAAAAATAAACGCAAATTTACATTAATAATAATAAATCCTTACAGCTAGCATCAATGGTTACTGTTGAATGGAAGTGGTCTGAGTTTTTTACCTTCATATGAAAAAAAAAAAAATCAAAAGATTTAAGTAAAAGCTATATCATTATACCTGTATTACCCATAAAATCCAATATATATATGAGACCATTCTCTCTTTCTCTTTTTTAAAGAAAAAATAATATATTTCTAACTATTGGAAATATCAGAGTTAATTAATTCACTATTAATTAAATATTTTTAAAATAAATTTATGTAGGCATCTTCATCTTCTCTTGACTGGATTTCTGAATGGGCTTCATGTCAACTGGCTGTGCAGTGAGGATTTCATATCATTAAGGGGTAGCAAGGCAGATTTTGTCATCACTGTGGCCAGCTGGAACTGGCATGATCATATCTTTATGATTTGGGAAGAGCAAGGATGAGTACAATGGCTGGTTGTCTACCCCATAGTCATTTTACTGGAAGTTCTGGTTGATTTCCTCCATAGTTTCTTTCTGGTATCATGCAGTAATTATTATTATTAAATCTTCATCTGCTATCTTGAATGGTTAATTGAATCCATCAGAAAACAAGAGTTCTTAAAAGAACCGTGTAATGGATTTCTTCTTAGGAAATATTAGCAATTGTCTAGTCCATAAATGAATCTCTAAGTGACTAGATGATTGGAGAATTCTGGAGCCAAAGTAGTGAATGACTTAGCCAGAACAAAGGCCAAAGAATGAATGACTCCCACAGCACTGACTAAAACCTATTAACCCCACTCATAACAGAACCAATTCAGGTAATTGGGGGTCCCTGCGAAGTATGAATCAGCAACCCTTTTAATTTAGCTTATCATTCAATCACAAACATTCCTTTCTATTTTTCTGATTAAATTCTATATATCAGGGTTTGATATAATGTTTAGTTTCCATCTTGAATTCTCAGACCACTTGATTAACAAATAGTACTTCAAATTAATTTTTATTTTATATAAAAAATAATAACATTTTAATTATAACATTCATTACCAAACATTTTGCTTTTTGATTAAATTTTTCCCAAAGCAATTAAGATTCTTTGATTACAAATAAAATTACAGTTTTTGGAAAAATAATTAAAATATATATATATATATATACAAGTATGTTTGCACAATTACTTTAATTATTTCTTTTACAAATATGTTCCAACATGTGATCCATTTGATCAATAAAGTTTGTTTTTTTGTTATTTGGGTTTTTCCAAAAAAAGCAAAATACATAACCATAAAATAACATATACTGAAAATGTGCAAACCAGAAAAATAAAATAAATATATAACAAAAAAATACATGAGTTTATTATATGTGTATTTGTTTGCGTACAATATTTCGCTGTCACTTGAATGTTTACTTTAAATTGGTGTATGAGGGTATTCTTTGCTAAGACTTAACATTCTTTATTAATGTAGTACATTTATATATTCATTGTGCTTAATAAATACAAATATACATGTGTACCTGCTGTAATGTTCTTTACAACAGACTTTGTGTATGGACATTTGATATATATATATATATATTGTAACCAAAAAAGAAAGAGAGGAGGGGTGAAAGAAGGAGGGAAAGTGGCAGTGTCATAAAGAAAGGAAAAGAAGAGAGAGTACAAAAATGAGAGAGAGAGAAGAAAAGAAATGAAATGAATTTGAAATGGATGAAATGATATGTAGTGGAGAGAGAGATGGAAGAAGAAGAAATGAAATGAAATTATTTGAAATGGATTAGATGATATGGATGATAAAAGAGAATTAGATTATATGGATGAGATGATAAAAGAAATGTGAAACAGAGATGAAAAATGATATGAAACAAAATGAAATGAGAGACTCTTAAAGACTCGGTTCATTGGGGTTACAATAAATTTAAAGAAAAGAGATGATGATCCAGAGATGTATAAATAGATAGACATCAAATTTAATACTGATGAACTATAACTACTATGAGCCATTGATAATCTACTATTAAATCATACAAAAGATTATTTTAAATCATTAATTAATAGTTATTAGAATAAACCTATCAACAAATCACACACACTCTGAATAAGAATAATGATACCTTAATTGTGAAAGATTATCTTACTAATTATATCTAACAATACAACAAGAGTAAATAACCTCAGGGATTCTAAAACTAAAACTCTTGTGCAAAATTAAAGTTTAAGTTGTCTATAAAATAATTGCTGGGTGAATAAAATAAATGAGTGATATCTTGGTTGACCATAGAACTATATTATGTTCAATCTTAGAATAATAAACAAACCATATATTAATTCACAAATTTAATGAATCAATTTAAATTTAAACTAATAAGGGCCTATAATCCAAGTCATTACTCGAGCAGAGAAAAGAGCAAGGGTACTTTTTATGCCTTTCCCATACTCATAGACAACTTACTCAAGACCTCAAATACAGATGGATTATAATTCTTTGGACATATAATGTTAAGATAATGATAGACAATATGTAGTTAATATAAGATAATGTTCAGCTTTTAAAATAATGGTAACTAAAAATATTCTTCTGAAATACTAATATTCTTAATCCCATATTGCATAATTTTTATTCTAAGAAGATATACTGATAACTTAAAAATAAACTTTTTATTAAGCATTTAATTAAGTATCTGATATAATGCAATTATCTGTTAATGCGATTCAATCTAAGAATCACTTACTTTAGCATGGCTTTATAATTTTCAAACCAATATCAAATATATTTAATTAACTTTATGATATATTTGTGAACTTCTGAATTAAAGATTTAATAAACATTGGAACTTAAGATTTTGTGAACTTGGAACCCAAGACAATAATATTTTCATATAAAAGCAAAACAAACAAAACAAACTTTTGAAATAATAATAAGTTGGTTTATTAAGAACAATAATAAAGTGTTACAATTTAAATGTAATATAAACCTTGCCCATAGCGCTAGAACTTATTACAAACATTTTGACTTTTTAATAACTTTACTTAGTTTATAAGACTACATAACTTCTTAAGCTACTGTTTTTGATTATCTTTCTAAAAAACTTTTCTACACTGTTTATTCTAATAAATAAATCAATCAAATAATAGTTATACATAATAGCAGGCAAAGGTTATTCAAAACAGAATTTTAATCTCTTTTAAACAATTAGAGATTTTAAAATCTTGAACTTTAATTATAATATATGTATTTAATAAGCACTCTTCTAATTTTTAATTAAAATAATTCATAACACTATGGTGTCTTCTAGTAATCAGAATGACACACAATTAGGTTTGTATTTGAAACCCTAAGCTTAACTTTATAATCCTGAGCTTAACAAATGCTAAGTAGTAAGCATATTCAGCCTATTTTTGAAAAACTACCACTAGTTATACTAACCTAATTAATATTATAGCTAGTGATATTAAACTAAATTAGATATTATAGCTAGTAATATTAAACTAAATTAGATACATGGATCATTCACTCATCAGAGATCAGTTATACATTTTTAAATAAATTTAGTCCACATAAAATTATTCCCTCAATGTTTTAAAGTTAATGATGTAACAGACAAATCCAGCGGTGAAACTTTGGATGAAAATATTAAAATTATTATGTGCGAATTGCCACTTATACCATATGCATAATTTAACATACTTAAGAATAAATAGAACTTATTGTTGGTTAGCTTGTTGATGATAAAAATATCATATCAACACAATTCAAACATTGATATACACATGAGCCTTAAAATAGTTACTACTACCTAAAGAAATAAAGTTCCTCAAACACACATACCTTGTCATCACTAATGTAAAACAAATGCAACATCACTTACTGTGGTGGAATTAGCATTAAGTCATCATGAATGATAGTCTAAAATATAAAAATAATAAGCTCCTCAGAGCTGGAAAAGAAAGTGGTGGCTTTCAAAAATATCTAACGTTGAGGCAGAAACTAAGATACCTGGACCTTGTCTACAGTGTATCTGGGAACAGGAAAAACACATCAGAAAAGCATGATCCTCTCTCACAGGATTTCCAATGCTTATAAATGTGATCATCATCACTGAAAATACAAGACAATAAACCTCTTTTGGGGACAAGCACTATCAAATCATGAAAATACACTACAATAAGGAAGGAGGACCTTGTCTACTCCATAAAACATACTCAAAATTATTAACTAAGCCTAACTCTATGAGGCTAACAAATACTAACTAATAGCAAGATATACACTTCACCTGAATTAACTAAGTTATTCCTAAGAAGTTTAAAATACAAAAACGTATCTTCAATGTAAGAACCAATAAAGCAAAAACTGTGTCAAAACGACATTAAATGCATGTAAAATTTTAGGCAAGGCACAATGCACACATAATAAAATATTCAATACTAAAATATAGTAATTAATAGACTTTTGATTGCAAATTAAATGCAAGAATATTAATTCTCAATACATATAAAAATATTTATAGTTATTATTACTATAACACTCATAAAACAAATGAATGGAAACTCTCTGATAAACTTCTTTGGTAGATTTAAAATGAAACTGAGTAAAATCCTCTATAATAAACTAAGATTGTGATATTTAATTCTCCATAAATGAAATTATTAAATAGAAACTAGCTGGTGTAATGCTTAACAAATAAACTAAATTGACCTAAGAATGGCAAAATATTTGCTCATTGTAATAAACCCATTAAACTTTAAAATTATAATCCTAATTTACCTGGTATATTTATGCAAAAAGTGTTACACAAAATACATAGCACAAATATTTTTATGGTTTCATTTTTTTAAAACCAATAAAACAAACAATAAAAAATAATAATACAGTAACTTAAGTTCATATTTCAGCTCCATAATGATTTTTCCATTTAAAATATGTAGATAATTTATTCAGGCTAATTTATCTATCAGAGTTTGAAGCTTCAGTCAAAACATTTATAAAAACATGGCAATGATTTTCAAATGAAAATGTTCAATAGTTCCTTAAGAATACTTTAATTTTTTTAAAACAATTTAAAACACTTAAAACACTAAGCCAGCATCAAAAAAATTCTTCAGCTGAGCACATTTTTTTATTTATAGGATCCAGGTTCTAAAGTGTACATCATAATAATAATACAAATGTATATCTCTTTATTTGAATTTCTTTATCCTTTTTTAGGAAAACGCATCTTTTAAAATAGTTTTTTTTCTTTAAAAATATTTTTTACAATAATAATATTTCAAGGTGTGTTTTATTTTAACCAATTTCCTTTGATTACTTTTAAACATAAGAGTAGACTTTTTTATAATTCAAGACATTCCTCAGTTATAAGCTACAATTAATGTCATAAAGTTACTTATAAATAATGGCAAATATAACCATTTACTATGTTCTTGACAAATATAAGTTCAGTACTGATCTTTGAAGATTACTTTGAAGTTTTGTTTCCCAATAATTTTCTTTTATTACTGGGTAAAACAAGAGTTATTATTATAAAATATATTTTATCTGTTTGCATTTAGCTAAACAAATCATTTCCACTTATGTCAAAGTATAAGTAATAACTTTTTTTTAAAAAAACTAATCATCCTTTTTTAGTTCATTTTAACCAACTTTAGCTTCATATAATGTTTCTTTTTTAACTTTAAAATGTTTTTTTTCACGTATACTTTTAATTTAATAGGATATATAATGAATATCCTACAGCTATAAGAGTTTATTGCAAGAACATGTTTAGCCATATATATATAATAATTTAAGCTTTAATAATATTTTCATTTCTAAATAAAGAAAAATGAACAAATAAAACTAAGGGACACTAACTTTCCTTCAAGTTTGTTTATTATAATCTTATGCTTCAAAGAATTAAAATTGTCAAAAAATGGATTACCTTTTTTTAACTTCAGGAATTCATGTTTACAAGATGATTTTTAAATAATTATTTTAAACATGCTTTTATTTTTATTTTTTTTTTAGAAAATATAAAGTTTTAAAAAATTACTTTTTATTAGGATCCAGCCACAGGTATAATTAAAAATCAGATAAGCCCCTGAATGACACATGGATCCCTGTTTTATATAATAATCTTTTATACATCCATTTTTTTATATCAATTGGTTTAAAAACCAATAAAATTATTTTTTATTAACCTTTAACATTCTTGACAATTCATCTGTGGAATCAATCTACTGACATAATCAATATAATTTTCCCATACCACGTGACTCATAGCTGCAAAGTCAAAAGTTCATTATTAACAAATGCTATGTAATATTCTTAAATGATAATATTTTTATAAAACACAATAGCAATAAATACAAAATTCAGAGCTATCCCTCTTTATTACTTTTAAATATTTAACTTTAATAACTTTATCCATACATTTGTTTTATTATTATTTTTTTAATCAATATTAGAATTAAATTAATTCTTTATTTTTATATTTATGCCATTCTTGCATGCACAGAAATATTCTCACATATGGGTAATGTGAAAGCACATTAATTGTTTAAAAGTTATTTTTAAAACTACAGCAATAAAAATATTAATGACTATTTAATCCAAAATAATTTTTATAAGTGAAATGCTAAACTAAATTATATCTAAAAAATATTATTACTGTTTTAATGAAATTTTACAGATTTTTTTTTTAAACTTACTATTAATATTATTTAAAACATTTATTTACAATATCTATTTATTATAATTTAGACATTAAAATGCGTTATACAGTAGTTATTTTAAAATACATTTAATATTATTTATCAATCCCCAACTATTTCTGATATTTCTTTTAATCCAAATTATTATCTAGCATCCCTTATCAAATTAGCTCACCCCATTGAAACATTTAGTCATAATCCCATAAATATTTAACAATTATTATAATCAATACAAGATTATACTATTTTACTTATTAAGTTAACTCAATTTTTTTTTCATTATTTTTTTAAAATTCTGAAAATTTAAACCAAAAAGTTAAGCTAATATAACCTTGATCACCTATTGGAACTAAGTGAGACTTCAGTTAGGTACAATATATATATATATATATATATATATATATAAAACTTAGAAACAATTTTGTTCTTTTGATCTTACTTGTACAAATATGTGGCTTTTTATGAAGTAAGTAATAGGAAATTCCACTGTGGATAACATGTAAGGCCTCTCTGTATATATTTTATTAATTGAAGTCATCTACCTTTACTAAGGGATAAAGAGGTACATTCATAATTTTAAGCAATGAAAGGAAATAGATCTGAGAGATAAACTTTTTACATGCTCTTAATTTTATTTTTTTCTCTTTTAATACAGCATTTATCTATATACATGTATGCCAAATAAGACTATCAACTCATAACCACCCCCATTCTTTATTACCTCAGTATATACATATGCACATGCCTGTGTGACTTCTACAATAAATAAAAATAATAATAAAAATAAAAATTATATATATATAACAACAATAATAGTAACATTCACAGAAATGTAAAAAAAAACATACCCTCTTTCTCTTCTTTTGTAACAGGGTTTGAACTCTGTTATTGTTACAATATATTATTTCAATTATTATGTAAGGATAAACACTAATCAAAGGTTTTGAATTGCTATAGTAGTCCATCAATTTGATTGTGTAAAATACATCAAATATTCTTGTTGACATTGTAAAATTATCATTGGAAGTAAACAATGAGCATATATTTAATAATTTATTGCATTTATTTTATTTAGTGAATTGATTAAAATTATCATAATGTATATTTTGTATAATAAAAGTAAAACAGGCAAAACTCTCCATACAGTAGTGTGACTCAGTGAAAGCCAGAGTAATAAATGGATGCCATTACTATATGGAGAGTTTTGCTTGTTTTAATAATAATTATGAGGAACCATAAGAAATGGTGATCATGTGATGTTTAGCAGTTTATAATCAAACTATTATTGTTATCACTTGTCCTTGATATGTAAATTTATTTTGGTCTCTTTTTTATTTTGGAGTTAATGCAAAAGCATTCAATGAGAGATATTGCATTTGGGTTTGTTAAATCTATCCATTGCATTCATATCTTATGCATGCACATAGTTTAAATTGTAATAGCACTGTAAGTGGATTAATTGGTGGGATCCACCTACTTGTATAATAAATATCTAGCTTGCATGGTGCTCATTTTCATCAGTACTACAATCTGGATGACATCTCTCACTTCCATACAGTTATTTATTTATTTTGTTAGAGTATTTGGCTTGCCTAATTCATGGGGTAGATGATGATTTTGTGCCTTGAGGGTAGAGGGTAGTTATATTTATTTAGTTATATTTATTTATTTATATATAAGATCGCTATGTAATTTTATGTACATTAGTATTGGTAGATTTGTATAATTTTTCAGATATTTAATATTCAAATAATTGTAATTTTATATGAATATTTATATATTTTACATATATTTTAGTTTTGAGTTCTTCTGTTCCATCTTTTATTTTAATAACAATCATTTTACTTATTTTGGTTACCTTATCTATTAAAATGATTGTTGATTTTGTGTTATCAGAGTGGAAGAGATGGACTATTAAAAAATTTGAAGTTAAATCTGCTATGAAATCAGATCAAAAATCAAGTGATGATGATAAAAGTAGCAAAAAAACTGCAGTTTCCAGAGCATATTCTTCCCCAAAAGGTTCTGAATTTCTTAAGGATTTTGACAATGCTCAATTTATGACACCATATGACACTCCTGAATATATGCCATATGATTTTTATGACACATCAAAAGATGTTGCAGATTCAGATACACATATGATCCCTTTTAAGAAAAGTGATGCACTAAAGGACAAAACTGTAAAAGAGGCTATACGTGCTGAAATCCCATTAGATACGTTATTGATAAGATCAACTGGAAAAAAAGAAAATTCTGATCAAAAAGATGCAAAAACAACACCTTCACCATTTGAAAAATTGTCACAGTGGAAAAGGAGAGTCTCATTTAGTGTCAGACGGCAAAGTAAAGTTTCTGCTACAAAAGTAGCAGTCCCCCAAGGTGAAACTTCAGACCAATCAGCTGAACCAATTCTACCAAAGTCTGTTGAAGAGAGAAAAAAATCCATAGTATCTCATCTTTCTAAGGATTCTTTAATGCCAATACCTGAATTAGAAAATCCCCCAACTCCATTACCTTTAAGAAAGGAAAAATCTTTACTAGGTAAAACTGAATCCTCTCAAGGCTCAACATTAGATAAGGTTGAAGAAGTTTCATTGTTAGATAAAGAAGAAACACATTCTACTAAAGCCATTTCTGAAGCCCTAAGCAAACATTCAGAATTCTCTCAGCCAATATCTTCCACAATTATCAAGCTGCCTAACATCCCAACTGATAGTGCTATAACATCGACTGAAATTACAAAACCATCAACAAGCCAAACAGAAGAAGAAAAAACACTAGATAAGATAGAAAACCTGCAAACATCTCCTGGTGAATTACCTGATACCACTGTCACTAGTCCAAAAGATGAAAATATTAGTGAAACAAAATTGTAGTAAGGAAAAAAACTCAGCATTTTAATTTTTATAACTGGACAGGCAATATATATTGTTTTTAAAATGGCAATTCACTGAATCTTGTTTCAAAATGATCTATATTAAAATAATAATTACTTTAATGCAGAACAACAATGAAGTTGAAAATTTGTAAATTTTTAACAAATTCTATCACATTAATCTGTTATTAATAAAAGTATTTGAAACTTATCTTGAAAACAAGTTTATTTTAATTATATATGAATATACTTGCACTAATAAAAAATAAAAGCAATAGAATACGAAGTTCACCTCCAATCTTATTATATTTAGTGGACTAAACCAATGGTATACTTTGTTAGTTATTATTTGTAGAACAAGGTATGTTGTGGTATATTCATATTTCACGTATGTTATAATGGAATCCATGAGTATATCACATGCGATAAGCAATATTAAAAATATTAAATTTTGGTCAGGTATAAAACAATACTGCCCATGATTTAATAGCCTTGCTTCTTGAAAAACAATATAGCAACTCTTATTGACTTTGATAAATATAATTTTCTTGATATATATTTATAGTAGATATGACATTACATCTCTTATTCATGAATAGCTGTTGCAGATGCTTCCTCTATTACAACCAATTAATGAATTAATTTTGCCAGTTCTGTAACATAGTTTAAATCAGCCTATCACATTATTTAATGAATGTGTTTAGACGGTTTTTTTTTTTTAAAAAAAAAAGCAAAAAAAAATTTAACATAACTTAGGTCACAATATTTGGTTTTCCATAATATTTATTCTTACACCATCTAGGTGAAATTTTAAGGTATTCTAATTGTATTCTAACAAAGAAAATTCGTGAGAGCCGCTCGATAAGGAAACAGTTTTGCTGGAGACTGGCTTAGCATTTAAATGTGTTGCTGTAAAATATAGTATGATACAAGAAAATAATATGACATTTAATATATGTAATATATACTATGGAAGAGGGAACTTCAATGGATTTTCTGATAGCATAAGTGCAAGAATCTAAATTCTACACAATATATTGGCATAACACTTTAGAATGGAAAAATTCTAATGACTATAATTATTTTGTTATCCGTCATTAATGAATTTATAATAGCTACGTCTCCTAGATCAGTTATTGATTTTTGACCTCAATACTATTCTTTTATAATTAAGAATGTATTCCTTAAATAGTTTTTATTTATTTCTTTATACATGAAACTTTAACTGATATCCAAAATTGATTATTTTTGAATTTTTTTTTCTTTTAAAAATCAATTCAGAAATTATTGAATGACATTAAATGACTATTATTTAAAAATAAAACGCTTCTGAAGCAGGAAAACATGAAATGGGGTTACATTCTTTTATAATTTCTAGAATTATAAAAATACCGTGTACATTTGAAAAATAACATTTCATAATTAGTCATTGTCGACACTTTCTGAAAAGATGGCAGATAAATTGCAAAATGGTCCTATTTTATGTGAATCGTGGAAGCAGTATGTTAATACAATATTATCACAAACGGCAGTTCAATTCCACAAAAAAGCTCAAAATTATCTAAATAGCGAAATAATTTTAAGTTTAACCTAAAATTTCAGGTAGCCATCTGATAACATTCAAAGTTTTCTATTTAACATCAATCAGTTAGTAGTAGATAGATGAACGTAGTATAAAATCCAAATATATTTTATTTTAAAAACGAGTAAATCAAACTGGAAGTTAAGAATAAAAATGTCTCCATTTTAGCCATCCAGGTTTAAAATTATAAAATTGTCATAATATATTGTAACATCTATGCCTTGCCATGATTATACTATTTTAAAAAAAAAAAATAAGTAAAAAGTTTTTTGACTCAGGTTAAGACAATTTCAAAAATTACCATCTTTTATTCCACTTTGTATTAAATATTTTCCCAATATAGTGTACCTATACAATTAGATCCCACAGCAATATCATATGATCGCTCACATTATTACTTTTATGCTAGCTATCTTTATCCGAATCTTTGAAAATGGCTATTTTATAGCACTATATCATTTGATTTCCATCAATTCCTCATGCTTACAATAGATGGAGCTGGAGTGCGGTAAATATAACTACTACCGAATGCATATGAATGAGCATATAAGAAGGTAATTGATGTTATTGACGATATTAAACATAGAAGAAATAGTAGAAAGGGCCTTAAAATCGTTATGAAATTGAGATCTTGACTAAATCGACATTGACCTAATACATCAGATTTATATAGCAACATAAAAGAGTTACAAAATTTCAATATTTGCTGGAATAATGTAAATGAATAAAAGGTAGTTAGTAGATGCTTAAATATATTAGTTCATATTTCAATTGTAGTTTTTATAATGAAGACAAAGATCACACACTGGATAATAAGGAGAGGGGAGATTTTGTAGTATGATACTAACTGGTTTCTATTGATTATACAAACTTATAGTAAATAGTTTAGAATAAAATTAAGATATCTGTTTTACGTAAATATAAAAAAAAACAAATGGTTTCAAATACTATATTAAACGTTTATATTTATTTTCATTTTATTTAATATAAAATTGAATGTACAAATTATTAATTATTATGGTAAAATAGGATTTTTAACTCATCTATTAATCAGTTATGTTTAAAAGCACTACATTTTTTTAAAAAGATATATGATGGTTAATGCATTAAAAATAAAACAAAGTAGATATATTTTTGATTAATTGCAATTTTGATTGTTATATGTGATTAAAACTAAAGCATGGAACATCCATGAATTAATTCAATCATTAATTTTAAAAGTAGTGTTTGGATAATTTAATTTACACATGTCGCACATGTATATTTAAAATTACATATAACAAACAAAATTATATTTAAAGGTAAAAAAAAAAAACTTTTTTTATAAGTCTTACCAAATTAATTAAGTTTTTTAAAAATAGAATTCAGATATTTTTCAATAAGCTTTTTGTAAATATCCATATTCAAATATCAAAACTGAGAATGTAAACCACATCAGTATTTCTACGTTTGGAATTAAATTCGTGCCAAACAATTGTTTATAAGATTTTTGGGTTTATGAAGGCAGCGATTTGACAAAAGCAAGTTTTAGCTAAATAATCAAGAGCAATTAAGATTTCCAAAAATTTTGCATTATATGATTACTAACTAAAAGAATGAACTTAGATACTGAATTAAAGTTTTAACTCCAATGTTCTATGATTGGTTTTACTAAATTTATAAGAAGTATTTCACAACTGTGATATTACATCTGCAATTAAATTAATAATACAGTATATAACTCTTTTACTTTTTGTTATTTACTGCATGGAAGTGAGACAGAAACATTTTACAAATACTGGGTTTATGTTATTACAAGTAAATAAAATTGATTGTTTTTAATAAGAAATGATGACGAATAGAATAGATTTGAAAATACCACTAGACACACTATTGAAATATTTTTTAATGTTTGGCAAAATATCACATAAACAAATGGATGGAATAAAATAATCAGAAACTGAAATTATTGTGGATTGATTAGATCGATATCCATAGTCATTGCAAAACTTATCCCTAACAAATTATGGTAATAGTATGAATACTAAACCATACTGTCTGATGGTGCTCTTTTTCGCCCAGTTCACATCAATATACCGATTCACAGGCCATCTGTTTGTTTACATAATATTACGGTAAAATATTTTTTATTTCAACCGGTTTTTATTATTTTTTCGGTGGCGACGATAAACCACCAAAGTTTTTTTTATTACATAATATTACTGTAAAAGTTTTTTTTATTTTATTTTATTTTTGTTTCCATATGTGATAGCATCGGCCGGGCCCGAACCTATAACCGTCTGCAACCAACAACTTGCTTGCAAGGCAGCTGCGATGATCTCTTGGCTAACAACGCTTTCTTTATTTTTCAACCAGATTTTAATTTTTTTTGCCGACACGGTAAACCACCAAAGTTTTTTTTTATTCCACCCATGTTTTTTTTGTTTTTAATAAACAAATACTTTGTTTTTAGATGGTCTAGGGGTGTTGGTTTGTTTGTAAATTAACGAGTAATAATCCTAGGTTTCTTTACATAATATTTTTTATGGTAAAC
This sequence comes from Epiperipatus broadwayi, assembly GCA_028023455.1. Lineage (NCBI taxonomy): Eukaryota > Metazoa > Onychophora > Udeonychophora > Euonychophora > Peripatidae > Epiperipatus > Epiperipatus broadwayi. The sequence goes on from JAQFVV010006234.1 coordinate 7,823,128, forward strand.
CAATTTTTTTTTTACCCGTTTTTTTAATTTTTTTTGGTTCGTTTTTTTAAAGAAACAAGCACTTTGTAGATGGTGTTACGGGTGTTGGTTGTTTTTAGATAGTGGAGGTGGATTGGTTGTTTGCTTTGAACTTATCTTCTTTTTTTTTTGGTTGATGTTTTGATTTGCTGAAAGACTTCAACAATTTGGTACTTTTGAATAAAGCAACACTTGGTTTTTTAGAGGGTGGAGAGGAGTTGTTTTGATTTTGAATTGTCCTTTTTTTGGTTAATTTATTATGAGGCTTTTTTTTTGTTTGTTTGTTTCAAATCTTTACGCTACAGAAAGCTTTATATGATACTGAAAAGTTCTTCCTTAATTTTTTGGGCCTTTGATTTAAAAAAAAAGACATAAACAGTTCGTTTTTAAAGAACATTTTTTTTAAGCAAGGGGAGGTGGGGTGGTGGGGAAGGTTTGTTTTGATTTTTAATTATTGACTTCTTTTTGGATTTTCTTTTTGAACATTTTCTTATGTTATGAGCACAGTTTTTTATTATTATTTTATTTTTTTGGTAATACAGCAACTATTGATCTACACTGCCTGATGGCACTATTGCTATGCTAAAGCACATAAATATGCTGTTTACAAGGCCACTCATCTATTTTACGGCCTGTAAATGGTTCAAACACTCAAGATGTTGAAGTGCACCCTTCCGCAACATCTCTAGCATGTAAACATTATTATTAGTGATGAGTATAGGACTTTCTGTATAGACATTAGTCTTGACTATTCGACATCGTATGATATGAAAGTGTGTTTATTTGTAATGACTAAAATTATATTAAAATGTTTTTTTTTTGGCTTGTTAAATGTATTGTAATTGATGTGAGTTACTACAAATTGTAACTAATGATCAAATGACCCTACTTTCATCCTCAGGTGTCCAAATGCATGAAATGAGGAGTGTAAATCATGATTCAGCAAAGATCACAATAAAGTCTTGCACTTGTTGATACTTTATCGAGATCAAAACAACAGTTCAAGGGAAGATGATCATCTGGCATTTTGATTTGTAGATTTGCCTACTACAGAAGCAGATGTGGTGGCCTTTCTTCAACAGAGAAATATTCTCCTCACCCAGACGAACTGCATTTGTGGTTGTTTAATGAAAGTAAGGCATAGTGAACCCTGTCAAATGGAATGTGAATCACGGCAATGTTGATGGTGTTCCATTCATAATGGAACATGGTTTGATGGTTTGAGAGCTGCCAAATATCTTTTTGAAAGCATTACAGCTAATTTATTACTGGGGCTGGGATGAGTTCACAGTAAAGTGTATTGCAGCTGAATTACAAATGTGTGAGAAGGCAGTAAGGCATGTGATGATAGCTGTTAGAAAACTGTGTCAAGAAAGCCTTGATTCTAGTCCATGTCACCAAATTGATGGTCCTGGTATGACAGTGGAAGTTGATGAGACAATGTTCAGTCGGCGGAAAAACAACCAGGGAAGAATACTTCCACAACAATGAATTTTTGGGTGTGTCTGTCATGAGACAGGTAATTTTTTGTAGCATCTGTAGTCTCCCAATCTGCCAACATTCTTACACAGTCCATCCATGAGAACATCATGCCTGGTTCCAGCATCTATTTTGATTGCTGGAAAGGATACAGAACTTGTGAATTGGAGGCTTCCAGATATCACCACTTGACAGTAAATCACAAATACAATTTTGTGGACCCTGTCACTGGTGTGCATACCCAGAACATTGAATGTCTTTGGGGTTCTCTCAAGTGGTGAAACAAGTGAACACGAGGCACAAGAACAGATCTTGATAACTATATAGCCAAATTTCTCTGGAGATGTCTGCAAAAAAACAAGATGTGTTCTGTGCCATCTTAGATGAGATGCATTTACTGCAGTAAAATTATCTATTTTTGTTATTCCTTTTTTTTGTCTTTTTGGTTTGTTGTTTTTAAAACACATAAATAATATGTAAATACCCAAAATTTTTTCAAAATATATAAATTAATTTTTGATGTATTTGTTTATGAATGAACACATGTTAAATGAGCCCCCAAAAAGTTGTTTCAAAACCCCCCAAAAAAATTAAAAAAAAAAAAAAAAACCAGAATCAAAATTTTTTTAACAACAACTTTAAAAAAAAGACCAATGTTTTAAAAAGCCAATTAAAAAAAATCAAAAAATACATTTATTTATTTGTAAAAAAAAAAAAAAAAACAGTCCAAAAAAAGTAAAAAAATCCAAAAAAAAAAAAAATGAAAACATTACAAAATAATAAAATCAGCCCAGTAACATTATATTTATTCATTTTTGACTAGCAACAGCACCATCGGATTGTGTGAATCAATAGATGCTGTATTACCATTTTTTTGGTGAGGCCTTTTGAATCAACTCTTAAACCCTTTTTTGGGTATAATAAAATATTACTCACTTTAACTGTTAATGAAACTTATCAAATATTATCTACCTACTTTATAATCATGTGAACAACAAAAACAGCAACAAATCTTTCCATAAAATAATATATTGAATCAAAAAGAAATAAAATTTTGTATAAATTGTGAAGCAAAACAAATAAAAATAACACCATTTACAGGGATATAAAAAACAGCAGCCAAAAGTAACATGCAAATAAAAGGAAGCCTCAAAGCTGTAAATAATGAGATTTTGGAGCCTTCAAACCAACAACTTCCTTTACACAAACCTACATAGGTATGCTTGCAGGAGTTTCTCTTTCTGGGGAAACACAATACTGTGCATCCACTTGTGTAGCTGGCTGGCAATTCACTTAGTTTTGACCAATTTGGGCAACCTGCAGATGACATTTGACAGTTCTGGTATGGATTTGCATGTAAACAGGCATTTGCATGTGAAATTGAAAAAAAAAACTGCTGAAAAGAAAAACCTGTTCAAGTTGTGTGCAGTTCAAAAGCATAGACAAGCATGTGTAATGACATGACAATTCTTAATAAGGAATATTAATTCCACTACACTTTCTAAAAAATTTCCAACAATGAATTTTTGCAGAGTTTCATCTCTTTCCAATATGGCCACCATCAAATCAGACTGTACTGAAAGTTCAAGAGCACTCACTTGACCAATACTGTTGCAGTGCAATGGGTGTAGTATTTTATGTAATTGTAGAATATATTGCCCTCAGGGGGCCTGATATGGCTTACAAAACACCTCTTGTACTGTTAACCATAGACTGCTAAAACAGTATACATTTTGTGAAAAACAGTACCAACAGATGGTAGGATTCAGTTTTCATACTATTACCCAAATTATTATATTTATTATTATTGCTATTTTTGTTATTTTATCTTTCTATCTTTTTATTTGTTATTTTTTCAAGTAGAAATGGTTATTTGCAACTATACCTATATGAAACAAAGTGGGTCTGAAACAAATTTTTTTTTTATTCCCGTAGCGTTAGTCTACTAATTACAAAGAAGAATAATACTCACTCAATTTACCAAATCCCCTAATTTAGAAGAAAAGAGTAACAAATAAAAATGGAATTTAAATTAGAAACAATGGGAATACAGCATGATATATAACATGCAAATGACATAGATTGAATATATGAGAAAAGAAACCGAATTGTTTTAATCAAGAAAACAATAGATAATTTTTTTCTAAGCTATCAAAAATAAACTAATGTTCAATTTATGATTTAATGATTTTAGAAAAGAACATGATCTCAAAAAGCTATGGAAAATGATTAGAACATAAAAAGTTTATAGATATCAAAGGGATAATACAATTCCATAAAAAAGGACTTATGTTAATAGTTCCAAGACAATAATTCATGTAAATTTTTGCTACTCAGTGTATGATTCCTCATTTATCTAACTTTCTGTTAGTGATGCCAAACTTTTCATTAGCCACATTATACCAGTTATCCAACTTTCCATGAGCCATGCCATATCATTTAACTAACTTTCCATTAGCTTTTATCTAACTTTCCATACCCAGCCTTATTATTTATCAAAATTTTTCCATTAGCCATGCCTTATAATATATCCAAATTTTCATTAAGCATACCACATAATTTATCTAATTGACCATTAGCCAAGTCCATATCATTTACCTAACATTGCAATATCCATGCCATATCATTTATCTAACTTTTCCATTATCCATACCATATCATTTATCTAAGTTTCCATTAGCCATGCCATATTATTTGCCTAAGATTCCATTATTTATGCCCTATCATTTAAGTAACTTTTCATCATCCATGCCTTACAAAAACATAATTCAAGTGCAAATATTTTTAGTTTATATCAAACTTATGGTAAGCATCACCCTAGTTTATTAGAATCATGCATATAACTGTGAAGTTTGAATAATGAGGAATGATGGTATTATGAAGAGAACCCATGATGTTGAGGATTTAAAAAGCAACCACATTGTAATGATATGTAAAGTTGTACTAAGCATATTATCAAATGTGATATATTTATAACTGGTGAATGCTAAAGACTCAACCTCATTCCATTGCCTCAAATTACACATAAAATGAGTGGTGCACAAAGCCATTTTGTTCTATTCCATTCTAATTAATACTAATTATTGGGGCTAAACACTGTCCCATTTCATCATTAGGAATCTGGTCATATATATAATACAATCATTTTAATTACAAATGGGCACCAACATGTTGGGACTTGAACTCAGATGGTTGTCATATCATATATTGTAAAATGTATATAATGATCAATTGTGTTTTCAAACTCATAAATATAATGTTACAACAAATGACACCACTACATAATAAACTTGAATACAGGGGATTATTTCATCTAAAGTTAAACCTAGATATAGCACTTTTGCATTATTTAATAAATACCATATTTAAAATTTCTTACAATAATATGGTAGGTAAATTAACCTAATATCTGTCATGTGGAAATTGGTTAAATGAAGAACTAAAATATTAATAACATAGCTGGTAGTAGTCAATTAATTGGAGATCTAAACAAAGTGCATAATAACAACATAAAATGCTGTATGAGTAGGAAATGAACATTATCTTATAGTAGGTGTGTAAAGGCAGGGAAACCGCTGTGATATTGAACAAATATTATTGTTAAAAAGTAGTTCAATATAAAACTAGCAAATACCATGTAAAAATAGTAGTAGAAAAAGGTCAAGATACTTGTAAATAATAACAAGGAGAAAATGTAAATTAATGGATTACAGAAAGGGTTCAAGAGATCAGAGAGGTGCTAGAAAAGAAAAAAATAGACAAAATCCTGTAAAAACATAGAAGCATCCACTTCAGAGGATATGATAGAACATGATAATGAAATATCCTGGAGAATTGGAACTGAAATTGATCAACCTCAAAAATTGTAATGACGATAAAAATGCCAAGATAGGAGAGTGTAAGAGTGGGTGAAAACCCCATGCACTAGATTATGATGATGATGCAACAAATGTTTGACAAACAATACAGCAATTTGAACCAGATGAAGGAAGACCCTGCTATATTGAGATCAGGAATGAGATCTATGAAAAGAAGTATGGTCAAACTGAACATAAGTTTGGAAAATAAAATGGATAAACAGAATTTATAAGACTTAGTACTTCAGACTTGAGAGATGATGTCAAAGGTATGAAGGAAGAAATCAAAAGAATGGACTGTAAATGTCAAAATAGAATGATGGAAATGGAAAGATGTCTAGAAGATCAGTTTAATGATGATGTTGAAAAAATAATAGGATCATTTGAGATATTAAGTCTTAATATGACGGAAAATATAAGAACAACAGGAATTGCAAGTGAAGAGGTAGCTAGAGGAAGTAGTTTCAAAAATAAGGGTCATGGCAATCATACAAAATAATAGGATGGCTAATGTAGAAGGGAATATGTAAGTTAATGGAGGGAAACAATCTTAGACTAATGGAAGTACAAGTTGTGGTCAAGAATAAAATTTCACAAAATAATGACGGCCTCAAGAAGATGGCCGAGGATCAAAATAACTTACAGGTCCAACTAAAGGAATTAAAATGGTCAATTAACCAGCATATTTGGATCCTAGAGGATGAGTTACCAAAAAAGACCAGAGATATACTGAAGAAATAATCCAAAGGAGCTTACAAGAATCAGAGGTCACAAGAAGAAAGGGGGTCATTCATGGGAAAAGTAGATACTCCCATTAAAATGATCTTAGGCCAAGAAAAGAATCATGATAAAATAGATCTCACAATGAAAATTGATGAAGAGGAGGGACTGATATGCCTATGACATGTAATTATAAATAAAGACCCAGGTCAAAAGAAAAAAGAACCAGGAACTCAGATGACCAAACCTATAGAAAATAATAACTAAAGTCTAAATCCAATATAAGGATAGTACAATGAGCTTATTCAACCAGTTTGTTAAGTTGAAGGTGTTCAAAGTTTTACTATGGCCACCCCTACAGAATATCTTGGGAGCCTAAAACTATACCTGTCAATAAACCAGAATTTATCAGAAAAAGAGATCATAATCACCTACAGCCATTTACAGGATAAAGCATTGGCATGGTGGGAGCCATTGTTCCAGACCCTTTCAGTCTTTGAGAATTACAAATCCCGAGTAATAAGGAGTTTCTGGAATGAAAATAGAAAAGAAGAAATGCAATATCAGATAATGCAAGATAATTTATACAATGAACCAGGAGAGATGTTGATAAAATTCTTTCAAAGACAGATCACCAGTTTAAAAACTCTGGACACTTTCCCACTAAGTGAGATACAAATCTTTTGCATAGTTTTGGCATAACCTTCACCTGAAGATTGAACAATTGTTAATACACACCAATGTTAGTAGCATTGAGCAGCTGGCAAAATTACATAAAAGTATTACCAAAACATGAACAGTAAAATCTGCAAAAAGAGAAATGAAAAACCATTAAATACAAAAAATAGCCAATACCAAAAACCAAAAGAGAATAGTGAAAAACCTAAGGAAAAGATCAATAGTTAATAACTATGGGGTGAAAAATGTACATTTGAGACCTCCAATGCCATACCAAAGCCATTGATCTCAGGGTTAAGTAAGACTCAAATTAAAACAGTAGCACAACAAATTAAATGTGTACTTGAATGATTGTTTATCATCTCAAATAACCACATTAAATAAGGGCAACTAAGTTAGGCAAATCAGCCAATATGACATATTCCTGGGAAGATAGAGCACCTGGAAATGCTCTACAACATTACCTCATGATAAACATATTGTTTGAAGATTTGCCTACCAGAGTTCTAAATGACTCTGGAAGCCAGATATTTATGTTATCAATGGACCTTTATAACAAAATTATATGTAAAAATCCTAATGTTAAAATCTTACAACTGATGCCATCCAAGTAAACCTGGTGAACAGAACAAAGGCCAAACTGCCATGAAAGCAAATCTGGATAGAGATAAAATTTGTCCAAATAATATTCTATCTTGTGTTTAAATGATCTCATTCATCGTGCCATATTAGGGGCAGTCTAGTATTGATTTTTAATGAAGTAGTCAGAGAAGATGATGAGGTCTTATAAAAGACACTGCTGCCATAATATGACTGACCAAAAAATTAACTTCATAGCATCAAATGTGCCTGAGGCATGCAAATGAGCAAAGATTGCCAAATCCAATTTGATCTATGCCAATAACAAGTGTATGTTAAAATCCATCTTTGATAAACACAACAGAATATTTTCCAAAATTCCAGGAGTAATAAAAGTTTCCAGCAATGTATCAAATTATTCAATGACCAGCCATTTCAATCCAAGTCATACCCCATACCTCACCAATATCATGAGGATGTAACCAAAAAAATCAACAAGATGCTTAAATGGAGGATTATTTTCAATTGTGCTTTCTCACACTTCAATACTATAGTGACAGTCAAGAAAAAAGATAGATCAATGAGAATTTATTTAGATGCTAGGTAACTAAACTAAATTACCATTCCCAACAAAACATACTACATCCACAAACTGTTCGTGAGATTTAGGAATAAGAACGTGTTCTCTACTTTCAACTTATTTCCCAGCTATTGGAAGATAGAACTCTACCCAGAGAATTACCAATATACCACTTTCCAGTTTGATATCATCACATACAAATTCATTCAAATGCCATTTGGATTAATAAATAGTGGTGCGAGTCTAATTAGTACACATCAGGCCAGATATAGCACCATAACAAACCTATGTATGCATATAGGAGAGCAGAAAAAACAATGATAACTTGTGTGAACTGAAACTAACAACTCCAAAAGGAAGATAAAAGAAATGTGACACATGCTTTGCTATCTCCAAAAAGTGGACAAGCTGATTAATTTACATATACATTTGCATATATTATGATCTAATAATATTACAACAATTATTACTATTTTGGCTATGATTGTGAGGGATTTTACCATGAAAGTGCTTAGCCTGGATTAATGCATTTTGACAGTTTGCTATTAACAGTTTTTCAACCAACATTTTAAATCAATTGTATATACTATAGATGCCATTCTAATTTCCTCATCTATCATTGAATATCACTTTCACCATTAGGAAAAATGTTTTAAACAATGCCATGATAATGTGATCAAAGTCAATTATAAGAAAAATACACTAAAGAGTAATGAATTGTCCTTCATAGTTCATATCATTGGTTGCAGTGGGATGAGGCTGCATTCTGATAAGATCAGTGCCATAAAGAACTTCCAAAGCTTATAAATAAGAAACAAATGCAATCACTTTGTAATTTTTTAACTATCATTTTTACAAAAAAAACTCTGATGACATGGAACCATTGTTGAAACTCATCAGAAAAGATTAAAATGGAATTGAACCAAAGAGCAAAACAAGGCATTTAAAAAAATTAAAGCAGGATTTCTAGAGTAAACAGTGGAAACTTTTCATGATTTTAATAAACCCCAACATCATTCTAATGAGTAGTGGTTATGGATTAGGCATGATATTATCCCAAATCCAGGAAAACAACCAATCAAAGGCCCTCTATTTTATTGTCTGCCTGCCAAAACATCCAAAATTAAATTATATGGTTGCAGAGGTACTAGCAATTATATGAGCTTTCCAAAATTTTTTGCAGATGCAGTGCCCATCAGAGATAGTAGTCATCACAAAGCAGAACAGCATCAAATTCTTGAGCGACAGCTCTCTCACTAATAGTCAATTGGTTAGATGGAGCTGCTTGTTACAAAAATTCATCTATGCAGTATAATACAGTAGAGGATCCAAAAATATAGTAGCTGATGTACTAAGTCAAAATCCATGCAGATCAGAACAATGGCACCTGTCCATAGACAATGCTTACTTTACCAACATTGATGCTAAATTCAATAAGGATGTAGAGAATGATTTGATAAATATTTATGACCTATAGCTCCAAGATGAAAAACTAATCTCAATTATTAAGTACATTAAATGGACAGAATGTACTATATATAGATGATGATCTTAAACAATAGAAGTTTGACAATAAGGTTTTATTATACAAAATGAACAATGAGACATATGAGTGGAGGGTAGTGATACATGATAGGCTAAAAAACCACTTATTCAATATGTGCATTGTGTATATGGGAACTACAGAGCCCATAAAACTGAGCATGTGCTTAAAAATTGGTTTTACTGGACTCAAATGTATGAAGACAACCTAAAATTAATCCAGTAATGCCAAGCAGGTAAACAAAAGTTATATCAATTCAATTAAATGTATAATTAAAAAAAAGTCCAAGTAAAGTCTTAGCTATAGACTTTTATAGACATATCTCTTATCAAAATTCATTGCAACTTACCCAATGCCCCATGATAATACTAGATATATAGTCTAATAATTAGACTCCTTTCACTTCAAGGAGATAATAAAACTGGAAATGATCCTATCAGTTCATGGTACCCTTTCTTATTCAAACAGCGGAAGAAATGTGTAAAAAAACTATAAATAAAATGTGATAACCTCGATTAGAAATTTACAATCAAACACATATAAACACATCATGTGGGAATTGAAACATTTTGTTAAGGACCAGAATTCAACATGAAACGGACAAAATTAATTGGAGTGTAAATAAATACACAAGATTTACACCCATCAGGATACACCTAAAACAAGATATCCCAATTTGTTTAAAACCTACAAACTCATTTTACCCAAACCCCCAATAGATCCCAAAGATGATCAGAGAAAAATCCCATGACTGAATCAAATACATAATAAGTAAGCACAACATAAAACAAGTAAAGTCAAATTATCAATTTTAGATAGAATACTTGATTTTTGTCAAAACACTTTATATCAGCAAGCCATGGGTATTTATCTTCCATAAATTCTGCAATGCTTATGAGGGACCATATGATAAAATGCTCAGGTCCCAACCCATTTTGGTCAATTGCAGACAGAAGACAAGTGGTACCTACAATTGAAGAAAATTAAAACCTTACCATGGGAATATTTTGAAAATTGACCTCTAAGAAAGATTTCTGAGATCATGAATGTGCAGTTGCCTGCCAACACTCACTATCAAACATATTACCAAAACAAAGCTCTTAGATTAGAGACTTTGAGAAGTAAGCAACATCAAATAGCCTCATAGAATTTTTTTTGGTTCAGATAAATATTTATTCAATTACCTAAATTATAAACCATAAATGATGGATTCAGACCTTCTTAGGGGAAATAAGCACACTAAAGCCATTAAAATTATTTACACTATGACTCAGCATAAACTGATTTAAAATTTAGAAGTTTTTCCAAAACAATAAGCTATACCCTATTATATTTATATATGCATGACGGTATCATACCAATAATTTAATCCCCTGAACATGTGATGACATCATGAGAATGAATCAAGTTCTCTCAAGTTACAGTATTATAAAAAAGCTATTTATCCAACATAAAAAAAGATTAAGGAAAATTTAAGCAAAAAAATCATATCTTATATTAATTGAGGATTAAAACTCTTACAGTCCATTTTAATCATTTAAGGAAAGGAGAAATGTGAGAATATGCTCTCAACCTATTAGAAACAAAGAATGTCTGAAACAAAACATACTTAATTAAAGGTAAAATAAATCGATTAACACTCTTTGTTATGTAAAAAATGACATTAAATATAGATTGTGACAACATCTGTTGTTTTTTTATTTGTTGTGTTACACCTACTGAATACAAAATAAGAGTATTTGATACTCATTTTACCAAATTCCATATTTAATATAGAAGAGTAACAAAGAAAAATGGTATTTAAACTTAAATTATTACATTATTATTTTTTTTAAAGTTTAAATTATTACATTATAATTTTTTTTAAATATTACAGAGACTAAATAAAATTAAAATGCTTAAACAATGGGAATACAGAATGATATATAGCATACTCATGACGCAGACTGGACATGCAAGAAAAGAAGCTGAATTGCCATATTATGCATAATTGGTACTTTTGATTTATAATTTATACATCCCCTTTTTTTGCAATGGCTTGATTATTAATTTATAATTTAATATACTGTTATCTCTTGTAATAATTAAATCCAAATATTTAATATTTTTGTCCTGTTCCTTTTTAATAGTCCATTTCAAGCCATTCAACTTTTTTAATTTTTCTACAAGCAAATTTATAGTATTAGTATTTAGAGTGGTATTTTAAATATGTGCACTTTTGGAAATATTAAAATTTACAAAAGATATGTGGATGATGTTTTAGTTCCTGGAAATTTGCTTGATGAGGAATTTAATAAGTTGAATGGCTTGAAATGGACTACTGAAAAGGAACAGGACAAAAATATTAAATATTTGGATTTAATTATTACAAGAGATAACAGTATATTAAATTATAAATTAATAATCAAGCCACTGCAAGAAAGGGGTTGTATAAATTATAAATCAAAAGTACCAATGATGCATAAGATGACAAGTTTTACATATTTTTTGTTTTTTAATGAAAAATTATGTCGTTACCAAAGTGATAAACTGAAAAATATTGAGATATTTGCCAAAAAATTGCTTGATATTGGTTATAAAATGGAACAAATAAGCAATACTTTATGTCAATTTTAAAAAAGGTATAATGGTTTAAAGGAAATGAACATTAATAGTAAACAATGGATATCTATTCCATTTATTTCAAATCCACAAGAATTTTTTTAAGGATATATATGTATATGAATGTGTTTAATGTTTCATTCTATGTTCCAAACAGTATTAATAAATTAGTCAATAATTCTAAAGATGTCATATCTGTCAAGCAGAAAAATAATGTCATACATCAAATTTTTTGTGACTGTATGATATAATATATAGTTGAATCTAGGTGCAGTATTGAGAAGATATTGAGGGAGCATGAATTGTTATATAAGCTTGTAAAAAGTAAAAATAATGGTGATTTAATGTCTCCTTCAGTTTTCTTTAATCATGAAAAAACATGTAAATATAAATTTAAATTTGATTTTGAAATTGTGAAAATTGTTCATGAAGAGAGAGAGAAACCATAATAAAATAAAAATTAAGGAGGCAATTTTTATAATAGGAATAAAATGCATTTAATAAATAGACAAATTGCTAACATTAAAATACGAGATTCGTGGGATTTAAATCGATGATGCTTACTTTCGTTTTGTTGTTTGTTTGTTTTTTAATTTAATGGCAGTTGAGGCAGGTTTAAGAAATTAACCGAAATGCTTCTGCGGATTTAAGGATGGTTTATAATAGTTTTTTACCGTTAAATTTATTATTTTTATTATAAATATATATATAATCAATCTAGTATATTTGGTCACATCACTGGGAAAATATACATTGAGTGAAGTAATACCTTAAAATGCTCCGGACAATCATGTATATATATATATATTACATGATTGTCCGGAGTATTTTAAGGTATGTGACCAAATATACTAGATTGATTATCTCTAGGTACCATGAATATATACTTTATTAAGAATTTATCCATATTTTCACTATAATTTATTTGGCAATTAGCCACTAGAGCACATGATCATGAATTATTTATAATTAATGAGTGCTAGTAGCCATTTTAAATACTATGCCATTTTATTTTCTAAGTGATAAACCAACTCTCATTATTATTGCTATTTTTTCATTAGATCAATATTATCTGTAAACACTAGTTCTCAATCTTTCTTTTGATAATTATTTTTTGAAAATCACACCTGCATACACTTATTTCTCAAACTACAAAATTTTATAACGATTTTGGAATACTACAAGGAATAAGTAGATAGATATTCTAATACAAATTACCGATTTACTAACGATAAAAATTAAATCAAACATGTTATTTTTTAACTTAAACTATCTCTCAATGAAATAAATAAGCATTTTCTTTACAGATACAATGATATTAAAATTAAAAAATTTAAATACACCAAGATCTAAAATAAAAAGAATATTAAAAAAACAAAGAAAATTTATTAAATAATACAAAGGAAATTTTCAATAGTAATTTTGATATTTAGGAAAGGTTATAAAGAAGATATTAGAAATTACAAATCTGTCAGTGTTTTATCAATTGTATACAAAATTTTTACCAAGATAATTGCAGTTAGTCTGAAGCAAATTTTGTATTTTAACTAACCACAAGAACAAGCGGGATTTAAAAGTGGTTTTAGCATAGTTGATAACATCCATGTATTGACAGAAATTATAAAAAGGAAAAATGAATATGAATTGTCATTATGTTTTGGATACGTGAATTATGAAAAGGTATTCAATTTTCTAAGCATTTCTACACTGATTAAAACATTAGATCATCGCGATATAGACTCAGGATATTGTCATTTTCTGAATAATATCCATCTATATGTATCAACAATGACTAACATATTCTAAGAAAATTATCATTGAGAAGGGTGGGTGATAGGATGCTTCCACATTTTCAAATTTACAGTAGTGTTCTAGAAGTATTTTGTATATAAAAATGGAAAACAAACAGATTAATAAATAAATGGAAATTATTTAAGTCAGCTACATTTTGATGATGATGTAATTGTTTTAGCAAATAATGCTTCAGAGCTTCGGGAAATGTTGCAAGAGTTATCAGATGAAAGTAAAACTGTAAATGCTAAATGGTTAAAATAATATTTAATGGATTTGCTCAGAAGAATTAATTAATGATTAATAAAAATGAATTAGAAACACTTTACAACTACAAATACGTTGGTCAAATCATTATTATAGATGGAAATATGATGGACGGAAGTAATCATAAAATTAAAATTGGATGGGGTGATTGTAATAGAAATAATATTCAAAACAAAAATGTCTTGTGTTAGATAAGAAAGGTTTTAATAAGTGTGTTTTACCAGTACACTTCTCAGAAGAGCAATACAGAAATTTCAAAACACTCAATGATGTATGAACAGATGAATGTTAACACTATCAAGAAAGTTTTGTATAGAAAATATAGGTGTAAGAAAATAAACAGTTATTACTAATCACATTGAAAAAATATGAGACTAAAATGCAACTGCACTTGACATATTTCTATAATAGTAGACGGACAGGTGAAATATTAAACTGAATCCCAAGAGATTGTAAAAGACCTAGAAAGACAATAAATATGAGATGCTTGACAGGAATAAGAAAGTATGCTAGTATAATGTGGAGAAAAGATGCCAGAGATGTAAAAAATAGGTTAAACTAAAAAAATCTTCAACATGATATAGTTAATAATGGTTGAAAATGATGATGATGGATTTTCAATCATTATTGATCCATAAAGAATAAAAGTCTATAGAAATTTAACCCACAGTCTTCAATTTTTTACCTCTTTCTCCACATCACACTAGGAAAGTTTTTTATTTCATTAATACTTTTCACATGTCGTCTCTTTCCAGGTCACTTACAATCTTCTGGGATCCATTTTAAGATACCATCTGTCCATGTAGAATCATCTCTTTAGGGATATATATATATATATATATATATATATATATATATATATATATATATATATATATATATATATATATATGTAGCCTATCTTAATTCCAGTATCTCAATTCTTTCAATAATATCTGAAATGTCTGCTTGTTGTTTTTGATTTCTTGTTACATTGAATAGTCTAAAATATTTACTCTGTTCTTCTGTTATGTGTCACAGTGATAGATTCATAAGTAAGAACTGATAAAACACATTTATTAAAAACTCTCCCAGGCATAATTTCCTTCTAATATTAACTTATTCCTACAAAAAGCACATTTTTCAAGTTTAATTCTATGATTAAGTTTACCCATTATGTTTCTATCTCTATTAATATTCTGGTGTTAGTATTGGTAGTGTTAACTTCTAATTTATTATCAATTTTATCTTCTTCTTTTGAAAAAAATTCATTGAACATTATTTTATTCGTTAATGAAAATTTGTTTATAAACTTCTCATAAATTATATAATATCAATATTTATGCGCTTATAACGCTCGTTAAAGAAGTTATATGTTATTAAATTTATTTAAAGCTTAGCGCTTTCAAAGCTCTATGGCTTCATAATCATAGCTATGCACTAAGCTTTAAATAAATTTAATAACATATAACTTCTTTAACGAGCGTTATAAGCGCATAAGTATTGATATTTTATTCTTTTTAGCATTTAATTTGGTCTATTTCTTTACTTCGATCTGACAATTTTTGCAGTATTTCATGATGCTTTAAAGTATTGTTTGTAAAAACATCACACCATATACAAAACTTAGATGAATAAATACTCCCCATCTATTTTAATTCTCTTAGCTTCCTATGTTACTGTGAAAAATACTTTTTGTAAAACTTCTGTCAATTTTTTTGAGATATGATGTCTCTCTGATGTTCAATCTTTTCATTGTTATATATATAGATCGGAATATATATATATATATATATATATATATATATATATATATATATAAAACAGAGTAATTGATTTTCCCAAGTTTCCTGCAGTACTAACTATGTCTGAATCAATGCGTATTATTTAGTACTAATTGTTAATCACAAAAATTTTAAGGCACTAGCTGTCTGGACCACAAGTTATCTGAAATATGATAGTGTTTGATCTTTGTCCATTGTCATCAGTGCTCTGTCTGCCATTATGAAATCTTAAAACACCCTTTCCAAGTTATCTGGTTATATCATTTTTGAAACAATACATTTGTTATGTAGTCAAGCTGCCTATAATACCATCTCTGAATGCTTTGTAGTGACATGGACTAGCTATCTGAAACACATCTTAAAATAAATTTGACAGTTTTCTAATCTTCAACGTCTATTAGTTTCAATATTCTGCCTGCCATCGTAAAAAACTTACAAGTCACTTGAAAAAGCTTTCATTATTCACGGATTTATTAAGACATAGAAAGTGCATCATTTCAAACATTTCAGTAGTAGTTATGGCCGATTTTAAACCTTATTTAGGGTTAGAACGTTATTTCATTATGAGATGACTACAAAACTTAGTCACGTTTCATGTCATAACTCATGTTTCAAATACTCTATTGCCTTAAATTGTTTATGGTGAAGAAATGTTTTTCCAAAGTAATACGTATTCATTAATTCGAAAAAGTAAGACAATTTTCTTGAGCAAACTGTAATATTAATATCCACGTTATAAACATGTAACAAGAAAATTTATGGCTGATTATTAATATTACAGTTTATAAACATAGCGCTATGTAAAATAAATATTTCATTTATATAATCATATTAAGTATATTATTCGCTGGGCATGCTGAATAGTTGAGCACTAAAAATTTGATAGATAAGTCTAAAGCATGTTCAGCGAATAATATACTTAATACGATTTTACCATGTCTTGTTTCACAATTATAACTCAATACAAATCTTACATATTCATTAAATGATAGCTCTGCAGACATCTTGGAGATAGAACCAATAATGCTTGTTATTTAATAGATTTTTTTTTTTTAAATAAAAGGTATTATTTTCTAGTAGAACAATACCAATTAAGTGGAATGTCAAATTAGCAAATCTTATAAAAAATAAATTCAGTGTAAAATGTTTCTCTTTCGTATTATAAATTACACCTAAGATTTCCAAAATAAGACTATTATATAAGTAGAATTCTCAGTAATTAGTTATATTTAGTGACAGATTAATCATAAGTTGAAGGATAATTTTTTTTGACATTAGAAAATGAGAAATGAAAGTCATTTAGAGAAAGAATACAAATAAAAACTGCACATTATCATAAAAACTATGGAAAACAAAACAGAAATGATAACATATGAATATTTTTTCCGATGATTTGAGATAATTACAAGTTACTCCGCTGAATAGTTTGATTATTTATATAGAATCGTCCAATCAAAAATTATAGAGGTGATTATAATGATTTTATTGACTATTTGTTTGTAAAACGTGAGCTGTTTGCGAGTTGAACGCGCGTGCAACATAAATTACGAGGCATATTTAACGTTCATAAGAATGATAACTAAAAATTATAAACGATGATATGACCAACTGGAAATATCTATTTTTTTTCCTTATTTATAATTTAACAGTTTTTGAAATAAAGGGTAAGTTACATTTAAATATTTTCTAGATTTAATATTTCATTTAACTTTATTCTATGGGATCGTGTAACTTGGTCCTAAGCATTTATTGTACATGTGCTTTTATTTGTATAATTTTTTGCAGCTACCTTTGTCTATAAGTGGCACTGAGACATGTTTAAAATATGTTAATAATTAACTATGTAATTCAATAAGGTCTTTCACAATTTCTTTAAGTATAGCCGGACTATGTTTATTACTATCTCTGCATCTTGTTAATTTAAGACTGTTTTATAATCACTGGTAATTCAATTCACTGACACCGTTTTATTGAAACATATCATCACTTTTATCTATTATCTTCAACTCTTCAGATTTGACTATATATTTTCTTTCTACACATCATCTTATACTAGACTAATATATTATCTATTCTTTTAATATGCTCAATTGGGCTGATGTATATTGTCTCAAAAATATTTTAAAAAGTACTGTATATATTTACTTATATTTATAAAAGTATTGTTTCTGCATAATAAAGCATCATGTCCAACTCTAATTTATCTTTTTTTCTATACCCGTGACTACAATAAATTTTTTAAATGTATTTATTCCTCTACTTACAAATAAAATATTTCAACTTCATTCATTGTTTAACACTTCATAATTTTCCTATTTAAAAGGTCAAATAATTTTATTTTAGCTGTTAACTATCTGCATATTAAATCAATATTTAATTGTTTATTACTTTTATTATATAATATATTTAAAGAGTTGTTACAAATTAATGATTATCATGTCTTATATTAAGTAATTGAGTTTACTACTTGGGAACCGATATACAGATATAATGAGTGATTTCTGCAGACGATTTGTTTCTAAAAATATTGGATTGAAAAGTTAAGTGAAAAAATACTTTTATGTCATTTCACTCTAAAACAAATCTGTTTTATTTTCTAAAACAATAATTTGTATTAATAAAGGCAAATTTAAGCACCTTATAAGTAATTATTTGCTGTAATAATTCCATAAACTGTAAACGACTACTAAAAACCAAGTGACAGATTCAATTCAAAAAATATATTAAACAACTGCAGAGTAATATAAAATTCAATTTGGAGTATTTTTGGTAATTTATAGGAAACTACTCTAGTATTCAAAATGTAGTATAATAATTTGCCGATTATTATTACATATAAATAAAGACGTGCTAACAAATCTTTAACAGTTGCTGTTTTTAAAACTAAACATTTGGTTCATATAGACGCAATAGCTAATAGTTTGGGATTTTTATCCATTTATAAAAGATGTGTTCAACTACTAGTCCCAAATTTAGTTATATTTTAATTATATCTCTTTTCAATAGACTATTTCTCCTGTTTCATGGAAAGTTGCTAATGTTATATCAATGCCCAAAATCTAAATCACATAGCATAAAATACATTAGGTTTTTTTTATTATACACAACTGCAGAATTCTTGGAAAAAATATATAAATAATACGGTAATAAGTAATTTATCTGAATATCTATCAAAAAACAATCTAAATTTATACCAAGTAGATCAGTTGATTATCAGTTTGATATATATTAAATATCTTATTGCAAAGATTATTGCCATGGCCATTTTTTGCTTGGACGTGGTTTCAAAATTGCATCTTTGATTTTTTCATCAGCTTCTTTAGTGTATTCTTGGACCAGAGAAGTTTTTAATGTATTATTTGGATATTGGAAGAGTGCTCTAAAAATATTAATACACTGATGATATTAAATGATGCAAAATTGTTGATAATTTTGATGGTCATAAAGTTTCCAGTCTATAATTAAAAGATTCCGAGCTTTGTGTGATTGAAACAACACAGGTTAATAATGATTAATATTGTGTCTTTTTTAAAAATTCTTTAAGTAGTATTTTCAATTATATAATTATCTCAAAATGTAGCTAAGAACGTATAGAATACCGTTCTTCGTATTATGTTTAATGACAAGAAAACATTCAATAATAATACCCAATCTATTATTGCTTAAACTACAAAATTATAGGTCAGCTGTGCAGAAATATTAAATGTTTGAGACATGTGTGCAGATACTTGTTTGCCAAGGTGATTGTACCAATTTTAAATTATGGTTCTGTGGTTTAAAATTCAAGTAACATAATAAATCACAGGATGACATTAAAATAAATTCAAAATAATTCTGAAACATATTGATTATGAAGAAATAAATAATGTCAACACATTACACATAATAGAATTCATAATAATATGCAATTTTTTAAATATATATATCAAGTGAAATTGTTACAAGATATTTCAAAATCTGAAAATGAAATATAAAAATCTAGATATGAGATTTGGGATTACTATAGAAAAAATCTGTTAACAATAAATACGTTCACATATAGAATATAATTGGTGTCCATTTTTCTGTGTACTTGATATTTTACAATTTGTTGTCTTGTAGTTTCCTCACAGAAAACTTTTATTTCTAAAATAAGTCAATACCACATCTAATAGTAATTCTCTAAGGTATTCTACTCTCTGCTATATTTATCTAATTAAATACAATTGGCAGCACACTTTTTTAGAATGAGCTTGGAGGGGTGATAACAATAATGGACACAAAACTATCAAAATACCAGCAAGCTGAAAAAAACATCCATTACATTTTGCCATTTTTCCATTGAATTAATACATTTTACAAGCAATCATTAATAAATGAAATATTTCTAATTTCTTTGCATTTCACTGATACGGTGTTATCGTTTCACATCCATACAGTAAGTTAGTTAAAATAACAGCTCTATATAGAGCTAACTTTGTGAAAAAATATTTCCCCATAATCAAAATCAAATATTCCATCTTTTAAGTTGATAAAAGCAGCAGTACATTTAATCTGGCGTTGAATGTCAACTTCGAAGCCCCTCCCCCCATAAGTAGATATCCATCATCCAAAAGTCAGTGAAGATTTTTTTTTCTGTTACTGGCTGATAAAAAAAACTTGAGAATTTTCAACATTAATTAATAAATCAAAAGTATTAAATTCAAATCTTTAAAAACATTATGAAAATCATCTTTTGAACTGACAAAAATAGTACAATCATCGATATACTGTGAGTCCAGAATCTGTAAAATGAAATTCTTGCTTCTGCTTTTAATCGATTTAAATTAAAATGTCCACAACCAAACCTGTTTTGTAAGTTGATACTTGTCTACATATACTGCCTATAAACAATTACAAAGACCAGTGACATAAAACTAAACAAAGTTGGAGCAAGTATATATATATATATATATATATATAGTCTTGCTAAATAACAGTTTTGCTCTTATTCTATCATTTAGAAATTATATTCTACAAATAAATCTTGATGATCAACTAACTAATTTCAAAGAATGCCATAAAACTGAATCAAATGCGTGGAATAAATCAATAAAATCAATATATTAAATTACTCCATTTTTGCATTTATATGACAATGAAGACCATGTCTATACTGCTTCTTGATTCTCTAAAACCCCAATGGGTATTTGGTAATCATTTATCTATAACTGGAAACATTCTATTCAACAAAATTCTTGATGGCCTAGTGGTTAGCATAGCTGGCCCAGGTTCGTTTCCTGGTCAACGCATTTGACATATGAAAAAAAAAATAACACTTCTTTAAATTAACGTCATTTTCATTTTTCGTTTATCTATCTTCTTTTTTCTAAAATGTCATTTTAATTCTAAAAACAATTGATTTCCCACGTCGTCGTTTTGGTTTTACAAATCCAGTTTTGATTTGTCGAAAACTGCACTTTATTGCAATAGTCTTCATGTTATTGCCTTCTACCAAAATAAACATTTCTAGTTTTATCTGCTATTAACAATTCCCTTTTTTAGAAAAGCTACTATTTTATTATTTTATTATAAATCCTATTATAAACCTAATTTTTTGTTTATATCCATTTCAAACTTTCCATGAAGTATTAAAGTTCATTTGCTAAATAATTTGAATATCTGTAGACGATCTGATTAATTCATTATTGAGCACCAGATAACTACTTCATAACTGATATTTCTTTATTTATTGTTAAAGGGATTTCTTACTTTACTGATTTCCATTTATTGATTCTAATAGTTATGAAATGAACAACTATAAAGAAATACATCTTACAAAATTTAACAAAACATATAATATAGCTTATTAAATTTGGGTTAGATTTAGATTATTTTTCTTTACACATTTATTTGTAAATAAATTTAGTTTTATTATTGAAGTTTTTACTGCAACTATATTTTTTTTTAACTATTCATAACCCATTCGTAATGTGGGAGTAATAATACTTACATTTATTGTTTAATTTTAAATATCCATCATGGTGCACATATTATGACATAATAAAACCATAAATGTCAATGATTAGCACAATCTTTTACTTTCACCAGTTTTATGCCATCTAATGTAATCTTTATGAGTCAATAGATAAAGATTTATTAACACTACCTTCTGGCATCGATTGGTTACTATAATTAACGCTAGATGGCATAAAAGAGGTGAGAATGGAAGATTATTGCTAATGAACAACAATATGTAAGTAGTGTGATGAATAAGTTGGTCATGATATGTTTTAAATCATAACAATGTAGATTAGTTCATTCTATTACGCAAAAGTTTCATATTTGCGACGCTAAAATAATATATAAAAAGGGTAAGAGGTTTCATAATATGTGAAGAATTAAGAACCAAATCAATACATGATAAGGAGGTGCTAAATAATGCAAATAACAATCATAAGTGATGTCATTTAATTATAATCACTAATTGCAAACACACCTGAGAGCATATAACTTTAGTTTAATTCAGATTATCTCTTGAATTATTGACCAAAATCTTAGCACTCTACTGATAGGTAATTTATTAATAAATTGAGGTAAACATTTTATTTCTAGTTTAATAATCTCATCTTGATCAGATCTTCATAGATATTACAGTAGTCATATCAACGGATTCGGGATGGCCAAATGCTTGTGCTCATATTCTTGTAAATAAGATTTAACAGCCACTGACTTATGTAGATATAAATAAACACAAATCTTAAATGTTATAGTTAATAACAGCTGTTCAAGAAAGCTTAATATTGCTCATAGTGATTCTATTTACTTATAGTTATTGATATCTCAACAGCGTTTTTATAGTATTTTCTTAAGAGTTAATCTGCCTGAAAAATAAATCCAAATACTAAATAAATAAATTTTCAAATATCTTTTAATAAATATTATGTACTTATGGTCAAAAATATTACAGTTAAGCTGTGACTAATATTAACGCGGTAGGATGTTGATGGAAAGAGATAAATCTTTCATGACAATTTAAAACAAATTCACATATTTATATACAAATAAGTACAACCTGTTGTTATGCTAAAATGTCCATCTTTATTCTAAGGAAATTTTTATAGCGACAATTTTTTCAACAGATTAATTATAATACTAATTAATTTAGTTTATAACTTAGAATTACAACATTAATTGTAAATTTTGTAGAGATTGCAATAATAATAAGTGAAACGGCTAAAACCTTTGACAGATGCGTTTTAAAAAATGTTTATGTGACAGACAATCAGATGTAATAATGACATGTGAAACTCTCAAGCCAGAACTACAAGAAAAAGATGGAACACCACATAAGGATTTTTTAAAGCGCATCTGTCGAAGGTTTTAGCCTTTCACGTTATTATTATATCATCTGCTTGTGCTTAATAAATTTAATATATTTACATTTGTTACTATCACTTAAAGAGATTGCAATGTGAAATATTATATATGTATGCATGCGTTTCAAATAATTCATAGTTCAGTGATAACACGATTATACTGTTTACGACCTGGGTTAAAATCTATATTAAGTTAACACTAGATTTTTTGTCTGATTGTAGCCACAATTGCATTATTTTCCAGATAGTTGGACCATAACTATCCAGATAGACATCACCATTTTTCAAGAAAACTATAGAATGCAACACAAATAATATTTACTTGAAGTATTAAATATCTTTAGAAAAATTTAACTATTTAAATTTTCCAATTACATTCGATTAAATAAAGTTATTTTTTTCCAAATACATTCAATAGTTAATATTACATGATAGAAATAGTACATATATAAATATAACACAAATAATATCCAGGCAAATTTTTATTAAATGACAATTAAAAACCCAGATTAGAAAAACTTTTCAGTTCTCTTTTATTATCTATCTATCTATCTATCTATCTATCTATCTATCTATCTATCTATCTATCTATCTATCTATCTATCTATCTATCTATCTATCTATCTATCTATCTATCTATCTATCTATCTATCTATCTATCTATCTATCTATCTATCTATCTATCTATCTACCTACCTACCTACCTACCTACCTACCTACTTACCCACCCACCCACCCACCTATCTATCTATCTATCTATCTATCTATCTATCTATCTATCTATCTATCTATCTATCTATCTATCTATCTATCTATCTATCTATCTATCTATCTATCTATCTATCTATCTATCTATCTATCTATCTATCTATCTATCTATTTATCTATCTTTCTGTCTGTCTGACTGTCTCTCTCTCTACCATAAAAAACTAACGATCTTATAGATTTAACAGATGTAGCATATTTTTAAACATCAAAATTTTTACTTTGTGAATTTGGCAAATATTAAAAGAAAAAAAATATATATCTGTTGTAATTCTCTAAGAAATGCAAATATGAAAATTAATATCCAAATATATATTTTATGATTAATGCATACTTTTTTTAAGGTGTTTCAAATGGACATCCATAGACGAGTGCTAATTTTAATTTGCTCAAACTAAATATTATGTTTTAGTTAATTAAATAGAATTATCAAATTTAATTCAACCCTATTACATTATTGTCATTGTAATGTTTGCATAAATATTAATTTACTGCGCATCCATCAAGAGCATGTTATTGAGGTTTAACGCAAATATAATTCTCAGGTGTGAGATCAAATAACAATTATGTAATAATAACGTGTATCTTCTGTTGTATCGTAGAAAATGCATATGCGTAGTCATTATCAATATTAGTGTGCTCTTTCTCTTATTTTCATACATTTATCAACCATTTGCCACACAAGCTTTAGACTTGTTTGTTGATATCTCATTTCAACTGTCATGTCTCTGTAATAACTGTGATAATAGAAAATTTTGATTCTAATCTTTGGTTTTAGTTTTTTTCTGTATGCAATTATGCACGAATGATTTCAGTATTAAAACATCATAATAAAAATATGTATAAACGTTAGAACTTTTAGCTTTATATTGCAATTAACGTTAAATAACATTAGAACTACATTTCAAAAAATTGAATGATTCTCAAATGTGTGTTACACTGTATGTTTAATTATCTGTGCCAAACAGAAACGTATTTTAAAATAACTTGTCACTTAAAATTGGGTACTTTACTCTATCTTTTTAATAAATCACTTAAGCAGTAAACATATCTATAACAACAGTAATAATAATGTTGGCAATGCTAGACATAGTCATTCGACAATCATCATCTTGGCCAAAATTCATCAGCTGCACTTAAAGAGCCTTCTGTGTTTATTCAATTTATTCAATTCATAATCACTCTCCTCCACATAACAGCAGAACAATTCCTTATTTTTCCCATTTCTCCTACAAGACCTATATAGCTTGCATTACCAATATGTAATATATAAAGAGCCTGCTAATAGCTCCAAACAAACTTTATTTATTTATTTATTTTATAATAAATGCTACAAGAGAAAGCACCATAAGACTTTATCTATGATTGTTCCCATCCCCAGATTGGTTTCGAGCTATGGTTCTCTTCAGTGAGTAGCTAGGACCTTAGATTCAAAATACTAACTCAAGCCAAGCATTTATTAATTCTTAAATATTAAGAAAAAGATCTAAATCTTCAGGCACCTACATGTTTTCAAATTCAACTCATTAACTAAAAAAACTTCTTTTATCATCCATATACTGCAATCTACCAAACATTTTCATTTTACTTTTTGCATCTCTCATACGAAAACTTGACCATCCCATTTCTCCTTGAATTGCCTCCCTTGTTCCAATGCATGTCTTCCTACTTCCCTTTAAACTTTTTCTAAGTAATTTAATACTTCTTTACCAACACATTATGCACCATTACCATATGTTAACCTGCTACTGCAACTCCTTCCATATAATTCTAGCGATATCATATTTATTATATGAAAACACTGTTAATTTTTGTATCAATTCCTTTCTTTTCTTTGCTTCATTTATCAATTTTTTCTTCCATTCATCCAAACAATTTTTTGGATTACTTAAAATAACTCCCAAATAACAAATAACAAACACACCACCTGATGGTGCCATTATCACGCCAAAACTATAATATATGAAGATTCCCAAGCTGTCTATTTTAATTATTTTGTTGTGTTTTTTGTTTTCAAAAAAAAAAAAAAAATACAAAAGTCATGTTTTTTAACATTTTTTTAAAATTAACATAAACAAATTAAATGAAATGAAATCAACAAATGTAAAATAAAATCAACAAATTTCAATTTTATTTCGTTTTTTTTTTGTGTGTGTTACGGCTTTTTTTTTTATTTAGAAAAAAAATATAACAAAAATAAAAGTTCTTACATTTTCATTTTTACATAGAAACAGCAACAAATACTAAAATGGCTTTAAACTTATTAGGCTTTTTTTTAACATGCTTTTTTGTTAAAAAAAAAAATTGCAATTTTATTACTGGTTTTTTGTGTTACCGGCTATTTTTTGTTTCAGAAATAATGGCAACAAAAAGTAAAACTTGTTAGCCTTTCTTTTTAAACTATAAGCAACATCAACAAATTAAAAAAGTATTACAAATAATATGCTTCTAAAACCAGTTTAAAACATTTGAAGCTTTTTTACAATAACAACAACCAAAATAAAAGAGCAACAACTTTAAAAACTATTACCCAAATAACCAATGAATACTTTAAACCGGTTTTCTTTTCAAAAAAGAACAGGTTCATTACAAGCTATGCCTCAGCCTTTCTTGGGATTCAATATGTCACTATCCCCTACAGCAATGAGGATGGAAACACAACGAAGACTACTAAACAAAATAGACATCATCATAACATGCCTCTCAAGAATATATATATATCTACATTTGGAAAGGTTTCACTCTTAAACTCCCTCATACTCCCCAAGATTATATATTATCTTGCGGGTTTTAAACCAACAGAAGCTTTCATTAAAAAAGTAGAATCCCATTGTCTGCGACTCTGTAGAGGTGGGCGCAAATCATTTATCAGTCTGCGCACCCTTCAAAAGCCAAGAGACATGAATGGACTGGGACTGCATTCAATAAAGGTATTCGCAATACAGAGAACTTACAATATGATCCATAAACTTTATTCTGATTGCAGGACCTTCCAATGTCCGCTTCCCAAAGAGCAAGTGCTTCCCACTGATAGACCGCCCCCTCAGAGGTTCACTCCCATCTGGCTACAAATGCAGATATCATACATTTTTATGCACATAGTACCTTCCGCGACCATGTTCAATTCAAAAATAACCTATTGGGAAGCCTTCAACCTATCCAACTCAAATACCCAGAAGGCACACCCTTACCTCCCCATCAACATAAACAAACTGCGCAAACTAGCCCATAGATTGAAACTAGCACCTAAACACACAGACTTTCTTCTCAAAATTAACCTTGGTAGCCTCTCCTCTGCTATATTTCTTAATAGAAGAGGCTTCCGCATAGATCCCATATGTTGTCTCTGTCTTTCCAGCCCAGAAGATATGGACCATATCCTTCGCCTTTGTCCGGTCTGGCAGGGACTAAGCTAAAACTTCCAGAAACACATTGATAATAATGGTCCAGATCTAACATCTCTTGAAGGGGTTTTAAATAGAGGCATTTTCGCTGAAATCAGGCTCGCCACCTACATAAACTTTGCCATCTGGTTGACCAGATGCAAGGTGATTTTTTTCAAAAATTACCGCTTAACGAAATCAATAACTGCTTTCTCAGCATAATTAAAAATATCCAAGAAACAGAGAAGAGAGAGGCCGATCCATACCTGGCCATATTAACATGGGAATTCACAACTGGTCTAAACAGCACCTCTCCAACCAACCCCTAAATAATTTATATGAAAATATTTATTATGACTTAATATCTTATTATGATTTAATAAAACCCTCCAACCATAACTTGCCAAAACAGGGTTTACTAACAAAGGTATTTCGTTATAGACTAGATGATTAATATTCACCTTGCATCCACAGGTTATATTCTACTGACTTTTGAATCATTTCTTCTTTGTATATACCACCCTGTAACCTCGTCTAGATATTTCTTGTTATTTTTTTTTTTATTTTTTTTTTTTTTTTTGTAATCACTTATAGGTCAAATAAAATTATCTTGAAAGAGAACAACAAATCTTCAAAATACATGAACAATTTCAAATGGTATTTGTAAAAAATAAATTTTTGTTAGGTAAACATTAAAAAATGAAAACATTTGTAAAAATAAACATGTCAAAAGAACAACAACAACAACAAATATTAAAAATATTCAAAATAACTTTGATTACTAAGAACAAATTCAAACACTATTTCTAAAATCCTACTGGGGGTGCCGTGTCAAAGACATCTCTGAATGGATGACCAGGAAAACATCTTGATCCTTGTGAAGACATCACCATATAAATTCTGCAAGGTAGTTTGGCAGAACTTGATTGTAAATTTCACATTGTTTCCTATTTTTCCATTTTAAAAGGCTCCAAAGATGCTCAATGGTTTGTGGGTGAAAGCCTATGGGGTCCACAAGTTTGTAGGTGTGATATACTGTCAGATAATGGAATCATGATGCCTCAAGATCATCAGACTTATAACCCTTCCAACAGTCTGAGAAGATAATTAATCCAGACTTGACATTGTCTTTCAGGGCCTGCAAAAGTGTGGATGCAGATCAGCAAGAAACACATTTCAAGAAACATTCATGTGTCTCATGGCAAACACCCATCAAAAATCCATTGTTGAGGTAGTACTCTTCCCTGATGGTTTTTCCTTCTGTTAAAGAAAGTTTTATCCACCTCAACTGTCAAATCGGTCTTGCCGATTTAATAGCATGGTCAAGCTGAAAACTCTCAGAACAGAGCTCCCACAGACTGTTGGTCCAATGTAAAATGGCATTTCTGCTGATTGACAGTTCTGTCTGGATGGCATGGACACTCAGCTGTTCACAGTTCTAGTAATATATAACATGTACTGCTTGAACCAATGGTATTCTGGAGCTGTCAAACCAACTTATCTTTGAAACAGAACACATTCGCTTGCACAAATGCAACAGACAGTGAAATTGAGCAGTGTCTTTAGAACAGAATAACTTTATTGCTGATCCACAAACACATTTTTTTTGAATGTGGAAGCACATTGATTCTTTGCAAATATGACACAGCATCTGATTCTGTTGCTGGTAAATTACAGAATCGAACATGATGTGGGATTTCCTGAACCATTTTGTTGGTCTCATGGAATATTACAGACAGTATGTTTCTTGACACATTACCTAATTCAAACTATCTTGACACATCTATCTGGACAAGGTTTTGTCACTTAAAACTTCAATACAAAATGGTGTAACGTGTTGGATAATTATTACTTAAAAAAACACAATACTTCAATATTAAAAAAAAGTTAAATAAAAAAAACAATTTTCATATAATTCAAATACACACACCCTCACACGAAGCCATGAAAATCTATGAAGTGTGTGAATTCTCAAAAAGTATTTACTGCAATGTGACAAAGTGGCCTGCAATCTGTAACACAACACAAATGTATTATAGTAAATGCAGGTTCAAACATGCTCTCAGCCATGGAAATGACATTTTTGTGCTTTAGCATATAAACAGTGCCATCAGGTGGCATCTTTGTCTAGAAAACTACTACCAAATTATTTTTAAATGTATGAGGTCTTACTCAGCTATGTGCTAAGCAGCAGAAGTTTTTCTTCTATATTTTTGCATAAATGCAATAGTAATTTTAATCAGTAGTGTTTTTTATGCATTGAGAATTATTATTTTCACACTTTTATTCACACTATTTTTTATGTCCACTGGTTACCATAATTTTAATATTTCATACACATGTGAATTGTAACATTGTGCCAAAAATTTCATATGCCATTAAAGTTTCTTTATTAATTTTTCAGTCAGTTGATTTAAATTTCAATTGATGGTCCAGACATTGATTAAAATTTTGAATATGACTTCAGTTAGTTATAGTGATGTTTGTATCTTGTCATTGTTAATTATAGTATTGCTTATATTTATTATTGGGCTTGATGGAATGGATGACACCCCCATCTTTATTATATTCTGTTACATGAGGTGATAGTGCTTATTTTCAGTGATTGTTATCATGTATTAAAAAGATACCTGTTCTTGGTGTGTCTTTCCATGTTTTACAGATATGCTGTGATAAAAGTCCAGACATTCTCTTTTGCCACAGAAGTAAGAGTTTGGGAGCCACCATTCTTATGATGTATTTATTGATTATGCTAGTTTGTTCTGCATAGCCTATGATTGGCCTATCATCCATGATGTTTTATAGCTAGTTTTCCACTATGGTAGGTTAGGTTTATTGTGTTTTGATATGTGATGACAAGATAAGCTAGTTTGAAGAATTTAATTTCTGCAGGTTGCACATGGTTATTTCATTCATTGCTTAAGGGTGTAACAATATCTATTTGACGCTGTTATCATGTTAACACCATCCACAGACCAAACAACAACAGTTAGTAATTTAAATGTTTTACTTGCAAGCATATGGCCAGTAGGTGCAATCCACACGTGCTATGTAATTTCTGTATTCATTTAAAACTTTCACCAATGGATGTGTAAGTCATTTACTTTTAACACTTTAGTAATTTATATTATGTGGACAATAAATTCTTAATTTTATGTATGAAAATGACTTCTGATGAATGTGTCATATATTTCATTCATTTATTTGGTTATTTGTTAGTTCAAAATCCTAAATGATAGGAGAGTCTTTATTTGTAATTTGAGAATTATTTAGATATGTCATCTGGTGCTCAAGTGTAGTTAGCTGATAATTTCAAGCATTATCAAATCAGTCAATTGGTCCTCGTCACTAATTTTTATAATGCTTTAATTTAGAGTAAATAAATAAAAAGTAATGATAAACAGAGCAAAACTCTCCATACAGTATTGCCACCTGTTCCAAACAGAGTAATCAATGGATGCCAGAAGGCTGGTGCATAAAATCCCTATCTAATGCCTACTCATCCAATATCCCCAGACTAGTTTCTGGCTTGTGGCCTTCGTCAGTGAGGAGCTTTGGATCTGAGAGCACTGCATCTAGATCTTAGGATCTAATGCAACCCTCTAGCAACCACCTTTTATCTCTACTTAACTACAAAACTATGAGAATGAAATTGAAAACACAAAAAATATTTTCAATCTAAGCTCAATAGCTTATATAGTCATATGGGTCTGAACTCAGTTCAGCACCCATACATTTTGGTGTCTTTGGCTCTTTTACAACCATAGCCACCACTATCCTATTAGGCAGGATTGGTGTTAAACCATTAAGCATCACATGATCACGTTTCCTATACTAGCACATTAATTGTTGATAAACAGAGCAAAACTCTCCATACAGTATTGCCACCTGTGCCAAACAGAGTAATCAATGGATGCCAGAAGGCTTGTGCATAAAATCCCTATCTAATGCCTACTCATCCAATATCCCCAGATTAGTTTCTGGCTTGTGGCCTTTGTCAGTGAGGAGCTTTGGATCTGAGAGCACTGCATCTAGATCTTAGGATCTAATGCAATGCTCTAGCAACCACCTTTTATCTCTACTTAACTACAAAACTATGAGAATGAAATTGAAAACACAAAAAATATTTTCAATCTAAGCTCAATAGCTTATATAGTCATATGGGTCTGAACTCAGTTCAGCACCCATACATTTTGGTGTCTTTGGCTCTTTTACAACCATAGCCACCACTATCCTATTAGGCAGGATTGGTGTTAAACCATTAAGCATCACATGATCACATTTCCTATACTAGCACATTAATTGTTAATAAACAGAGCAAAACTCTCCATACAGTATTGCCACCTGTGCCAACAGAGTAATCAATGGATGCCAGAAGGCTTGTGCATAAAATCCCTATCTAATGCCTACTCATACAATATCCCCAGACTAGTTTCTGGCTTTTGGAGAGTTTTGCTCTGTTTATCAACAATTAATGTGCTAGTATAGGAAATGTGATCATTTGATGCTTAATGGTTTAACACCAATCCTGCCTAATAGGATAGTGGTGGCTATGGTTGTAAAAGAGCCAAAGACACCAAAATGTATGGGTGCTGAACTGAGTTCAGACCCATATGACTATATAAGCTATTGAGCTTAGATTGAAAATATTTTTTGTGTTTTCAATTTCATTTTCATAGTTTTGTAGTTAAGTAGAGATAAAAGGTGGTTGCTAGAGGGTTGCATTAGATCCTAAGATCTAGATGCAGTGCTCTCAGATCCAAAGCTCCTCACTGATGAAGGCCACAAGCCAGAAACTAGTCTGGGGATATTGGATGAGTAGGCATTAGATAGGGATTTTATGCACAAGCCTTCTGGCATCCATTGATTACTCTGTTTGGCACAGGTGGCAATACTGTATGGAGAGTTTTGCTCTGTTTATCAACAATTAATGTGCTAGTATAGGAAATGTGATTATGTGAAAAAGTAATGATATGTTAATAAGCTAATGATTAATACAATGTAAGGCATACAAATTTATGATGACCAGAATTTGTTGAGGGATTGCTTATATTGGAGATATATAAGGTACTAGTGTTAACTCTCCATTTAATTAAACTGTTATATAGGGTGATTTATGTAAAATCATTAATTTTTTTGTGAAAAGAAGTCTTAGCATTTACTTGTAAGACCCAAAAGAATTTGAAATACTGTCAGTCAAGTGACTATATTATTAACAACACTATCTTGGAAATGTTTCCATGTTTGTGTAAATTTTGTTTTATTATATATTGTAAATAATCTTATTATTTATTTAAAAATAAATTTAGTTTCTGCTTATTTTTTTGCATGTTATTGTTTTGGGTTCACAATATTAATGATTTCATTTAATTAATGTCATATAGAATACTTTTATATCCACAGAAATAAGATTAAGTTATGCATATAATTTTAATTTCTGTATGAAATCACTGTAACAGATAATTTGTCATTGCCAGATACCAAATAATAGTTTACTTAAAAAGTATTTTAACTATGTTATCTTCTAAGAGAGAAAATAAAATGAAAATGTTTGACAATTTTAAAAGATTATCCATGATATTTTAAACTGCACACTATTGTTTTATTTTAATGTCAAGGTCTAGTTTACATTTAATTTCATATGAAGGTTGTCTCTGAGAGATGAACGGACAAAAAAGCATGCTTGTCTTTCTTCTATCTCAAGTGATGTCCTGGGTAATAGGCTATAATTAATCTAAATTTTGAATAATTTAAATATGTATTTAAATATTTCAGTAATTATTATTTTCTATAATTTTGAAAAATAATGTTATTTGTAATAGGATGGAGTCATTTCAAGTTAAGCATTTGCCTCCTATAGTCATCCAGAACATTCACTTATCCATTCCCCTATTCATTTACTTATTAGACAGCTGCATATTTGTGATTTTCACAAGAGTAGCAGTAGGAATCCTGTGATTATTTACTCTTGTTGTTTTATGAAGTGATTTACATAATTATTACTAGTGTAGAATAAGATTTTTCTATTTATTTCCTGTGCTAGAAGAAAAGCACATTTTATGGTATTTTGTTTTATTTATTTTATTACAAATTATGCTATGAGAAGCAATAACAAGGGTTATGTTTATTTCAAAATATGACTTAAGGAATTTTAGTAGGATATATTTTTTTACTCACAAACTTGTTGTGCTCAGAAATGATTTGATGAGAGACTAATTCTTACAGATATTTGATAAAGTAGAAATTTTTCTCAGTAATATATTCCACATTATTATGCCTTGATTATTTGACAGTATTCTATGATTTTTCTTCCATCTTATTATAGATCTCTGTGTACTATTATCTTTGGAAATTTTATTGTAACCCCAATGTGTCAAGCTGAAGAGACACTGATTTATTTTTATTTATTTTCTCTTCTTTTTATCCCTCTCTTCCTCTGCTCACTTTTGCTTTTTCACTATCTTATCCTCTCACCCTCCTCTTTTTTCTCTTCTCTCACATTCTGATTTCCCTCTCTCTCTCATCTTCTCCCTCTCATCTCTCACATTCTGATTTCTCTCTTACCTTTCATTTATCTCGCATGACCCCTTTATATATATATATTGTACATAACTGAAGTCTCAGTTATGTACAATATATATATATATATATATATATATATATTGTACATAACTGAAGTCTCACTTCCAATAGGTAATCAAGGTTTTCTTGGCTTAACCTTCTGTTTAAAATTTTGGATTTTTAAAAAAAATAATGATGATAAAAATGGAAATTAACTTCGTTAATGATTAAAATAGAATGATATTAATATTTCAATAGTATTGGTTTGATAAGGGATGCTAGATAATGATTTGAATTAAAAGAAATATTAGAAATAGTTGGGAATTGATAAATGGTATTAAATGTATTTTAAGATAACTACTGTATAATTCAGTTTAATGTTTAAATGATAATAATTAGATATTATAAATAAGTTGAAATAATATTAAGTAATAAATTTAAAAATCTGTAAATTATTTTTTTTTAAAATGGTATAATAATATTTATCAGATGTAAGCTAGTAGCGTTCCACTTATAAAATTATTTTAATTAAATATTCATTAACATTTTATTGTTGTAGTTTAAAAATAACTTTTAAATAATTAATATGTGTGCCTGCAAGAATAATATGTAAACATAGGAATAAAAAAAATGATTTAATTCCAATATTGATTAAAAAAAATAAGACAAATGAATGTGTAGAATTATTAGAATAAAATATTATTATTAAAAAATAATACATAGCATTCATTAATAATGAATTTTTGACTTTGCAGCTGGGAGTAACATGGTATGATATAATAAGACTAATTACGTCAGTAAATTGATTTTACAGCTGAATTGTCAAGAATATTGGAGTTTTAAAAAATAATTTCATTGGTTTAAATCAAGGAATTGATCAAGGGGGGGGGGTATAAAAGATTATTAAAAAAAACAGGGATCCAGGTGTCATTCAGGGGCTGATCTGATTTTTAATTCTACAAATAGTTGAATCCTAGAATTTCTGTAATAAAAAGTTGTAATTTTATAAAACTATTATTTTAAAAGTAAAAGTATGATTTTTAAAATCACTATATAAAATCATCTTCTAGAAATGAAGTGCTAGTTTTTTAAAAGGTAATCCATTTTCTGATAATTTAATTACAATTGAAGCATTAAAATTACAGTAAAATGTTTGAAGAAAATACAGCATCTCAAATTTCATCTACTTTTAATTTATTCATTTTTCTTTATTTGGAAGTAAAACTTAAATTATTAAGTATTGTTATGGCTAAAGAATTTATTGCACTAAACTATAGTATATCTCCTATCAAATTAAAAATACAAGTGAAGAAGAAATTAAAAAAAAAACATTCAAACATTTTAAAATATTAAAATGGAAATGCATCAGCGTCTTTATAAATTAAAATTGACGTTATATTTAATACTGCCTTATTAATACATAATATATACATGTAAATATGCTCTTAACAGAATAATATTTCTGAGGAAAATATGTATTTTAAAATACTAATTTTCGTTTATGCCAGTAGTATGAAAAAAATTTGTTTGGAAGTAAATCTATAAAAGAATTTAAAAAATATTATTAATGAACTTGTCTCTGTCAAATACATAATGTTTTATTATAGTTGCCAGCACTTATAAGTAACTTTATGACCATTGATCTTAGCTCATAAACAGAGGAATGTCTTAATTATAAGAGAAATCTATTCTTATGTTTAAAAAAATAAAATAAAATGAAATTTGTTTAAAAAAAAATACATTTTGGAATATTAAGAAATGTTTTTAAAAAAGAGCTCTATTTTAAAAAAATGTGTTTATCTAAAGAAGAACACTGAAAGTTAACTAAAATATATATTTTATAATTATTCTGTGTTTGATCCTAGGATTATAAATATAAAACATGTACTCAGCTGAAGAATTTATTTTTCCAATGCCAGCTTATGTTTATGCTTATGATATTTTATTATTTTAATATTTAAAATTATCTTTAAAGATAAAAGAAAGTGAAAGTGTTTATATAAAGAACTACTGAATATTTTTGTTTTGGAGACCATTGCCATGTTTATAAAATATTTGACTGAAGCTTCGAATCCGGATAGATGAATTGACCTGAATACATATTTTAAAACGGAAAAACCATTACGGAGCTAAAATATGAACTTAAGTTAACCCTTTTCCCGTGCTCGACGAGACTCCTCGTCGACATCTAAAATCACTCTAACTCAGTTCGTTTTCATACGATAAAATTCGTTAAATACGTATTGAATTCGTTTTTAAAAGTTCTGTACGATGGTGACATCTTCCGATTTATTTTAGAAGTAAAAAATAAAAAAAAACGCATTTAAACCTAAACAAAGAAGGAACATTATTTGTGATTGGTTCTTAGCATGCTCTCAGCCGAAAAAGACATTCTGATTGGCTGGAAAGAACAAAGAAACTGCCTGATCAAAGAAAATAAAGAAAAACGCTGAGATTTTCATTTCGAATACGATTTAAATTATTATTAAATAATATTTATGGAAATTAAACATAATTTTCAGAGAGAATAATAAAAAAACAAAATTATTTTCGAAAAATATTGAAGATTTAAGTAAATATATTGAAGATGTAGTAAAAAGAAATATTTACTTTTCTATAACGTAAAAGTCGATCTTTTTGTTTACATTATAACTTTTATGTTGCCGATATAGAATATCTTAGAATAAATAAATAGCAATTTATTTTTGAAAGAACTTTCGTTTTCTTCATGACCTGAAAAATTAATTATATACTTTTTATAAACGTATCTGAGTTGAATTTAATATTATAGGCGAATATGTTTTAACAATAGGCTTTGTCTTCAGTTTGTGAGTTGGCCAATTAAAAGATTTGATTTTTACCTCATACAACCAATGATTTAATTAGTGGTTTAAGGGTTAATATATATATATTTTTATTGTTTGTTTTATTGGTTTTAAAAAAAAAACACCATAAAAATATTTATGCTATATATTTTGTGTAACACTTTTAGCATAAATATATAGGTAAACTAGGGTTATAATTTTAAAATGTAATATGTCTATTAGAATGAGCAAATGTTTTGCTATTCTCAAGTGAATTTATTTTATTTATTAAGCATTTCATAAGCTAGGTTCTGTTTAAAAAAAAATCATTTATAGAAAATTTAAATATCATAGTCTTAGTTTATTATAAATGGGATGTTTTACTTAGTTTTATTTTAAATTTACCAAAGAAGTTTATCAGAGAGTATCCATTCATTTGTTTTATGAATGTTATATTAATAATAACTACAAATATTTTTATATGCATCGAGAAGTAAATATTCTTGCATTTAATTTGCGATTTTAAAAATCCACTAGTTAATATATATATATATATTTTTAGTAAGTAATATTTTACTATGTGTGCATTGTGCCTTGCCTAGAATTTTAGATGCATTTAATTTTAAAGTATTTCTCATAGTAGTCACTTGACACTATATTTTGTTGGTTCGAACATTGAATACGTTTTGTATTTTTAGACTTCTTAGGAATAACTTAATTAATTCAGGTGAAGTATATATCTTGCTATTAGTTAGTATTTGTTAGCCTCATAGAGTTAGGCTTAGTTAATAATTTTTGAATATGCTTTATGGAGTAGATAAAATCCTCCATCCTTATTGTATTGTATTTCCATGATTAGATAGTGCTTGTCCCCAAAAGAGGGTTATTATATTGTATTTTTCAGTGATGATAATCACATTTATAAGCATTGAAAATCCCATGAGAGAGGATTGTGCTTTCTTGGTGCATTTTCCTATTCCCAGATGTACTGTAGAAAAATTCCTGACATCTTTGTTTTTGCCTCAAAGTTAGGTATTTTTGAAAGCCACCATATTCTTTTCCAGCTCTAAGGAGTCTAGTATTTTTATATTTTTTGCCTATCATTCATGATGACTTAATGTGAATTCCACCACAGTAGGTGATGTTGTATTTGTTTTGGATTAGTGATGACAAGATATGCTTGTTTGAGGAAATTTATTTCTTCAGGTAGTGGCAGCTAATTTATGGCTCATAGGTATATCAATGTTTGAATTGTGTTGCTATGATAGTTTTATCGTGCACAAGATAACCAACAATAAGTTATATTTATTTTAAAGTATGTTAAATATGCATATGGTATAAGTGGCAATTCACACATACTAATTTAATATTTTCATCCAGAGTTTCGCCGCTGGATTTGTAAGTCTGTGACATTATTAACTTCAAAACATTGAGGAAATAATTTATGTGGACTAAATTTATTTAAAAGAGTATAACTGATCTCTGATGAATGAATGTCCCATACACTTAACTTAATTTTATTTTAAGATTAGCTTAATCTAATTTAAAAATATATCATTAGTTTAATATTAGTTATGTCAGTATAACTAGTTGTAGTTTTTAAAATATATGCTTTTCCAACTTAGCGTTTGTTAAGTTTAGGATTATAAAATTAATTTAGGGGTTCAAATATAAACCTAGTTTTGCATGTAATTCTGATTACTAGATGACACCATAATGTTTTAAAATATTATAATTAAAAAAAAATGTAATGTGCTTATTAAATACAGACATTATAATTAAAGTTAAAGATTGTAAAATCTCTAATTATTAAAAGAGATTAAAATTGAATAGCCTTAGCCTGTTATTAAGTATACTAATGTAAACTAAAGGAAATTGTTAAAAGTCAAAATACTTATATTAAATCTCAGTGTGATATTGGCAAAATGTTTGTAGTCCATTAAATTTGTAAGAATTTCTTGTCGTTCTTAATAAACCAAATTATTATTATTTCAAAAGTTTTGTTTTGTTTGTTTTGCTTTTATATGAAAATATATGATTGTCTTGGGTTCCAAATTCACAAAATCTTAAGTTTCTCAAGTTTATTAAATCTTCAATTCAGAAGTTCACAAATATATCATAAAGTTAATTAAATATATTTGATATTGGCTTGAAAATTAGAAATCTATGTTAAAGTAAGTGATTTTCATATTAAATCACAATAATAGATAATTGCACTATAGCAGATACTTAATTAAATGTTTAGTTAAAAGTTTATTTTAAATTATCAGTATATCTTTTCAGACTAAAGATTATGCAATATCAGATTAAGAATATAAGTACTTAAGAAAAATATTTTAAATTATTGTTGTTTTAAAAACTGCACATTATCTATATTCATTGCACATCATCTATCATCATCTTAAATCTTATATGTTTAAAGAATTTTAATCCATCTGTATTTGAGGTCTTAAGTAGGTTGTCTGTGAGTATGGGAAAGACATAAAAAGTACCCTTGCGCTTTTCTTTGCTCGAGTAATGTCTTGAATAATAGGTGATTATTGGATTAAATTTAAATTGATTCATTAA
The DNA here is from genome assembly GCA_028023455.1 of Epiperipatus broadwayi. Lineage (NCBI taxonomy): Eukaryota > Metazoa > Onychophora > Udeonychophora > Euonychophora > Peripatidae > Epiperipatus > Epiperipatus broadwayi. The sequence goes on from JAQFVV010006234.1 coordinate 7,862,422, forward strand.
ATTTGTGAATTAATATTTGTTTTGTACATTATTTTAAGATTGCACAATAAGATTGTTATTTTGTGGTTAGCTAAGATATTACATATTTGTTTATTAATCCCAGAAATTCTTTAATAGGCAACATAACTTTATTTTTAGTTTTACACAAGAGTTTAGTTTAGAAATCCCTGAGGTTATTTACTCTTGTTGTTTTGTTAAACAAAATTTAGTAAGATAATCTTTCTAATCAAAGTATCATTATTCTCATTCAAAGAGTGTGTGATCTATTGGTAGGACTAATATGGTAATCATTGATTAGTGATTTTAGATAATCTTTTGTATGGTTTAGTAGATTATTAATATGCTGTAGTATTTAGAGTTCATCAGTATTGGATTTGATCTTTATTTGATTATACATCTCTGGATCATCATCTCTTTTCTTTAAATTTATTGTAACCCCACTGAGCCAAGTCATTAAGAGTCTCTCATTTCATCCCATCTCATTTCATTTATTTTCATATCATTTTCATCATCTCTCTTTTACATTTCTTCTATCATCTCATCCATAGCTTCTTTTATCATCCACATCATCTAATCCATTTCAAATCATTTCATTTCATTTCTTCTTCTCCTTTCTTCTCTCTGCATTACATATCATTTCACCCCTTGTTTCTGTCTTTCCTTCTCTCTCTCTCCTCTATTCTTTTTGGTTACAATATATATATATATATATATATATATATATATATATATATATGTTTTCATTTCCACACACACACACACACACATATATATATATATATATTCTTTAATTAAGAAAAAAAAATTCTTTTATATATAGATTTATGTGTGTGAGTATTATTATGTAGTTTATAGATAATTAATAATAAGCAGTAGTGAATGGAAAGAATGTTATAAGAAATGATATTTTGATACATTATTTTCTTATTAAATAATTAATATATTCAGTTATTTAGTTTTATTTCTGTAAAATAAAAATAAAAACTAGTAAGAAAGATGTAAAAACGATTAGTAGATAAACTAGACACCAACTATAAACATGATATGTATATGTTTTTATTCATCTGTTAACGTCATCCTCCTTTACTTATAGATAGTATATCAGCTATCATAGTAAAGCATTTCACATTTAATTTTATTCAGTTACAAATGATGAACCGCTGGAGCATATCCTGTTTAGTTTTAAATTTGAAATGATAGCGACTATTATATATCATTTCATATTTCATCTATCTATATTTATATATATTTTAAATTCTGTTACAATATATATATACAATTATTTCTACTATATAATTATATTTTATTTATATTATATTGTGGGATGATACTCAATGTATGCAATAGAAGCTTGGAACCAAATATACCTATCGAGACAACATTGTGTATAAAATATAGATGCTTTTTATATTCATAACGAGTATATGGAAATTAAAATTATATTGTAAACAATATACATATATATATATTAAGTATATTCCAAACAACGGTAAACAACTTGTAATATAATATAAATAAAAATCATAGAAAAATATTTTTGATTATATTCATAATCATTATCAAGTAAATTCAAATTTCAAAATGGAATCATTTACTCCCAACTGGAAACACATGTCGATCTAAATATCCCATAACTCATTAATCTTAACATTTGCTGACTGACTATTTATTATCGTATTTTTATATCTACTAATAAAAATTGCTTCCTTAATTTTTCTTTTTTCATTATCTCTCTCTTGACCTAAAATTTCTATCTTTTTTATAACAAAATCAAATTTAAAATTAAAATTCCTAACATGATAATATAAAACAGATTCAATATATAACTTCACTTCATTATTTGTATCACTATATATCTGTACGTTTTTCAAAACTCTCTCATACAACAATGTATGCTCCTTAATTCTGTTTCCATATTACATTTAGACTTCCCCACATATCATAAGTTACACCCACAAAAAATTCTATAAATCACATTACTCAAATTATTTCTTTCCAACTTCTCTTTTGAATTATTAATTATTCTGTTTAAAGTACCCAAACCATATTTATCTAAAGTGCCATATAATTATAAAATTGCTGGTTTTAGATCTTTTTTACATAGAAATAATATTTTGTGTAAATATTTGTGTAATAAGAAAAGAAATATTGAAAATTATGTAAATGAATTATTAAGTGTGGGCTATAATATAAAAGAAATTTATCAGATAATTTGTAAATTTAATAAGAAAATTAACAAAAATGTTGGTGATGAAAAAATTGAGTGTAAGAAAACAGATTTCTTTGCCTTTTAATAATCAAGTGAAATTTATGAAAAAAGTTTATAATGGAATATATAATGTTTTATTTTATGGTTCAACTAGTTTAAATAGAACAATTAATAATTCAAAAGGTAAGTTAGAAAGAAATAATAGTGCTCTTTTAGTACGCGATCTCTGCCATTTGAATTTCAAAAACAGTCAAAAACATTGTCTGACACATCTAAGTGATAAAAAAGTCCGCGAAAACGGAAAAAATTTAGAACGTGGGTCACGTTATTTGGAACCCCCCCCCAAACATCGCACAGTAAAAAAAACTATCAATAAAAAGCAACACATATAAATCAGAAAATTTGACAAAACAGATATGAGATCGCATAATTTTAAAAAAAGCCAAAACATAAAAAAAAATAGAAATCTGGTCAAGCAAAACTTTACAAAATAGATATGAGATTGCATAATGAAAAAAACCCAAATAGATCACATAATAAAAAAGAAAACCAAATAGATTGCATAGTAAAAAAAAGCCAAAATGTAAAAAAAGTAGAAATCTGGTCAAGAAAAACATTACAAAATAGATATGAGATCACATAATAAAAAAGAAAGTCAAATAGATCCCATAGTAAAAAAAAGCCAAACATAAAAAAAATTAGAAATCTGGTCAAGCAAAACCTTACAAAATAGATATGAGATCGCATAATAATAATAAAAAGGCCATAACATGAAAAAATTAGAACTCTGGTTATGTAACTATAATATCAATTAAAATCAACACATATATTTGAGATCGCAAAAAATACTTAAAAATATAAGAAGCTAACATGCATTAATGAACACAGGTTACAAAAGAAAACCATATATTTTTAACATAAAGTGCATCACATATTATTGACATATAAAAAGTATAGATATTTAAAATATATAAAAAGCTAACATGCATTATTAAATCATGCAGGTTACAAAATTAATACTTACATTTATAACTTGTAAGCCTCATTTTTGTAATCATATAAAAAGAACGATCGAAGGTATATATATATAACAGTGAAACTAAAACATTCATTTTTTAATTAATTGCATTTTATCTTACCAAAACCCTGATATTGTATATTCCCTTTGTTTGCAAAATTTCAGATTCTCTGCCTAGAAAAACATTCAAAATGTACAACCCGGGTCATGTGACTCTAATATCAATTAAATACCGTATCCATTCATAGGACAGCCCCCCCCCCCCACCGCAAGTAAATCTACAAGGTATTTTTTTAGATTATATTTCAAAAACCAAATTTATTGTACATTTAGACCATAGAAATACAGACCAAAAAGTAAAAAAAACAAGTAAATGATTATGAAATAGCATGCAAATAAAAAAAGGATATATTTGAGTTAATGTTTGCACAGGAAACTTTTGTGACTTGTTTGTTGTTCCAAAAATAGACCATAGAAACCCAATTTGTCTAAAGTTTATAGCAGGGAAGATTAAAATGAGATGCTGTTAGTAGGTAGTATTAATATCTGTGTTTGAGTTTTATGAAATGATGAAAAGCAACAGCTACCCAATAAACAGCAAAGTTGCGGGGAGCTCTATCCAATTGCAATGGAGTCCCAGGTTTGTGCAGCTGTGAAGGAGTCAGCAGTGCACATATCTCTATCCCTTTCCTTGTTTAGTATTTGGCAAAATGCTGTGAATATATTATTCAAGGTCTCAGCCTGGAACACCAGCTTACAGCGCAATGCCCAGATGGAAAAGTTAATTATGGCCGAAAGCCGGATCTCAGAAAATATGCCCTTTTCAATTGCTGTCTTGAGGTTCATTTCAATTTGATTTCTTGTCATGTTTTGTTGAAAATGAGTTCTTAAATTGTTCAAAATTGTGCATTCGAAGAGGAAGTGATCGGTAGTCTCTTCCTGTCTTTGGCACAATGTGCAATTAGGGTCAATATCTTGCCCCCTTTTATAGTGGAGGAAGGCATTTGTTGGGAAGGCATGCAGGTTCGATTTCAATAGGAAGTCCACAATTTTTGGCAGCAACTTCCAGAGCTTGGTCATCCTTATCATTTGAGGGATGTTGATTGAAAGGCAGCTGGGGATCCTCTGTTTTTGATGGTCAAGAAGATCAAACACTTCCCAATACGCAAGTTTTCTTTGAAATAGGGTTGATGTTGGTTTGACGTTATCAAAGATAAAGTTGATCTGTTGTTGAAGGAGCAAGGCACGTCCTCTGGGGGGTGGCCGATCAGTAGGTTGAATGTCCTTTTCCAGAAGTGGGCATTGAGCACGTTCATTTTCCTTGAAGATGTTGTAGAGTACATTATGGATGCATTGTAAGTTGAATATAATTAGCGATTGTAGTGAGAGATCATTTAAAGTTTTGGCTTTTGGAGGATTCTCAAGCTAATTACGGGTGATCGGCCCGCCCAACACAGTTTTCTACAGGTGGTTTCTACTTTGTTGATGAATACCTTGGTGGGGATGAACCATGCCAAATAGTATATTATTTTTGGAAGAATGAGAGCATTTAAAAGGGCTACTTTCCCAAATAGGGAAAGGTATATTTTTGACAAAGATGCGATTGTGGTTTCAATTTTCTCTAATAATGAGTCCTGTATCTCTTTACGCATCACCGTGGGTGTTTTTGATAGGTGAAATCCTAGAAATTTCTGTGGTGCTGCTTCAAATCCACCAGAGATCTTCTGGCCAGTAAGAATTGACCAAATAGCTGATTTTTTTGGGTTGACAAGGAAACCAGATAATTTGGCATGGTGATCAAGAAGTTGTTTTAGCTTACCCAGTTCATCATGGGATGAAAGAAACACACACACAAAAAAAAAGTACATTTTTTCATTTTAAATTATAAATCAAATAATTTATATACAGCCTAGTTTACAAAAATAATATAAATTTTAACTAATTTATTAAATATTTAGTTTTCGCAATTCATAAGTTATTACAAGTTACAGATAAATTGCGTATTAGCTTTTACAAATATTAATACAGTTACTTCTTAATCCTATATATATCTAAAGTTACAGTATTACCGCACTTTATAAGTTTATTTACATAAAATATTTTATTTGACTTACGACATTAATTATTGGGTAGTAGTGAAGTAACTATGTACAAATTATCTGGTTTATTAATACTTTATTAATCTATATTCTAACTTATGGGTTAGATATTATATATATTGAGAGAATAATATTACAAATAGAATAATTTTAACCTTAATCAATAAATGCTCGCCATCCTTTATTAAATTTAATACATGATGGAGGGGAAAGTAAAAAGAGAAACTTTTTAATCTTGTTATTGTTGAGTTTAAAATGTAAGAGGCTTAGCTGTGATCTCCCTCGAGATTTTAAGAGCAGAGGAAAACATAAACAATTTAATTATGTAAAATTTTCTAAAGCTAACATGTAAATTATTATTATTTTTTTTTCATATGTCATAGCATCTGCCGGGACGCGAACCCACACCCGTCTGCAACCAACTACTTGCTTGCATGGCGGCTGCGATACCTCTCGGCTAACAACGCAAGACTTTACAGTTTTTTCCTATGATAAAAATTAAGCATTTTACAGTTACAAAAAAATATATATTTTAAAACCAGAAAACCATTAAATAAGAATGTCAAAGGTTCTTACATGGATGATCTGTCCCTCCATCATTGAAAGTAAACTAGAAAAAATCATTTTATAACTTTTTATAGATTCTAAAATTAGTGAAATAAAGTTAAGCCAGTAAATGTTGAATAATTAATCAGTGAATTAATAATCCCAAACAAAGCCCCATGCTATAATTTTATACTTTTTATTCTGGTCGGGGTTATATGTTCTAATTTGACTTAATGGATTTTGAATCCATTATTTTAATTACACAACTCCTTACTCTTTACTTTCTCACACCTACTAGTCACCCATTTGGTTTCCTGCTCTTTGTTTTATTTTACATTTGACACTTTTGAACAACCAAAGGTGATTGACTGTAGCTATTTTGGAGATTGCATTTATGGATAGAGATGCACAACACTTATATTTCTTATCTTAGCGATTGCTTACCACTCTCCCATTGTCTAAGATCCTTTTACATTCATAGTTAATGGTTTTCTGGTTTTAAAATATATTTTTCTTGTAACTGTAAAATGCTTAATTTTTATCGTAGAAAAAAAACTGTAAAATGCTTAACTTAAATAATTTACATTTTAGCTTTAGAAAGATTTCATAATATTATACATGTACACCTATTACAAATGTGTGCAGATTTTAATATTACATACCTCAACAAATAATTTAGAAAATGTTTACAAAAACACACAATCCATTCTTTAATTATTTAGTATACAAATTCTGAGACTTAAAAAGTAACTTTCTTGACATGATGGGGAGAATAAGGCATATTATGAAAATAGTCCTAACTTAATAAATCATGTATTGTATGTTATTCATTAACTCATATTTACTGGCTTAACTTTATTTCACTAATTTTAGAATCTATAAAAAGTTATAAAAGGATTTCTTATAGTTTACTTTCAATGATGGAGGGAAAGGTTTTAGATAATTAAATGGTTTATGTTTTCCTCTGCTCTTAAAATCTCCAGGGAGATCACAGCAAAAACTCTTAGATTTTAAACTCAACAATAACAAGATTTAAAAGATTCTCTGCTTACCCCTCTCCATCATATGGAAGCATATTGTTTAGATTCAAATATGTATTAAATTTAATAAAGGATGGCAAGCATTTATTGATTAAGGTTTAAAATTATTCTATTTGTAATATTGCTGTCTCTCTCTCTCTCTCTCTCTATATATATATATATATATATATATATAATCATCATCATCATCATCAACCATTATCAATCCACTGCAGGATGAAGGTCTCTCCAAGTTTAATCCATCTTCTCCGATCTTTAGCTTCTCTTCTCCACAACACCCCTGCACATTTTATTATTTCATCCATCCATCTCACATGTGGTCTCTTTCTGGGTCTTTTACAATCTCTTGGAATCCAGTTTAAAATTTCAATTGTCCATCTATTATCATCTCTTCTAGCAATATGTCCAGCCCAACTCCATTTCAATCTTTTAAAATTTTTTCAATAAGGTCAGTAACACCTGTTTGTTGTCTTACCCATACATTGCGTTTTCGATCTCTTCTTGTTACTCCCAACATGCATCTCTCCATACTCCTTTGAGCCGTCTGAAGTCTCTGTATTGCTCTTCTATTAAGTGTCCAAGTCTCAGATCCATAAGTAAAAACTGGTAAAACACATTTGTTAAAAAACATCCTTTTCAAACACATAGGCATATTTCCTTTTAGTATCAAGTTATTTCTACCAAAAGCACTCCAACCAACTTTAATTCTATGATTAATTTCCTCCATTATGTTTCCATCTGTATTAATAATCTGACCAACGTATTTGTAACTGTTAACTTCTTCTAATTCTTCATAATCAATCTTTATTTTCATATTTTGAGCAAATCGATTAAACATTACTTTAGTCTTTTTAACATTTATCTTTAGTCCTACTTTTCTACTTTCATCTGCTAACTCCTGCAACATTTCCTGCAGCTCTGAAGCATTATTTGCAAAAACAACTACATCATCTGCGAAATCTAAATGACTTAAATACTCTCCATTTACTTTCACTCCTTTAGTTTCCCATTTTAATCCACAAAATACTTCTTGCAGCACTGCTGTAAAGAGTTTTGGAGATATGGAGTCACCTTGTCTTACACCTTTCTCAATGTTGATTTTTCCAGTATCATTATGTAAACTAATTGTTGCTGTTGCATTTTTATAAATATTCTTTAAAATATGACAATATTTTGGATCTATACCTTGATGATCCAATGCTTTAATCACTGAAGAAATGTGTATAGAATCGAATGCCTTTTCATAATCTACAAATCCAAAACATAATGACAACTCTTATTCGTTTGTTCTTTCTATGACTTTTCTCAATACCTGGATATGATCTATTGTACTAAAACCACTTTTAAATCCAGCTTGTTCTCTTGGTTGGTGGAAATCCAATGTTCTCTGTAGACGAGTTGTAATTATCTTGGTAAAAATTTTATATAAAACTGATAAAAGGCTGATAGGTCTGTAATTTCTAATATCTTCTTTATCACCTTTTTTAAATATTAATATTATTACTGCATTCTTCCAATCTTCCGGTACATCTTTATCATTTAGACATTTGGTATATAACTTTGCTAAAATTGTTTCTATTTCTTCACCTGCTTCTTTTAATATATCAATTATAATTCCATCATTTCCTGGAGCCTTTCCTTTCTTCATACACTTAATTGCATGTCTCACTTCTTCATTTAAAATTCTGGGCAATTCGGAAGATGTAATAGATATAGGAGGTACTTGTTCTTTATTACTATATAATTCTTGATAAAAATCTTCTACCAATTTCATGATGTCATCTCTCTTTTTAGTAATAATTCCATCTTTTTTTTTTATATATATATAATATCTAACCCTTGAGTTAGAAAATAGATTAATAAAGTATTAATAAACCAGATAATTTGTACACAGTTACTTCACTACTACCCAATAATTAATGCTGTAAGTCAAATAAAATATTTTATGTAAATAAACTTATAAAGTGCAGTAATATTGTAACTTTAGATATATAGAGAATTAAGAAGTAACTTTATTAATATTTGTAAAAGCTAATACACAATTCATCTATAACTTGTAATAACTTATGAATTGCGAAAACTAAATATTTAATAAATTAGTTAAAATTAATATTATTTTTGTAAACTAGGCTGTATATAAATTATTTGATTTATAATTTAAAATGAAAAAAATGTACTTTTTTAGCCAATGATAATCTAAAAAAAATACCTTGTTGATTTACTTGCAGTGGGCGGGGGGGGATGTCCTACGAATGGATAAGGTATTTAATTGATATTAGAGTAACATGACCTGGGATGTACATTTTGAATGTTTTTCTAGGCAGATAATCTGAAATTTTGCAAACAAAGGGAACATATAACATCAGGGTTCTGGTAAGATAAAATACAATTAATTATAAAATGAATAATTTTTAGTTTGACTTATATATATATCTTTGATCGATCTTTTTATATATTTACAAAAATGAGGCTTACAAGTTATAAATTTAAGTATTAATTTTGTAACCTGCATGATTTAATAATGCATGTTAGCTTTTTATATTTTTAAAATATTTTTGCAATCTCAGATCTATGTATTGATTTTAATTGATATTATAATTACATAACCAGAGTTCTAAATTTTTCACGTTTTGGCCTTTTTTTTTATTATTATGCGATCTCATATCTATTTTGTAAGATTTTCTTGACCAGATTTCTAATTTTTTACATTTTGGTCTTTTTTTTACAATTGGATCTATTTGGCTTCTTTTTTTATTATGCGATCTCATATCTATTTTGTAAGGTTTTGCTTGACTAGATTTTTATTTTTTATGTTTTGGCTTTTTTTTTACTATGCGATCTATTTGATTTTCTTTTTTATTATGTGATCTATTTGTTTTTTGTTTTTTATTATGCAATCTTATATCTATTTTGTAAAGTTTTGCTTGACCAGATTTCTATTTTTTTTATGTTTTGGCTTTTTTAAAATTGTGATCTCATATCTGTTTTGTCAAATTTTCAGATTTATATGTGTTGCTTTTTATTGATATTATAGTCATGTGACCAGAGTTCTAAATTTTTCATGTTTTGTTTTTCTTTTTTTACTGTGCGATGTTTGGGGGGGGGGTCCAAGTCACGTGACCCAAGTACTTTTTTATCACTTAGATGTGTCAGACAATGTTTTTGACTGTTTTTGAAATTCAAAATGGTGGAAATCATGTACGAAAAGAGCACCAAAATAATTTGAATAATGTGATTTATGGAATTTTTGTGGGTATAACTTATTGTATGTGGGGAAATCTAGATGTAATATGGAAAAGAGAATTATGGAGCATAAATTGTTGTATAAGGGAGTTTTGAAAAATGTACAAATATATAATGATAGAAATAATGAAGTAAAGTTATATACTGAATCTGTTTTTTTTTATGATCATAATAGGAATTGTAATTTTAAATTTGATTTTGTTATAAAAAAGATAGAAATTTTAGGTCAAGAAAGAGATAATGAAAAAAAAAAATAAGGAGGCAATTTTTATTAGTAGATATAAAAATATGATAATAAATAGACAGCCAGCAAATGTTATGATTAATGAATTTTGGGATACTTAGATTGACATGTGTTTCCTGTTGGTAGTAGATGATTCCATTTTGAAATTTGAATTGAGTTGATAATGATTATGAATAAAATAGAAAATATTTCTCTATGATTTTTATTTATATTATATTATAAGTCATTTACCATTGTTTGGAATCTACTTAAGTTTTGTTACTGTGTTATTAATATTAGCAGACATTTTATTTTGTTATATATTGAAACAGGGAGGGTATAATCAAACCCTGTTGCAATACATAGACAAGTACATATTTGTATACTTAACGTACTCTTATAGAAAATATTATTACTTTATTAACAAAACTAAAATTTACAAGTTGGTTTATAATCAATGATCATGTATATAGTTATATTGTATTGTAGATTTTTCTTTTTAATGAGGAAAGCTCATAAAAGAGAGGTATGGGGGGTATTCACATGCTCTGATTTTTTTTCTTTTTGCCAAGCCCAGCTATACACATTGCTATGTATATGTGAGAATGTGTTTAAATCAATGGAATATGAAAATTCATAGGATAAAATAAAAACATTTTCGTTAGATAAACTTCTTTTTTTTTAAAAAAAAAAGTCTAAGAAAAAATTATAAATGCCAAGATGGAAGACTTATTGATTGCTAGGACAATAAAAGTGATTTTTGCAAAACCTTGGAATGTTGAATTCCAACTGAATACTAATTAAAAAAGAGAAAAGTGTAAAAAGCTTTTACGGTACATTCCAACAAAGACACATGGAATGTTAATGGAAATAAAAGATAAATGAATGAAAAGAAAGAGAAAGAATTAAGAGAAGGGGTAGAGTTGGCAATTCCTGATAAAAAATAAGAATTTTTTAAAAAGATTATTATAAGTTTTCGGAGTTGTGAAGAAAGTACGCTTATTAGACTTATATATCTAAAATAATCCAGTGATCAGCATTATATATTGGTGAAATATGTTTCTACTGGGGTAAAAACTTCAATGTGTGTGTGGGGGGTCCAAACCTTCCCATCAATGTATAGTAGATGCCAGTATCAATCCTGAAAGATCACCTCAATAAATAATAATGTTGGACAGTCATGATATTTGTCAAAAGAAACAAAATAAATAAATAAAATTCAGCCAAGTGGAATCCAAACTTCAAAAATTCAATTTATCATCCAAGGGCTGGATATTCTTTTTCATTTGATGGATTCAATCAATTCCCTGGATAAACACAGGTATTTTTTTTTGTTTACATATATGTATGATTTATTAGAAAGTTTACTGAATTAAACTCCATATAATCTAGAAAAACTGTTGGTTGATCTAATTGTGAACTTTTTTTTTTACTTGCTCAGAGGTTTTAAATTAATTTGTGCTATTATTATTATCTTCATATTAATCATTCCATCATTAAACACTTGTAATGTACATGTTATAGCATGTTTGTGTGTGGGGGTTTTGGTAAAAAAAAGTAAACTAACAAAGAAGGGAAGCAATATCTAGGAACATGGAAATCCTAAGTTATAGAAATAGAAAAAGAGGGAAATCAATGATCTATTATAATAAAATGCATTTTAAAATTAGGTTAATGAATATTGTGTGTCTGCACTAATAAAAAGAACTATTAGGAATGTTGAATAAAAAAACAAAATAGAAGTGTTATTGATTTACATAAACATAATTGCAAATAATAAATATGTATTAAATGGTGAATTATTCACCCTGAGAAAGCTAGCCATAGGCTGGGTCAGTTTATCATCATATTATATACTTCATATTATCCAGTATAATTCTCACCTATGGGTGAGATTGGTGCTTGAAGTCTTTACTTGGATGTCCATAAATATACTGTTGAGTAATATCAAAAGGAATTATATCTGCATAGGATATCCTAAAATCAAAATGATAATATAAATATCGCAATTTATAAAACAGATAATAATAATATGATTCACATTTTATTTATTTTTTCACATGTGTATATAGATATATACACTCATACTCACATAAAGACGAGTACTTCCAGCAAGAGAGGGAAGGAGGATGGACCTGTTACAATATATATATATATATATATATATATATATATTGTATATATATATATATATATATATATATATATATATTGTAACGATATATAAATATGCCATTACATTAATTTAAAATAAAAACTAAGTTCCCAAATAAAAATACATTTATTAAAAATCTAAAAGCTAAAAAAAAAAAATTAAAGAGTTGTTAAATGTATATATATTCGCACAGATGCAAAACTTTAAAAAAACTATTATTTCTTTTTTTTAAAAAAAAAAAAAAAAGAAGAGGTATTTGAACGTATTTTTTTTAGAAAAAAGTACAAGATGTAAAGATAAAATATTTTTGTAAAAAGATTTATATATAATCTCTGGAAATGATTGTTTTATAAATTAATTGGAAAACAAGTTAGCCCTCGGGGCTCTTATAGAAAAAGTCAGTTAAAAGATATAGATAAGAGAATGAAAAGAATTAGTTTTTCCAATATAGAAGCAGCAATAAAGGCCTGAACCATAACAAAAAAATTGAACAGTGACATCTTTTGTTCATTGAATCCAGAGGACCATTATAAAAGGAAAACAATTAAAAATTAAAAGTTTCCTGACAGTTCCAACTTGATTTTGTGAGAAGAACGATAAGACGCACTTGTTGTTCTCTCTCACTTATTTTAAAAATAAAGAAATGCCCGACTTAAATTTAACATTTATATATGTTTGCACAGATGAATTTTATAAAATTTGTTTTATAATGTTGGGTATAGATCAGCTGCATAGATTCCATGGTTAAAAACATTTCAAAATAAACATAACCAATCAAAATACAAAGTCATTGATAACGTCAATTGCAGAGGGAATACAAGAAACCCAATGGCATTCATCATAAGATGCCACATTGACATTAATGACTTATATATTCTAATCGAATATGAAAACCACAACATAATTAACTGATAACAAATCCATGCAATGTCCATACCCAACTTAAATTTCATGCATTTAAACAATTTATACAAAAATATTAATAAGAAATGAAAATGGAAATTATTTTAGCAAACTTAACTATGCAAAATTTAAACATCAATAATTGATTTGGAAACTTTAAGTCAGATAAAAGTTCATTTTAAAAAAATTATGCTTAGCTTGTTAAATCTTTAAAGTTCTTAATTATTTGTAGTCAAATTTTTCCATTTACACCTTACAGTAGAAGAGCTCATGGTTCCTGTTGTCAATTCCCACAAAGACTTTCATGGAAGACCGGTCTGATATTCTGGAGGAAGCTATAGCTGGTTCCATTCTGGTATCACAGTCATTTCATTTTTAAAATAAGTGAGAGACTGTGATATGTGCATCCTATCACACGTCTCAAACACAAAAAAGCTGGCCCTCTTTGGAACTCATATTTTTCTTTTTATAGTAATCCTCTGGAGTCAAAAACAAAACATCACTGTTCCAATCATTTTCATTAAGGTCCTGAGGCTTGGTGCTTCCATTGGTCAAACTAATTTCTTTATTTCCTTATCTATCTTTCATCAGACTTTTTAATTATACAAGAGCCCCAAAGGCTAGTTTGCTTTTCAATTAATTTATAAAACAATCATTTTCATTTACAAAAATATACGTTCAAACCCTTTTTTCATTTATTAAAAAAAAAAAATATTTTTAAAGTTTTGCATCTGTGGGAATATATATATGTTTAACAACTCTTTAATTTTAGCTTTTAATAAATTTATTTTTATTTGCGAACTTATAAGTTTTTATTTTAAATTAATGTAATGACATATTTATATATCGTTACAATATATATATATATATATATATATATATTACAATATATATATATATATATATATATATATATATATAGTAACTGGACCACATGTCAACCCATATAAATCAGATGTAACTATTTCCTAATGAGCATATTGTAGGAAGAAAATAAAGATTGAATTTACCCAATGTTTATCTAGCCTCCTCTCACAACAATATTTCCTGCTCACCAGAGGATGTAGCATCAAAGAGACTGGATACTATTAGAAAATTTGTTTGTTTGGTTTCCCAAATAGCACCACTAGAGTTCCAGTTTACTGTAACCTTACTTATCCAGGTCTGGTTATGCCAAACATGGCTCAGGAGAAATAAGATTCTTATGAACAAGTGCCATGAATGAAAAAAGATGCAAAATGAAATGGAACAACTGGATTACTTTTAGACAACAATATTTGTTTAGTTAACAATATTTAATTATATAATAATGTTTGGATAATAAGTCCTCCAAAGTTATTTTAGATATAACACTATTTGGATAATAATTGAACCAAAGTTTATTAATAATTCCTCTTTGTGACAGTTCATTTTGGGTTCATATTTTCCTGTATGCACATATATACTCCTAGGTCATCTTGATCACTCATTAATCATAGATGATTTATATTTGAGGTGTTTGTTAATCCTTGCTTCAGGTACCTGTAGATACATTCAAGTTACTCATTTATGTCAACATATCATGATTTAATTCAGGTTTGTAGATTTACGATGTATAAACACTATTAGAAATGTGTTTATTCAGGTATAAACATATTTGGTATATAAGCACTTATAATTCCTTCAGATATAGATATATTTAATATATAAGCATTTATAATTCATTCATGTATAGACATTTTATATAAGCATCTATAATTTAACCAAATAGAGATGTATTTTATATTTACACATTTATAATTCATTCACATATAGACATATTTTATATAAGCATTTATAATTTCTCTGACTAGAGACATATTTTATATTTAAGCATGTATAATTCATTCATGTATAGACATATTTTATATAAGCATTTATATTTTGTCCAAGTAAAGGCGTATTTTATATATATGCATTTATAATTCATTCATATATAGACCTATTTTATATTAGCATCTATAATTTATCCAAGTAAAGATATATTTTTTATTTAAGCATTTATTATTCATTCATATATAGCCATATTTTATATAAGTGTTTATAATTTATCCAAGTAGAGGCATATTTTATATATAAGCATTTATAATTCATTCACGTATAGACATTTTATATAAGCATATATAATTTGTCTAAATAGATATGTATTCAAATTTGAAATATAAAATCATACGTTTGTTTTATCAATCCAGATAATATTACTACTTGTTTGGTTTATTTGGAAATCATGTATATATGCATATATTTTAAACCAGGGTATATTTACCTTAAATTAATTCTTATGATGCATATATATCAGTGGACAGGAATTTATTATATTTTATTATGGAATTTATTTTCAAATCAGCATTTATTTAACTTATAAAAAGCAATGGATATGATTACTGTTATCATCACATTTTTTATTTTATCTTTGTTTTAAGTATTTCCAACATTATATAAAATCATTACCTTGACTTTCATCTATTGTTCTCCTTCATTGCTGGTCACTCTTGCATTACAAAGGGGTTTGCTTATTGAGACTAAATGGCATTACAATTTCAATTGATATTCACCCAGGCATGGCTTGGAGACACATGATGCAGGCAGAGAGAGAGGGATATTTCTTTCTAGCCACTCATTCTAGTCCTTTCCATATTAATAATTTTTTTTTTATTAACTTGTCCAGCAACTACAAGTTTCTTCTCTGTTGATGGTCACTGTGGTTTCAAACTTGCTTATACTGGGTTTCTAGGCAAGGCGAAGTGGTCTAGCAGTGAATACAATTACTCCAATGATGGTTATAACACTAATAATACTAATACTAATCAAATTTGAACTTCCTGATTCCACTATTTATATTTTTATCACCAAATCTCTTGATTGATATTGCATGACTCCACAGAAATCTGATTAGTGATAGTGCTTTCATGTAAGACCAGGTGCTTTACTCTCCTCAGTCATTGGGCAGTTGAGTTTGAGCAGGAACTGATTAGGAATTAATCTCTTATCTGCCTTGTTTTCTAAATTTAATAACTTTCTTTGCCTGCAACAATAATTATAGCTTTCTATTTTGTAATCATTTGAAACCGTTCAGCTCTACAAATATAGTATTTTTAAAATGCAATTTTTCCAAATGTTAAAGATTTACTTAATTTTTTTTTGTTTTGAAAATATTGATTTTTTTATGACAAGGATTGATATTTTGTTTATTTTAATTGCTAATTAAGATTTTTTTTATTTTTTAAATTAAACATTTTGGTTTTTATAGCATTATTGTTGAGAAGTTGATTTCTTTTAAAACCAAAGTCAACTATTCATCTTTGTTTTTCATTCTCCCTTAAATGATATGCCATTTTAATTTTAATTTATACCACTTTAGGTGGGGGGGGGATAAATCTCCAAAATATATATGCAAGAAATGACATGTCTATTTCAATATATTAATAATGAACAAATATTTGAATAAATATTCACTGAGGGTTTGTTAACTCATTCATCATATTTATTCAAAAAAAAATAATAATGAAAACTTAGTTCAGTGTATTTAAAAAAAAACAAAATGATCAGAATAGTTTAGCTTTCATATTGATTGCACAAGCATGCTATAGACAATATTTTTTGCCATGGAATTATAATAACAATCTTGTTATCAGAAGACTGTAGCCTGTCTAATTGTGATATTTTAAAGTCTGTGTAGATTGAGAAATCTATATAGTCATCACTATTTGTCTTTAAACATTTCAGGTTCTAGATAAATTTGTAACACTTAAGGAGAAAAGTTTGCACATTTTCTTAAATTTCTTAAAACATGTATTTTAATCTCACAAAACTTTTTATTATACAAAATACTTTACCCATATCAAATTTTTAGAAGGTTAAAAGCATATGAATAACATATTATTTGTATATAATTAAAATAAACATGATTGATAAACACAATCACCCATAGAAGACTAATTTAAAAATAGGTGCTGCTGTATAAAAAATTATCAAGTTTATGAATTTAATATTTATATTTTTAGTACATTTTTTTGGGAAAGATGGTAGCATCACATGATTAAGCAGATATATTTTGATAAAATGCATATTGGTTGTTTATTATATATTATATTTTAAAGCTTCTAAAACTAATTAAAGGTGAATATGAGCATGGTTTTCATAGAAAAGCAGACTACATTAGCCTTATATACATTCATTTCAAAATTATTCTAATCATCTGACAGAAACTGTTTTCACTAACTAGAATTATGTGTAAAGAATAAGGAGAAATTGAATGTTGTTAACTTTTACTTGGAAAAAAAATATTGCAAATAATATTACAAAACAGTATAGAAAAATGTTATTTAAAAAGTATAAGACCTGTGTCTTACCCATGAGAACACATTTTTGTTATACAACTTAGTTTGTGAAGTCAGCATCTCTTGTATTTGTCAGATCAATGTGTTTCTGAGCATATTTACATATTAGAAAAATGTTATTTAAAAAGTATAAGATTTGTGTCTTACCCATGAGGCCACACTTTTGTTATACAACTTAGTTTATGAAGTCAGCATCTCTTGTATTTGTCAGATCAATGTGTTTCTGAGCATATTTACATATTTTATTGCCTAGCATAGTCAGTACAGAGTGATGATTTGAGATCTAAAAATCCTCTAACATTTCTTAATTCTAACACTTCTAGTACAGGTCACTTCTAATTCTTAAATACTATGACCTCTCCAAGCATAATGACAATGAACACAATTTAAATTAACATAAATACCACTTTACTTTATAGTAGTACTTCTGAAGATGGCACATTTATACTAGTAGATTGTGAAGTGCTTTGGTTTGTTCAGATTCAGTTAATGCTCATTTATGTATAATTAGCATTTGTTAATCAATTTCGCCATCAGTTGGGAGTAAAACAGAACTACAACAAATATTTATTTATTAGATATAAAAAAATCTAAAGATATTGATATCATACAGAGAATGTAATACACAAAATTGACAAAGTTTCTGATTGATAATTTCTTTATTTCATATTTAAGAATGCTTGCAAAAGCTCTCACACTTTTGTTTAGATTTGAAAAACGAAAATGTGTATATTCTGTAATTTTTTATATATTTATGAATGTTCTAAATTATTTGTGGCAAATTTTTTTTTGAAAAGTATGTTTATGATTACCCTTAGAAATTTTATTTGAAAAAAATATATTTTTAAAGAAAATAAATCAAGAATAATAAGTAATAGTAAAGCAGAATGTTGCTTTAGAAGGAAAAAGAAATGTTTTTATAATCACCATAGCAATTATTTTTTGAAGATTTTTAAAGAATTATAAACCAATTTTGAAACTTTAAGACAGAATTTCATTATTTGATAGAAACTTAACAATAATTTATTTAGAGTTGTAGAAATGGAATTAAAAGAAATCTAATTTTGTTTGATAAAAATTTTATTGGTCATTGTAAAAAAATAAAAGCTATTGTTCTGATTTTATATATCAGTTTATTACTTTTTTTCTTTATTTTCAAAATTGAAATAATATTTTTAAAATCGATTTTTATTTGCAAACTGATAATTTTAAGAAATACATTAAATTTTTTGAAAATACAATGAACAATAAAGGTTTAATTTGTTAAAAATAAAAAGTTAAATATTTAAACCATTTAGGAATATCAGCAGTATGAACTATTGAAGATTAACAAGTTTAAGACATTTAAAAACAAATCAACAAACTCTCAACTTAAACATAATAAGTAAAAAATAGCCTTTGAATCTAGTATCACCTAATAAAAGCTTGAATCAATATTACATATCAATTCTTGATTTTTAGCTTTCTGAATGATATCTGGATTAAAGAAGAAAAAACAAGCAAACATTAATCCACTAACCATCTTTAATTTTATTATTCCTACCAAACTAAAATCTTAAACTTTAAACCAGTAAGGTTCCTAGGATGATATAAATTTCAAATGTTTAGCTTGATCAGGATAAAGAAATTAAATAGGCTTCATTGATGCATGTTTGCATAAGTCAAAATAGAAGAAGATATATGAGGATTGGCTGAATACTAAGAATATGAATTTCATATGAATTTGGTAATCAGTGTTTAATTAACCTTACACCAAATGAGATTAGAATGAAAAAGCTGCTCCTACAATATTAAATGTACCTCACATCAGCATCAGTTGGAAAAAAATGAAAGAACATTAACATTTGAATTCAAATATAATGTAAACACTGAACCTTAGATGTAATTAGAGGTGATTTAGACAAAGACTTTTAAGTTTGCTTCAGCTATCTGCTCCATCCTATATAACTGACATAATGACCATATATATGTGAAAAAGATAAATGTTCTCCAATATACATATTTCATGATAAACCAGTACTCATCAGTTCCACTAAATGATGGTCTATCAGAAGTGGAATACAAGATTTTATGTATTAAAGACTTTGGTTAAAACTATTTTCAAATGTATTTATATTAGTCATTTGTGATAAATATTTTGCTTTATGCTGACTAATAATAAATTGTAATGATTGCTAATGTGATTATAGAAGCTGCTGCATGGAGTAGTAAATCAACTTTGGAAACAGACACCAATATATTGAAAATAATTAAAACTTTGTCTACCATAGTTTAGTAAATTGAGCTGTTATTAGGGACTATATAGTCTTGCATAATATAAATAAAATTTTGGACATACTTTTAAAATTAAAAATGGTGTACTTTCATTTAAATTTTCATTCAAACTAGAAATTACCAATTTATTATAACATTAGAGTTAATAATTTATTTGTAATGACTTATTAAACATTTTCAGATTGTTTTTCTTGGTCTGTGATGGCCTACCCAAAGTATCCACTGGTATCACAATGCTTCTGCATGATTGTCATACCCCCCATGACTAGAATAACTGAATCATCTATTTACTGTCAAACGATTAGAGAAAACTTAAATCCTGAAATAATTTATGAATTTTTTTTATTGAATAATATTAGTACCATTCGTAACTCAAGATGGAGAGACAGGACGAGTCAATCCATAAGTTATAGAAATCAATTTTGCATTAATTCGGTAAGCAAGGATGATGATGGATATAGTTTTCTTTGGTATTGTAAATCGGCTAGAGGAAAAAGAACTGTAGAATATTTAATAGGGAATGTTACAGTACAAATTGCAAGTAAGTATATACTAAGTATAAAATGATATTCTAAATTAATATAAAAAATGAATATAAACCAATGCAAGAAATGAAGTTTGAATCACGCAATATAGGATTCAGTTCACCCTGTTGGAACATTCTAATATTGGTTTCTTTTCATTTATTATATTTGTTTTTTTCATTTGATAGTATGCAATGTTTAATTTATTCAAATCGTGATAATATATTTACAGTGACAGAATAAATAAAAAAGACACACATCATTTGCAAAAAAAAAATATCAGTAATTAATATTTGTAATAAATATTAAATAATAATAAAGCTTTTGATTAATTATTATTTTAAAAAGAAAATAATACTAAGTAAAATTTTATTTTAGTTTTGCTTATTTAAATTAGTTATTTAAGTAACGCTGTATTGAACGCGGGAATAAGAATAAAATCTTGAAATATCGTCTGATAATGAGAGGGGGGGGGGATCTAAGCTGGAACTGAACAGTATAGTTGACGAAAAATTATCTCCAAACATTATATGAAAACAGTACTTTGGATTATTTATTATTAAGAGTTCATAGATTAAAAAAAAAAAGAATATGAATTGCTACAAAAATGGAAAAAGAGAGAGAAAGGATATCGATTTTCTAAGAAACTGGAGTAAGGATTAATGAACAAAACGATAATGAATTCCTTTTGGTTTATAATTCTCTCTCTCTTTCTCAAGCCTAATAATATGTTTAATTATGATTCTACTATAAAACAAAGGATGAGATGCAGGACTTGAAATATCATAGTTGGAAGAACTGAATTAACTATTATTTTTAATTCGTGCACTTTACATTAAGGCTAAAGAAAGACAAATGGTAAAGTTATTTATTTTTTATTTTTTAAGTATTAATTGATTGAAGCGTTCTAAAAAGACACAAAATAATTATTTTGTTTAAAAAAGTAAATGTTATTCTAAAAGTAAAAAAAAAAATGATATAAAAAAGTTTTAATTAATTATTTATATATTCACATTTGAAAAAAAAAAAAAAAACGTATGCTTAGATCAACGTCAGACAAATAATATACGCTTTTAGATTTCAATTTCAGAGTTATATAAAATGGACTACATTTGAAACTGAACAGGAATTTTTATTTATTTATGAGTGTTGGGTAATATAAAATGTTTGCTCAGTTCAACTTCATGATTCTAAAATTTTATTAAAATTACTTAAATTATGAATGATACTTAAATCATACGAATACATTAGTCGGTATGTGTAAGATAAATAAATGATATAGATATTGATTTATAATATTAAAAAAATATTCTTACGCACTCACGTATATATATATATATGTAAATGTTGGGATTATAGTCTTGTTTCAGCTTCATTTTGGTATCAAAATAATTCAGTATTTTAAATATGCACTGTAATAATATTTGTATTTTCGTTACTAGTTGCTATGGCATCCTGATCTCAGTTTACATTTATGCATCTAGTTTAATGCAAATATGTCAATGATATATATTGCAATGGGTTTGTAGCAACAATTCATCTCATTATTAGAACATTTAGCATTCATTATCACGATTTATAGTTTTATTGTATACTGTAAGATTAATGTAATAAGATATAAGAAATGGTGTGAAAAGTGTAAGGAAAAGGTAACCAATCTAACTTGAATAATGCTCACAAAGTAAAAATTATTGTAAGTTGGAATATATCTATCATAATTTTTTTTTTCAGTTATAACATTCTAATTTTGGCTCTCATTGGTGACTGTGCCTGAATGACTTCTTTTGGGCATGTTTATGTAGGGTTATATTAATGTACCACTATATATATATATATATGTTCATAGGAAGTTTTCATGGGTTAGAGATATAAAAAATATTTTGTGAGTTCATTCATGTAAGATTTGTTTTAAGACCAGGATCCTATGTAAGAACAGAGAAGCTATTGAGATAGGAAAAAGATTAAATGATATCAACAAATATGATGACACATATAAACTTCGTCATATTTGAAAAAACATTTTTGGAAAACAAATTACTCTGAAGATTCTGATTTTTTATTTGTTGTTTATTTATTTATTTTCCAATTTCTTCAGTTGTATACACCCATTTTTTCTAGTTGTGGAGTTTAAAAATGATTGTGAACACTCTTTAAAGTACTTGTACAACTGTCTTTATAAACACTGTTTTCAGTGCCTCTACAATTATATCGGATTCATTTCTCTGTTGAGAGGTTGTGCGATTAAGTCAAAAATTGGAATATCTGATTAAAATATTACATGGATGACCCAGCAAAATATGTCTTATGTATATTGTAATTGACAGCCTTTCCATGGTATACACAAAGGTGGGTTCCTCCTGATGAATAAAATAGTATATCTCTGTTACCCACATTCATGCATACCCCTCACATATTAAACTCATATCTAGGAGAGGAGAGAGTAAGATCTAAATAACTATGAATTCTACCCTTAATCTATCTCATCCATATTGCTGTATACTTGTGTTATTCCAGATTTCAAACCAAGGGAGAGGTTGGTTGATCCTCTGGTTCAGGGTATATTTGTATCACTGGAGTCTGAATACGTGTAAAATAACTATATGTATATTAATGTAAATGGATATGGTATATTGTATACATGCAAATAATAATCATAAATATATGTGTAAAGAATATGACTAAGTAAAATTTGATGACAGATAAATAGACCAAGAATCATGTTTTAACATTTAACTAAATTTAATAATTGTGTTTACATTAATTAGTATTTGAACAAGAAAATTTAAAACAAAATTAGGGAAAAAGATGTTTGAGGTCATTCTTTATTTATGCTTAGTTTATAAAAAAAAAAAGTCCCAAATCCTGATCTCATAAAGAATAGACACTAAATGTCTGATTAACATGAATGATTTTCATCTTCTATACAACATTACTATACATAGTACAGTATCCATTTACTTTTTTATCTCTTATTTAAAGTCATGATGGTTAAAAAGACCCCACTGTTATATATGATGTGTGTGTGATAAAAGAGTGTCATAAGTTCATGCGATAAATAATTAAAAAGATATGGAAAAAATATTAAAAAGTAACAATTAACACAAACTTTGGAATAAACAAATAAAGAAAGTGCATGTATTGTACATAAATCAATGTTTTCATTTATATATGTTTTAGCCAATGTCTTACCTTGTCCCATTTATAGTGATCGGGACTATTTCATAATCAAAACATACCTCATACATTTTGTTTATCCAAGGTAATATTATGAATGAAGAAAATTCTTTTTATTTTTATTTCTCAAATCTTAAATTAAAGCTATTTGACTCTATATTAAAAAAATAAATAAAATTATGATATATAGCATACAAACAAATAAATGTAGATGTTATCTACTTTATAACATGGCTTTATAGTTCTATAGACACTGTTCTAATAGCTTGTTATTATAATCCATGGTAATTCCTTTATGCATGGCTGGGAATTTGAACATCCATTGGATAAGTTGACTTTACTATCATTTGAATTGGAGTTTTAAAATGAAGAGTATCATTAATCCAGGTGTGGAGAGATACGACAATTTCACATCGATCTTGATGATTCCTTGCTCCATGATCAATGATGGGCTTCCTTTCATAATGTTCTTCTTGCATTTAGCACTGCATATTTACATTCACCATTACTTATATTTGTTTTTGTATTTTAAGTTGATTGGAGCAATGCCATTATTTCTTCTTCTATGGCATGTTTTTATATTTAGGTCTGGAAATTTATAGCAGGACTTATTTTGTTTGCAACTTATTAATTTTCAATTTTTTTGTTTAGCTGTTTTATGAGCTGTATGTTTCTCCTCACTTTCTAGCATCTTTGTAAACTTGGTTTTTTAAAAGTATTACAACTCCAAATTGCTCAATACTGGTCTTCAAACTTTCATTTGAACTCCTTTGTGTAGAGAATGGTAGATTTTTTCTCAGCAATAGATTTTTTTATTTACCCCATTGAACAAAGCCATTATATATATCCTATATTAAGCCAGTTTATACTTAACCATTTTACTTCATCTTTGCTACATCTTAACATAAACAATTTGTAAAAAAAATAAAAGAAACATTTGATTTTTCTTTATTTTAATATCATATATATTTATTTTTTTCTTGAATGCATTTACTTATCTGATCTATTATATGTTGTTCTTTTGGTTGGTAATCATAATACATTTAATGTGAATCATTGTAATGGTTAGTTGTCTATCTATTTCATTGACTTGGTTTAAACTTTGGTATAATGTTAATTTAGTTTGGGTTTTAGGACTAACTTTGTGATTATTGTTTCATCATTTTATGTGCCATAACATTACCTAATATTACTGCTTAATGAACAACACTAATATCATGGGGCTTGAATTATGACTGAGCCTCATGTTGTGTACTAGATATTGGAGAGGTGTTGGAAGTATCTGTAACAATATATATATATATATATAGAAACAAAAACAAGTCACGATATTAGCTGAAATCAATATAAAATATTTGAAATGCCCCATAGCTATATTATTTCTCTCACACACCTTTTTTCAATAAACAATACCTGAATATATATATATATATAGTATGTTGATACGAAGATTTTCATAGGTTGCATATATAAAAGACATATTTTGTGGGTTCATCCATGTTAATTAAATATTGATACACTGATGTTTTGACTTGATCACACAAGTCATCTATTGGTTGATATTAAGATAGAAAGATGGTTGTAGAGGTGCTACAATCACTGATTTAAAAAAAAAAAACATTAAAGTTCCACCAATAGCAAAAATGTTAAATTACGAATGTTTTTTTAAAAATCTTTCCAAATAGGAGGAAGTTTACATGTATCATCTTAGCAAATATTTATAATTATAAATTTATTTAAAAAGCCTTATTTCAAGCCCAAAATGGACAAAATAGAAAACAAAAAGATGATAAATCAGCTATTAGGATTTGTGTTCCATATATTAAAGGAACTACAGACAGTATCGGACGTATATTAAAACGCTATAATATAGATACAGCATTTTCTGCTCATCAAAAGATCAGCAATATAATAACAAAGCCTAAGGATTCAATCCCTCTTGAATCTCATGGTGTTTATCAAATCTTATATGAAAATTGTAAAGCTTCTTACATAGGTATGAGTAATCATCACATCAGTGTTAGGAGAGGTGAGCATGCTAATGCAGTTAAACAACACTCATCATCATCAGCACTTTCACTCCATACTAAAGATTCAGGTCATAAAATTGATTTTTCTAATATCAGGATCATAATCAGATGTGATAATCTCTACCAGTGCAAAATTAGAGAAGTCATTGAGATACTTAAAAGGCCAGATTGTATCAATAAGCAAGATGATACATGCAAACTTCCTCCTATTTGGAAAGATTTTTTTAAAAAAACATTCTTAATTTAACATTTTTGCTATTGGTGGAAATTTAACATTTTTTTCAAATGAGTGGTTGTAGTGCCTCTACAACCATATTTCTACCTTTTATCATCCAGTAAATAACTTGTGTGATCAAGTCAGAATGTCGCTATAACAATATTTAAATTTTTTTAACATGGATGAACCCACAAAATATATCTTTTATATATATGTATATAATAAATCATAAATTGAAAATAACGTGGATTGTTTGTAATTTATGTACATAGCTTAATTAAAGTGAAAGGCTGAAACATTCTAGCATGCACATTTAGAATGCTTATATAACAGCCAATATGATCTAATGATGACGATATAGATAGCTCCCAAGTCGCAACCCAAGACAAAGATTTTATAAGAAAAAAAATATAACCCACCTTCTTCTTTACTTAAATTTCTATATATATATATATAAAAGCCTGTCTGAAGCATTTTACTTAAATTTCTATATATATATATATAAAAGCCTGTCTGAAGCATTCTGACTTAAGAATGCAAAGCTTTTTTTAAACATCTTCATATGACTTAAGAATGCAAAGCTTTTTTTAATCATCTTCATATTTAACTCACTGCATATTATTGCTAAATCAACAACACAAAATCTTTCAATTTACAACAAAATAATATTTTCAGAATTTATGAAATTGACAGTAACATATGTAAATATTATTTATAAAGCACAAGCAGTTTGTAATTAAAATCTGTCATGTTACAACTTGAGAGCTATCTATACAGTCATCATTACATCTTATTGGCTGTTACATAAGCATTCTAAATGTGCATGTGAGAAGGTTTTAGCCTTTCACTTTAATTACAAACTGCTTACGCCTTATAAATAATATGTACAGAGCTTAAATAAATTATAGAATGTACAATCTTGTTGAAACAAATCCTATAAGTAAACAATGGATTGCTACCTTTCACTA
Source organism: Epiperipatus broadwayi (assembly GCA_028023455.1). Lineage (NCBI taxonomy): Eukaryota > Metazoa > Onychophora > Udeonychophora > Euonychophora > Peripatidae > Epiperipatus > Epiperipatus broadwayi. The sequence goes on from JAQFVV010006234.1 coordinate 7,889,403, forward strand.
TGTTCTAAGAATTTAATATAGATATAAAATATTGACACATGACTGTAACAGATTGAGATTTGTCTTTTTAAAAATATACATTAAACCCTATTAATCAGTAAATTATAAATCAAAGTAAATTAATAATAATCATTTTTTAAATTTTAAAACCTAACTGGAAAATAAAAATTCAATAGGTTATAGTCAAATGCCTTTTTGTGTACACCAACATCATAAATCAGAGTGAAGTGTGGAAACCAGTTTGACAATTTTATATTTTATTCAAGGTTTGACTTTATCATATGATTATAGTTATAATCTATATAATTACTGGCAGATCACAGGTTACTATCTAAATTATAAAATACTTCCAAAAAACTTGAGCTGAATCAAGCAACTATGAAAAGTTATAACATATATATATATATATATATATATATATATATATATATATATATATATATTATAATGGTATGGTGTGGGAGTACAGGGAGTACAGAGTTCAACCACAGTGAATTTGAGATGATGGCCTACCATCATCATCATCCCACAGTAGAGAAAGTCATTTATTGTAATGGTATGGAATCACAGTAAATATCAAGCAGTTAGTGTTGTACCATAATTGATTGAAGACAGCAAGGTTTCCATTATTTAAACTTAGAAGTCCTTAGCATCAAGACACAATTATCTAGTCTGATATTATGTACACCTGGGTCTCATTTTATGCAGTAGATAGGTTCCTCAGAAAATGCACACAAAATTGCACAAAAATAGACTTAACTTACCTTGAACAATGGGGGATATGTACTGTAATTTTCAAAAATCGCATAAAAGCAAAGTGACAATGTAAAATTAAGGAAATAAAACATGACTAATAAAAAATTTCAAATTTGAAAAAAAAAAGATAAAAGACAAACTTTTTTTACTTTTTTTTATTAACTACAGTATTTAATTTTATTCAATACAATATATTTTATGCATAATTTACAGAATTTTACATTTTTTCATACATGTACAGTATTTTTATTATTATCACTATTTGATGATATGCAGGTTTGTTAGTGAACTGGTAAGACATCACATTTATCATAAGAGGAAATACAATTAGCACCAACTTCATATTTTTAATTGCTCTTATAGTGGATTTGCCCAAACGAAAATATTTTTCAATCACTGCTGGTCCTTCCCATTTCGCTAAGCGATCTAAAATTGAAATTTTTGTTTCCAAAAAAATTCATTTTATTGGATGTTTTTTTCCTTTTCATTAGGGTAAACTAAAAGTTTAAAATAAAAATAAGAACTTAGATTTATAATAATAAAAAGGCACCTACTCACCATTGTTGGGCAAATTTTAATTGAAACTAACAATTAAAAATTAAATTCTTATTTTTGTTTTTAATTTTTTAATTTTCAATTTTCTTTAAAAATCAAATTTCACTGTTTCACATCAATTTTAGATCATATTACCTAAATTTTAAATTGTTAATTACAATTAAAATCAGATTTTAATTTTTAATTGTCAGATTTAATTGTGCCCACTTGCAGACACTAAATGATTAATTGGTTATGTACTCTTTTTTAAAATGCAAAAATAGAATGTGATTTAAAATGCAAAAACAACATGCATAGTATAGGCATCTATAATGTTTGAACAGATTTACATTATAATCTTGTAAAATTTAATGTGTGTATATAAAATGGAGAAATCCTGACATTAAGTGATTTATGAACTTCTTTACTGCATAAAATCTATACAGTACTATTATAAAGGGCTGAAATATTGAAATTATTAGATGGAGATCAAACTCCAATAAAGCACTATTACTTTAAATATGATGTGTTAGTGCATGAAATTTATAATATTTAAATGGTAGCACATTATCGGAGCTCAACTTCTGATCTAATAATTTTTATTGCATAAAAGAAAAATGCATACAAAGATATTAAGAAGAAACATGAATCACATAACTTCAAAATCGAATTAAATAAATCCGCATAAAACGAAACTTGGGTGTATTTATAACTAATTGTTTGTGTTTTATTATTTATGATGGAATAATTAATATCTATCCCTTGGAACATTACTTAGTTCCCACCTTTATAAAATCAGCTTATGGGTCTTAGAATCACTTTGCCTATCGCTGGGAGATCAACCACTAAGCTAGCTTATAGAAAAAAACAACAAATAATTTGTACCACTACTTGATGCATATCTACCCTTCATTATAAATATTTTCTGGTGATAATATTACTCCCATCTTCCTTCAATGTCACGAAAATGAACTAGACCCTAAATACATATTCAGCCACTAGAGAATTCCTCTATATAAACCAACTCTTCTTAAACCTTTTTTCATTCATGACCCCTTTTTATCATCAATATTTTTTCGCGACCCCATATATTAAATATAAAATAGATATAGAAATAAATATTCCCATAAATAATTTCTTTGGTATACATATGATAATATGTAGTATTAGGATTTGTTTTAAGTATACAAAAAATAATGAAAGAAAATCACGTTTTAATGAGACGAATGCGCCTGTTTTTTTTGATGCATAACAAATTAAATCTTGGTTAAATATTTGATACTGCTGGAAGTAAAGTATCTTCAATGTTTTTAGCATTGAACAATATTTGTATTTAATTTACATTAAAGCTGAAAAAGTCATTTCACATAGTATGTATTGCTGAATGACAGAAGAACATTCAATGCCATTTCAAAAATTGTGAGAAATTAATTCCCAGCTCCATCCAGAATTCAGTCAATGATTTTTGTGGAAAGTCAAGTTTTAAGTCACTTGAGAGCTCAGAAAATTCCTCTTGGGCTTTATATGGCAGGTGATTAATGTCATTAATGTCAATCAAAAATGGTTTGTGAATCCAAAATAAATTTTTGAAATGTAAATTCTATATAAAGTATTTGCAAAACTATGTTTCTAGGGTTAAGTGATCTATAATAATTTTTGCAATTAAAGTTTTACAATTATTTTTCCCATTATAAAATTGTTGATAGTCAAAAACATTTCCAATGAATCATTTTCCACTCTATTCTTCCAAAAGTTGATCTTCTTAATAAAACCTTCAACTTTGTCTTTCGAAGTAAAAATATTGCTATTTTTTCCTTGAAGAGACAAGTTAAGATCATTTAGCTTTTCAAAAATATCAGACAAATAGCACAGCTTTGATAGTCATAAGTCATTTTGAAAAAGAGCAGCAAGGTTAGATTTTTGTTCAGTTAAAAATACAATAATTTCTTCTTTTAATAACAATAATCTTCTTAAACATAGCCCTCTTGACATCCATCTTACTTCTGCATGTAATAATAAATTTTAGTATTCAGAATCCATGTCTTTACAAAGATTTGAAAATAAACAAATGTTAAAGGGACGACTTTTAATAAAGTTTATAATTTTCACAGCATTTTGAAACACATCATTCAATTCCGTTGCTAAGTTTTTTGCAGCAAGGGTCTCTTGATGGATCAAGTAGTGTGTAAAAGTTATGATTTATTACCAGAAGCTTTAAAGAAATGATTTAAAACCAATATTTTCACCAGTCATTGCTTTTTTTTCATATGTCATAGCATCTGCCGGGATGCGAACCCACAACAACCATCTGCAACCAACTGCTTGCTTGCAAGGCACTGCGCTGACCTCTCGTCTAACAACGCTTGACACTTTTCCACCATCTATGCATACGCCAAAGCAATTTTTTCTTTCTAAACCTTCAGTTTTAAAAAAACCAATTGTCTACTTTATTATATATGTCTTTCCCTCTTGTATGTCCTTCCAAGGAATGACAAAATAACAATTCTTCCTCAATGTTTTCTCTATAAATGTGTCTAACATATATTAATAATTGAGATATTTTTAAAATATCGGTTGTTTCGTTCAACTGAATTGTAAATATTGGGTTTTCTTAAGTCTAATAATAAATTGTTTAAATTGGTCATTGCTAATTTCAGAAATTCTATTAGTAACAGTATCATTTGACAAATGAATTTTCCGAATTTCAGCACCATATTTACTTCCATGAAGTATTTCTACCATTTTAATAGTGACAGGTATAAGATCTACTCTAATGATGTATGGCTTTTTATTTTTAGCAATCAGATATAAAACTTTATATGATGGGAATAAATATTTTTCATTAACAGTTGTAAATTTTTCAAAATATTGTTTTTCTTTATTTGAAGTTGTTAACAGTCGTTTGAAATATTCTTTTGATGGTTTTATACCCTCAATAGACAAAACATTATCTCAGATTAAACAAAGAAGTTTCTCATTACCATCACAGTTGTTGAAAATAAAGCCAAACTGGAGAAATGTATCATCATATTTTCTTTTTCGCATCTTAGATGCTTCTTTCTGATTACGAGATCCTGCTTGAAGAGACTTTGTAGCATTGCCATCTGCATCATTACTTTGGTACTCAAGTTCAACTATTTATTCATGGGTAAAAATATTTTTTATCCTGAAATATAAATAAAATAACAGTACTTATTAGTTAGCAGAGATACCAAGTGGCAGTCGTGTTTTTTTGTTTAATTATACAAGAATATTTACTCCCATATGTTTTACTTTTTAATATTTAAAAAAATATCAATAAATCAATTATAAATTATCTGTTAAGTTTAAAAAATAGGAATACGTTTTTACTTGTTAATAAATAAATGACTATAAGTTTCAAATAAAAAATAATTTTTTATAATAATTAATAGGATGATAAATTTTGAATAAAAAAGTGAGAAAAAAAAGTATCCACCTGGGTCTCTTTTTACGCGGACTTATTTAACACAAGTTTCCTGTTCCTGTTTCACCGGAAGTCGAACTCCGATAATGCACTATTACTTTAAATAATAAATTTCGCGCACTTACGTTATATTGAAAGTAATAGCACACTATTGGAATTCGACTTTTATCTTAATAATTTCAATATTTTCAGTGCTTTATAATAGTAAGATTTTATGCAATAATGAAATTAAAATCATGATTTCCACATTTTATGGATACACACATTACATTTTACAAGATTATAATGTAAATTTGTTCAAACATTCCAAGACTTAAAACCCTGAAAGATATAATTATAATCAATTCCAACATAAGACCTGATATGATTTTCTCACTTGAAAATGCCATTCATAATGTTTTTTTTTCAATAATAAGGCTTTCTACCTTTGTCCTTTAACTTCATATGGATAGTGAGATGAAAAGTCTCATGGAATTACCCCCGCCACAAATCATACCATTGTTTTATCAAATGCTCAAAAAAATCAAGAAATGTGACCAGCTCCTTGCCTCCAGTAAAGTCTTAGATGACACCTGGTCTTTAACTGCTCTTTCCTTTTCCTGATTATCAATTCCCACCTACCCAGCATTATAGAATAGTCAATTATAAAAGAATATTCATGTTAATATTAAAAATGCTAATACCATTAAATAAGTTCTTAGAATCTCTTCACTATACCTAACCACATAAGAGTATAACAATTGTGCTCTCATAACATAATCTATCCAGATGACAAATAGAACATTATTTAATCATATTATTGTACAGTTTATTTATTTATTTATTCTTTATTAGTATGTAATCACTATTTATTGTTAATAAAATTTTTATTGAAATGAACATTGTGCGTGTTAATTTTGCATTTTAAATCACATTCTGTTTTTGCTTTTTAAAAAAGAACATAATCAGTGGGCACAATTAAATCTGACAATTAAAAATTAAAATCTGATTTTTAATTGTAATTAACAATTTAAAAATTACTTGGCAACTTGAAATTAATGTGATGTGAAATTTGATTTTGAAACGGAATTGAAAATTAAAAAATTAAAGGAAAAAATAAGAATTTAATTTTTAGTTGTTAGTTTCATAAACAATTAATAAAATCATCATCTCAAAGATTAATTACTAATTACATTGTCACCAGAAAACCATTGACACAACATGAGTGTGAAGTTGGTGCTAGTTGTATTTCCTCAATTTGCAAACGAACGTGTTTTTTTGGCAAATAGCGATAATAATTAAAACGTGTATAAAAAAATGTAAATTACTGTACTGTAAATTATGCATAAAAATATATTATTTTGAATAAAATTAAATATTATAGCTAAAAAAAGTTTGTCTTGTAGCAATTTTTTTCAAATTAGAAATTTTTTATTAGTCATATTTTATTTCCTTATTTTTTTTTTTCGCGAATTTTAAAGTAATTTTATGTTGGTGCTTTGCTTTTACGCAAATTTTGAAAAATCACAGACTGCATCCCCCCTTTTTCAATGTAAGTTACATTTATTTTTGCACAATTTCGTTTGCATGTGTTTTCTGAGGAACCTATCTATCATGTAAATCAAGACCCAGGTGTACAAGCATTTTTATATATAAAAAATAACATCTTTCATAATATTTATTCAAATAAATACTAACCTTAGTCGAGTTAAACACAAAATACAATATTGTATTGTTATTGCAATGTGGAGTCTTGTTGAAATGAAATCCAAACAAATAATTTTACCAGAAATGCATTATATAATCACAGTGGCAACAACCACATTCTCACTACTGCAGCATATCTTTTGATTCTGAAGTAACTTATATGCTGAAATTACAATGGAACACCACTATTACGATGTATTTAGTATTATTTTTCAATATGTAAATATAATTTACAATTCAACTTGGCTATAATTATGATATTATAATTGCACTGGACAAAATATGTATATATTAAATTAAAGATAATGAATGGATTGCAACTAATATTTCTTTAAATTCATGTATCTGAATTAAATTTTTGTGACCCAAACTTTTTGCGTCATGACCCACAGTTTAAGAAATGCTGATATATACCATATACATATCTCTATGACCAAGATTTTACATGTAACTAAAATTATCCTTTTACTATTGTTCATAATGTATTTTTATCTAATGATGATTTAGAAACCACATTTATAAGGAGTTTTGTAATTGATAAATAAACACATATAAGCAGTTAAATTTGAACATCTGATTCATATTTTATTCCATTACAAAATAAGATGCACGTCTCCAAAACAATTAATTAAGATAAAATTAATTATAGATTACTAAACATTTAATAATTAACATTTAATAATTAATTATAAGAAGAAAAATGGAAAGCATCATATATTTTTTAATTATGATATTTGAATGTCATTTCACCTAGGTAAATAATTTGGTCCCTTGTGACATTCATATAATTAATAAACAAAATAAAAAAATCATATACACACTCCATCTTGTCAATAATATTGTGATGTAAGCAATAAAAAATAATCTGTATTATTCATAACTCTGCCTAATTTCTGCATTTACTAAATCAATACTAAAAAAATCTCTCATCTAGTTACTATTATTACTTCATACTCCTCGTTTATCATTTTATTTTAGGCCTGTCCACTGCTGTCATACACCTATGTACATATTCATATCGATTAGGCTTTAAACGTTTCCTAAAAATGTTTACATAAATATTTCAATAAAAAATAAACAACTTTTTTAAAATGAACTATATCAAAATATATCAACATATGTGTGTGTACAAATATCTACAATATGATTGCTAAAACAATTGGATATAATAAAACAAGAAAAAATAGCATAAATAATATTTACTAATAACAAAATCCTTAATTTCTAAGATATAATTTGATACTTGAGGAGAGAAAGAAATGATTGAAAAAAAATGAAATGTCAATAGTTAATAAAATTTGGTTGTATATTACCAATTGCATTTGTGAAGTATATGTATGGACAAGTGTATGTATAGATGACATGCTGATTATCACACATAAACTTTCTTTTTTAAAAAAAAATTAAAAGTTTGACAGAAATGTAATAATTTTATATAAAATAATTAATGTATTTTAATGGTTGTATTTTTATGTGTATTCAAATTTTGTTGATCTGATGAAGACTGCATGGTACAGTCGAAACTGTAATAAAAGTTTTTTTTTTGCGGAAAAGTGAATAGTGTAAGATTTTTGAAATTCAATATTGATAATAATCATAGAGAAAAAATAACACATGTCTTTTAAAGCACACACTGGTTATTGCATGCAAATTTTCTTCAAATTAGCGTGGTTACTATTTTCAATATGATTGTTAAGATGATAGAAAATTTAGGATATAGCTATAAACTAGTTGATGTCTAAAATTATTCACAGACAATTCTGAATTTGAATTAGTGTAGCCTTTCTTAATGCTTTTCCTTTCCTCTGATATTTACTTTCCCAAAGTGGATGGAGGTATGAGACATTGTAGTTTCCATCACTGCATAGTGATCAGGCCTGGATGTGTTTCTCCAGTCTCTTTTCCATTCAGATATGTCTGCACTCTAGTGGCTTTTGAAGCCTTTAAACAAACCAATCTAGAGATTCAGCCACAAATTTCTTTTCAAACTTTCCATAATAAAATATTTGAAATGAGTTGGGAAGAACCGTTCAAAAAAATAATAATTTTGCTACTTGTTTCAGCTTTTCTCTGTTATTTTTTCATTTTGTTCTATTGATGTCACTTGTCTCTAGATGACACTAATCTCTTGATGGTAGTTTTTAATTGACGGTATCTATTATCCAATTGAATAGTTGAAATATTTTTATCTTGGAACTGTCAACTTATGATTAATTAGTAGCTGAGTCCAAACTAATTTGGTGGTCAAATACAATCATTAGTAGTCTCTTTGATTCTACCCATTTGCTAATGAGTTTCTCTTTTTCTTTTTTTTCTTAGAAGGTTAACAAACAAAAATAGAAATTATATATTAAGTAAATCTTTTTTGATTTCAGTATTGGATTCGAGTCTAAAGAACTATTTTTTATTTTTCACATTTTTTTAGGCACATTGAAGACAAGATTAATAGGTTTGTTGTTAGGTGACAGTTAGCTTTCACTGTGGGTCAAATATGATGATTTCCTACCTAACTGATTTGCAATGTGCCAAAGTATTGTGTGTCAATGTCTTCAGAATGAAAACATTTGATCAACTAGAGCCTGCAAGAATTCTAAAAGCATGAGCTAAAATCAGTGACACCACAACAGTAAAAATTACAGTTTCTGCTCAATATACTATACCATCTTCTACAGAACTAGTATTTGATATATTTTGACCACTATCATGCTTCCCTTTTTGAATGATTTGGTAATAATGAGAATTTCAAATCTTTTACATATATATAGACACAATTGTTTGTAACCCATGCACCATGCGGATCTTGTAATTCAAGGACATTTTTACTTCGAAAAAACATCTGTATTAAGAAAAGAAATTAAACACTTATGTGAAGTCTTAATAATAAACAGTTACAATATCATCCCTATAACTAAAATAATATTCAATGCAAACCTATTCTCAAAAAATAAAAATATAAAAAGCAAATATTTCTTCAAAAATATGCATTTTTATATAAAAAGAACAACAGATAAAACTGTACTAACACACTACAATATAAAAAAATCTTCTTTATTGAGAAAAAGATAAATAGACTACAATATAAAAAAATCTTCTTTATTGAGAAAAAGATTAATAATATGTTGGTCAAATCTAAGGATATAATCTCTCTAGAAATTCAAGAGTTTATAAAATCACTTGTGTCATGTGATAAATAAATAAGATAGAAAGGTGCAATTGATGTATAAATGCTAAATGAAATGAATGCATCAATGCAGTAAATAATTCTCTACAACTTTCAACCTTATTCTTCATGTTTTGGATACTGGCAATTGCATAGACTTTGCAAATACTAAAATCATATAGACATGCAAGAGTCATGACCAAATAATTTATAAAGAAGATATATAAAAATTTAAAAATACAAATTGCATTAATAAGGTGACAAAATAATATAATTACCAACTATATGGAAGATTTTCTTAACACAAATGACTATAAAAATATTCCTAAATATAAATCAAATTATCCAACAACCATGTTAGACAATGATCATTATGACCATGTAATAATTACTATATTTTTCATCCATTTAAGGATAAGTGTTATCAAAATGTCTAGCTGGAAAATTTATTTTATATTATTAAACACAGTTATTCATGAAAACATGTTTCATAATATATATGTATAGTAATAAATAGAAATCAGGAGATAATGTCCATGTAAATAGAGATAAACTTTAATGTTTGATGTTAGCAATAAATTATTAATTACTCCTAATTGACAATTCCTGAGACTATACAATTTTTTTTGAAAATTTATAATAGCTCACTGTTGGAGGTCTCTTGTTGAAGTTGAAGAGGCTTATTTTAAATTAAACCTACATTTTTATATGAATTTAAACCCCAAAATCTTATTTTTATAGATGAAAGAATGTGAAAGAATATAATCTTTGTTGACATTTTGCAAATAATATTTTAAACTTCTCCAGAGAGTTGTATATGTTGAATTAAGTGGATGTTTATTACAATAATGAATAAGAATTGGAGATAATACCCATATAAATAGAGATGAATTTTAACCTCTGATGTTACTAAGAAATTATCAATTGTATTAATTGACATTTCCCGAGGCAGAGCAAATTTTTTCATAATCTACAAAAGCTCTTTATTGGGGGTCTTTTGTTGAAGTAGAAGGTATCCTTTTTTATTTCAAACCCAAGTTCCTATAATGATTTAAACACAGAAAGCTATTTTTATAGGTGTGAGAATGTGAAAGAGTAACACCCTTTTTGATATTCTGCAAATAATATTTGTAACTTCTTCAGAAAGTTGTAAGAGCTTAAACTTGAAGTAAAACAGAACCCCTTTTACTTCAACAAAAGACATCCAACCAAGTACTATTATAGATTATGAAAAAAATTGTTTAGTTATTGATAAATATTTGGTAATATCAAAGGATAAAGTTTGACTCTATTTACATGAAGATCATTTCATCACTTCAATTCATTATTATAATAACAATCCATAGAAATATTTAATTCAATATATTGTAACATAAAAAAAATCAATAAATTATTGTATATCAACAAGCTTGGGGTAAATGAGCATTATAATCTCTAGTATTCCTTTTTATAAGTTTTACTTACGTGTATATGTTTTATCTGTGTGCCACTAGGCTATCTAAACTGACATAAAGTTATATCATATACCTATGTATATGTGTACCTGACTTGAACCCAATTGGTACATTATCTATAACACATGCACTTGTATGAAGGGAAAACATCCTTATACTGTAGTTGTGTGAATAAACACATTTATTTAGTCTATTTATCAATAGGATAATGATGTTTCCAGCCACAGCTTTGCAATTAACTCACAACATAATAACTTAAATATTTTAACAATTCAGCCCCACCAATGATAATGATGATCATACTTCTAATCTTGCAAGACAATGATTAACTCTTAAGAAATATATATGCCTCTCTTAATAAAAACAAACTAACATTTATTGGTAACTGATCAATCATTAATAATACAGATAGAAAAGTTACATAATTAATAATGATCAATTGTTTACATTTAAATAGTAATAATAATGTCAAAGATCTTCCCTCTTTTTTTAATGAAAAGTAAACTCAATGTTATAGTGTGATGTGTTTGTCTAGCAGATGAATAAAAATCTCATACCCTAGGAATATTTTAATTTTAAAAATAAAACACCTAATCCACACACATACTCACCTATTGTGTGTAACATATATTTTTATATTTATAAATTTAAACATAATATTAATAGAGAAATGAATAGAGAAAAGTTAGTTAGATCATAGAGATAAGAGCATTTAAAAAAATCAGCTTCAAATTATCTATCTGACTTTTCACCAATCTAGGTCATTAATTATCTTAGAATCTATCTCTTCTAAGGCTAAATTTCTACCAAGTTTTAACATTCATACCCAACAAATATACATGTAAGCATAATTATATTACTAGGTGTGTATGTATATGTGTCAATTCCCACTATGAATAAAACTATTAAACCCTTTTTACATACAATATAAACCGACATATTTCCTAATATTTGAATCAATACCCAATAAACACATTTTTATAAATAAAATCCACATATAAATGGTTACATGTAATGATAATCTAAGAATACATAACACATTATTAGAGCAAAATTTATTATTATTGGAAATCATCTCTAATTGATTCTCAGTGTAAGATTTAAAGAGAGAGAAATGGATTTATTATTAAAAGATTTATTAATAATCACTGATAAAAATATAATTAAAATTGATATTACCATTTCTTCTTTTACTTTCGATGTACAGAGTTTCAATGAGTCCAATAAATTTCATTTTAAAGTCATATTATTCAAGGTTGAAAATTTGAAATCAGCCACTCACCATTATGTAACATGTAGATTTACCAATTGCACCAGTTTACTGGAATAGTTCTAGTTTTGGCTTGGGTTTGCAATTCTTTATACTGTGATGATGATGAAATAAATTGCTTCTTTAGGGACCATTTTAGCACTGGAATGGTTTCTTCATTTCTTCTGGGTATAATTTTTTTTAATAGACAAATGGATATTTCTGCTTTTCATATATATTAGCATATTTTGCTTTGTGTTTTTATTTAAATTCAGCAAATGGCATGGTTTCACAAATTTCAGCATTTTACTTTGTAGCTCCCAGTTAGATTTAAAGCACAGGTGAGGCAATAAGTTTCTTCTTTCATCTTTGGAAATCAATAATAAGGTGTTTTAAATATCTCTTAAATTTGAACTCTTAAATTTGAACTTTTCTGATGTACACATAGTTTCTTGAAGCCAAAGAAATGCCAACAAAATATTTTTTACTCCAACATTTGATGTATAAATTTTTAAAAATTGTGTGGTTTCTGAAAAGTAATCAATTTTATTCTTCCTTATTTTTTTAAACAGCCTTATATATGCTAATTTGTCTGATGATATCACATATATCTCTGTTACTAAAACAGATGGTTTCCATCAATCATCAATTAAGGCATATGGACAAAATATTTTCAAAAATTGATTTGCCTTTTTTGGTAATTTAGATTTTTGATCTATACTCTATCATTTGAATAACAGCCCCCCACTTCTCAAGTCTGAAATTGACTTTTATCTCTCTCTCAGACCTGTGGTATCATCTGGACATTAACTGTTCCTAAATAATATAACTTTTTATACAGAAACTAAAAAAATATTTAAATACAACTGTTCTTTTTTAAAATGTATTTGTAAATATTTTTAAGTTTATATGTGTACATATGCACATACTCCCATATTCAGACATATAAAACCTGCTTATTAAAAAAATAATCTAAATGATCTATAAAGCTACAGATTATTAATATTAGTATTAAAATTTACAAAATAAATCAGTAAGACATGTATTAGAATCAAGGTATTATTAAAGAAAAAATATTAGAATCTATTAAGTATAAATTAACTTTAAAGAAGGTTAATAAGGAAAACTAGAAAAATGATTTATTGAGTTTGTGTCTACAGACAACTATTTATATGTGCTTTACAATTCCACCTTTTAAGTACAACTATTAAATCATATTAATACAAAGTTAAATAGAGAGAGAAACAACTATTCTTTCCACTCTTCTTCTGAGGCTTTGGGTACATAGTGATGTAGGGTTTGAACTTGACGCCCTATAGCTTCCCCCTCCTATAAAAGAAAATGTGATGATGATTTTTTTGTTATTTTATGCACACACTATTGCAATTTAGTGGCATGTGTACTATTAAATATATATATATATATAATGTTTTCATGGTTGTATGATGTATACTATTAAATATATATATATATATAATGTTTTCATGGTTGTATGAAGTAGATAAATTATTTATTTTTGGGAAAAAAATGTATATTATTTTGCATTTAATTCTAAAAGTGGAGATTTAATTTTGTGTTGTTGTTTTTGTTTAAAATAATCACTGGTTAGAATTCCTAATTAGTTGACTGAGAGATTGAGATTTGTCCTGCCCTAAGATGTAGAATTGGAAACAAGAAAAGTTTATATGGGAAATTAAGTATGGGTATAAATAACCCCAAAAATTTCATAAAGATTATTCTTGGAGGTAACCAGCTAGACAAAGTAATTCATAAATCATTCCCATTTATATTAGCTTGTTGAGATTAATACTGTTGGCAGTTCAGACATTTAATTTTTTTTAAAATTTCTCTTCAAAAGATGTCAAAATACACTGCTATACATATTGCAATTGATGATATGTGTTGATAACTTTAGGAGCTAGTTTTTCAAAATGAAGGCACATTGGGTATAATCCAGTGGATTTTTTGATGGACCAATTAATAAAATGGAGCACTCAAGGTAACTGCTTAACCCATCCTCTGTGGTTAGTTGGCAAATATGTATGGAATAGCCTTCCTAGTTGCCACATAATCTGCTTGCAGGGATTCGACTATGGATTATGGATGTCCACTGATTCCACTTTTCTGATATAAAGGGTGTTTCATAGTCAGACAGAAGGATTTCAGGCTTCGCAACCCATGGGGAATGCAGAGTCCAGTATGTAAATGGTTTCTCATGTAGTACTAGATAATGGATAGGTGGCTATGAGTTTTTGAAAAAAGGTTGTAGACCACTACCAAGTATCTCTTTCAATTGAAGGATGGCAGTGGGCCATAAAAATGAATGGCCATTATCTCCTTTGGGTTTGAGATACAATGGACTACTTAAGGCTCACATAATATTTGTTGAGGTGTTTTGTCTTTGGCAGATTTCATATTTATTTATCACATATATAATATCCTGGTGCCAATAAAACCAGCATCTGAGGCAATATTCTGTCTCCAGGGGAGTGCCTCATCATAAGTGATATCATGACTATTCATCTTTTCACTCTTGGATTTGATAATGCAGTATTCACTGTTCCAATTTATACCTTTGCATGATCTTTTCTGAGGTTAAATCACCCCCTGGGGTTTCAGCCTGACATTGCATTATAATTTGATTACAACCTGCATCTTCTCATTGCCTTAGTCACCTGGGCCAATTCCTGCTCTATGGAATCATCAAGACATAAGGTCATGTTCATCATACACACCTGGACCACATTCTAATGCTACTGTTAAGCAGGCACCAGATGGTGACTTAAAATGTCAGCAACTAAATTTTCCACTCCTTTGCAGTATTGAACCATGTAATTAAACTCCTGGAGGAACAGGATCCACATAACCAGTCAGCTGTTGGTGAGGTAACTATCTTTGAGGAACTCTAGGCTCTTGTGGTCAGTAATCACCACCACTTCAAAACCCAACATCATAGGACAAAATTTCTGAAAAGTCCATATGATGGCTAGGACCTCTTTTTCAGTAATAGTGTTGTTAATCTGAGGCCCCTTCAATAAATGACATAAAATACTACAACACCCCCATTCTCCTATTTGGTTGGATTTGTGACAGTGTGACACCTAGCCCAACCCACTGCTATCAAAGTAAACATGGCTTGCTAAAGTCCAGGTATGCAAGCACAACCTGTTTTATGAAACTCTTTTTGATCCCTTTGAAGGCTTTTGTTTGATCTAGCATCCAATTCTACCTTGTTTCCTTTCTGAGCAGTTTTAAAAGATATCGCATCTGGTCAGCAAATTTTTTACAAAACCAGTTGTAAAAATTACCTAGCCCCCAGAAAGACTGAATCTGATGTTTAGTTCTACATACAGGAAATTTGGTGATGGCCTTTATTTTATCAGGGTGGGATTTGTTCTTGGCCTGGCCTACCAAATGACCCAGAAATTTGGTCTCTAATACAAACATACTCTGCTTCACACTCATATTAATTCCTTTTGCCCTGCATCCCCTAAAGAATAACTTCAACTGCTAGAAATGGATGCAGATGCCACAACCATGTCATATACATACATGGTTATGATATTCTTAGTTTCTGCAGACAGAACTTGGTCCAGGAATCTCAGAAAGCCAGGGCTCTGCTGTTAACCAAGCTGTAAAGCATTCAGTTAACTGGAAATGAATATCCCCCATATCTAAAAGCCATGTACTGACAGTCTGCAGGGTGTAGTTCAATTTGTCAGTAACTGGCAGTCAAATCAAATGTTGAAAATACTTTCTTACCTTTAAATCTCATTAATAAGTCATGAATGGGGAAAGGATGATACAATCTGGAATTGTGGCCCTATTGATCTGATGGGCATCTAAACATAACCAGATGGCTCCATTATTTTCTTACATCAACTAAGGGATTGCAGTATGGGGAAGAACATTTCTCAATGAGTTCCCATTTCAACATCTGCAACTGCTTCTCCACCTCATCTTTGAACTGATGGGTTCTAAGGTATGATTGTGATTGGAATGGTTTCCTGGCTTTAGTTTAATTTTTTGTTGGTACCCACTGACGATTGCAGTATTTTTTGAGAATATATCACTGGTTTTAAAGTATCACTTTAAGTTTTTTTCATCCCTTCACAGAGATCAATCTTGCTTCACTCACCTTTCCTAGAAGCATGTCTGTCATAGCTTCATTGAGGCAGCATGTCTCTCTTTCACAATACAACTGAGGAGATAAGAATTTGGTTTTGGAGCTGGTTCACATGATCAGTCCCTTTTTATTGATAAGATACATTTACTTCTATGCAAAAACTCTGAGCCCAATACCACCTCATGGATTAAACTGTTCATTATTAAAACATGGGATTCACTCTACCATTGATCTCTACCTGCATATTTGTCTCAGCATGGGTTTCATTTTGCAATTGTTTGCTAGTGTTACTTGGCTGAGTTTCAATGGGAGGATTTCAACCTCAGGATTTTTTTAAGATGTGCTCGTATAATTCCTTCAATACCACAGAAATTTGACTCCCTGAATCCAACAATCTTCACTCAATTCTCTCAAGCATCCTTCTTATCTTGGCCCAGTTCTGTGAAGCATAGTTCAATATTCTGTCTTTCCATGAGCACATTAGATTTGACATTTCCTCCTATCTTTTTTTTATGTCTTTCTTTTTCTTCTAGTCTTTGCCATGGAAATGATCTTATTGTTTTGCCTTCTCCTTTTCCAACCTATCTCTTACTTTGTTGAAGGTCTACATCTGACTGAGGCTTAGTTTTACTCTATTAAAAAAATCTCTTCATACACTATTTAAAAACCTCTTCATCATCATCACTGTTTTATTTTTCACTGCTGGGTTTCTATTTGCTTTGCGATTCCATTACTGCCTCTATTCCACTTTCAGATCTTATGTTTTCCTTCTTGTTTTCTGTACTGTGATCTTGTCCAGATGTACAGCATTGTTTTCAATATTACTTTTTTGTACTTCATTACACACTTGGGTTATATATATTTTTCACTATTGATATTATGGTTTAACACTATTTTTATTTGCTACCTTTTTGCTTTGGAATACTCAGTGCACACTGTATCATGCTCCCCTTATTCCAACCGTCATTTATTTCTCCCTTTTGTGCTATATTTCCCTAACTCATTTATTAACTAAGAAAATCTAATTTCCAAGATCACTCTTCAAACACTAATACTATTCAATATAAATGAAAGTAGTCCAACATTAAACTATACAAGTATTGAAAGTATTTTTAAGCAAAAAAAAAACATTATGAATAGCATTGTAATTATTTATGTTACATGCTGTGGAAAAAGTTCTTATAGACACAATTTCAAATTTTCACATTACTCAATAAAGCTTTACTTTTTTCTTTTTTTTTGGAAAAAATTTATTCCAAAGTCTGCCATTCATTTTTATTAAATATGTAGTTTACACTTAAATACTGCTGTTTATTTCTCTCTCTAACAATTTATTTGTCTACCTTTTTTTATTTTAAATATGTACATATGGTAAAATGTTCACTTCAAAAATAAAATAAAGTTTAGAATTCTTATTTATAAAGATTCCTAATTGTAAGCCTTTTTTTCACAATCTTTTCTCCATTTAAAAAAAACTTTTTCTTTAACACCTTGATTTTGTGAGATTTTTTTAAAATTTACATTTAGTGGCCACATTTTTCCCATACTGGCCACAATAGATCAGGCCCAACACATTCAGTGACAAAAATTTTACATCTATAGTGGTTTATCCAATACCCTGTTAAGATGAGCATGTGCCCATATTGAACATAAAAAAAATATGGTGACACACCAGGATAAGAAGCAATTTAAAATCATTTTATGATTGCCTTGATGCACTCATAAGGACAGTTATTAAAGTGTTGGCTCTTACATACCTTTAAAGGATTTCTTTAATTACAACCCCTTGTGCCACTCACAGAAAGAAAAAAAAATTCTCTGCCTAAAAGGATATGCAAGACTAATAATTATATTAAATATGGTAAAACAAACAAAAAAATTTAATAGAAATAAATACCCTAATGACTAAATATTTAAATCTCGAAAAGTTGCTACCCCATATACTGGTACAGCATTCTCATTACCCAGATAAATAAATGGGAATTGCAAAACTAGCATAATTATCTAATTATTTTATTATTAGAGAAACAAATACAAATAGAGTATCAAAACAGTAAGGCAATTCTATAATTAATAAACAAATATTAATTGAACCTCATATCCCTTCACCAATTACAAAGATAAATACAATAATAATAAACCCCAATGCAGAGAAAAAATATATGATAATATAATAGTTATTTTTATAAAAGAAAAATACTGTTAAAACATAAAAAGAAAAGAATTAATTAATAAGAGAGTGGTTTGAGAATCATAACCTCGCACATAAATACATCATACAAATACTAAATAGTACATTAAAACATAAAAAGAAAAGAATTAATTAATAAGAGAGTGGTTTGAGAATCATAACCTCGCACATAAATACATTATACAAATACTAAATAGTACATTAAATAAAATTAATATTGTTATGCAAAGAAATATATAAATGAAAGATATATCACATAATAATATATATGAAATTAATAAAAATAGTGTGTACTACATAAAGTATCATACTTATCTGGGCTTTGAATAGGCTATTCATCTGTTCATCCAGGTCAATAAGGACTTTTCTTGAACACAACACTATATAGTAGCTTTCATAATTACTTGGTAGCTGGATCCAGAAGTCATTTCTGATGACAGGAGTGGAGCTGGGTGAGTGCACTGACTGGGTGTTCCTACCCAATGACCATTTCATGGATGAGAATACACTTGTGTTGCATGTTTAATTGTAACTTAATTTCTTCTTTGTCAATGATCATCCACTAATAGTAGATAGTAGAGTTTTCTGCTTGATTCTCTTTTGCTTTTTTTTAATATTGGAACTCTCCAGTAAATCAGTTCTGCACAGCACTAATAATTATTTGTCAGTATGAATGCATCTTCATACTTGTTTTTCGCTAGCATGATATAAAGAAAAAAATAATATCTAAAACTCCTTGAGTGGTAGAAGGTCTGTCTCTGTAGGTTCAACTCCAACTCTCCAAATTTACATAAGTTAAATAAGTTCGATAAATTCCCCTCCAAATGTATAAGCTTTTAAGTGAGTTGAAATAAATGCAATAAGTAAGTTGAAATAAATGCAATAAGTAAGCCAACAAATGAATGTTAGGATCAGACAATAAGGGAATAAGTCCAATCCATTAAAATAAGTGAGTGAGTGAATGACTGAATCATTGAATGAGTGAGAATGTCTCAAACACCTGATGAATCATTTATATAGCCCACTCATTACAATCACATTCCAGGTACCCCTCTGAAAAACATTTAATTAGCTAATTTTGAATTTTATTAATGAATCCATACAATACACGACGCATTCCTATGTAATCTCCTAATTAATCTCACAAATTTTTATTTTTTAATTAAATTTATTATCTACTCCGACCACTGTCTGACTCAACACAAAAAGAAAAAAATGTACTATATGAGACATTTTCTGATAATGAGATTACACGTAAAAATATTTTTTTTAATTAAGCTAGATATTTCTCTCCATGCACATTAACATAAGTTTCATCAAAATCATTTGTCTAGTTGAAATACCCAAGAATTTAAAAGAAAACAAAATTACTTATCTACTAAAAAAATAAAATGCCTTTAGGATTTTCTTAAATCTAGAACAGTTATGTTTTTCACCTGCTTAAAAGTGTTTGTAGAGAAAAATAACTAGTAAAACTTAAATCAAGTCTTTTTACAAGCACTTAACAAAAATATAATACAAATTACACATAAACATCTTTGCATTTCTCTAAAAAAATGAACATAAAAATAATAAAAATTATTATATGCATATAGCTAATATGCCCATACATCAAATTATAAGCTCTAACTATTGGCTTTTCTTGTTTGTGCGAGTATATAATATACCCACATACCCCTCTCACGTACTTTATAACATGACTAATTTTGATTGTATATATGGTACCTCCTTTAATGGCTTTATTAGGTATTTTAGGCCATTTACTTACTTAATACAATCTTATGCTTGGCCATACAAAGTGTGACCAGCATAATACATATATATATATATATATATATATATATATATATATATATATATATATAAGCAAAAAAATATATATATATATATATATATATTTATATAAGCAAAAAAAAAACTTTTAATCAAATTTTACAAACAAAATGTAACTTATATAAATTTATTTTTAGCCTTGTAACACTTCAACTTTATAATGGTGTTTTAAGTATCCATTACAACTGCCCTCTCCATCATCACACACACACAAAAAAACTTAGCTCACTTTGCTCTGCCTACCATCACTAGTTTTTTCTAATTTTGTTTTCTTTTTTTTAAAAAAAAATGTGTTCGACTACCCTTATGAATCCTATTTTAAATCATTTGTAATCAACATATAAATTTTCAGGAATATACTGATGATCTATTAAAATAACTATTTAAAACAAAATAATACAATTATTATCACCGCTATACTTTTTTTTTTAAATGAACATAATTTAAAATATCAAAATGTAATATTGTTTACCACACACAATATAATATTATTTACAAAATTCATTCAGGCTTATCACCTACATCAAAATAATTCTCTGTTTTCAACTTGTCATCCAGTTACAAATCCTTTGTGTGTGGTTTTTTTTAGTAATTCATCTGATTAATGTGAGTTATGCACAGTCAGACAGTTCCTTTTTATGGAGAGTATGGCCATTATGATCTAATCTCTTGAACCTGTCTACAGGTTCTCCTGATATATTGTCAAAATCTACAGCCATTAAAAATTCTGCCATTTCTTCTATCGACTGGCCATTATTACTTAACATCATTTGTTATATGTATAGTGGCATTTTATTATGTGAGTTGATCATCCAACAATGAAAATTCCATTAATGCTTTGAGTTTTGCTACTTGTCTATAAAAGATTGTGTGTGTTTGACCACAGACACTGGGGTATCTCTTGTGGGATATTTTATAGAGTATCCCATCTTATCTGGCTTCACTCCAAAATGTTTTGGAAAATGGCTTGCCTATATCCCTCAAATGTTCTTGTTTTAGTGAATAAAGTGTGCCATCAGTTTTTGGCTAACATGATCTTTTTCCAGCCAATCTTGGACACAAAACATGTTACCTAAATTTCCTAAATGTTTTAATGGGCTTTCTTTCACCTCAACCTTCAATGTTTCTATTAGGAATTGTTTTTACAAAAATCTACTGGTGGGTTTCTGCTGACATTTACTTCCTGACTCTCTATATTAATTTTCTATTATATACTGTATGTCTTCAGTATAGAATGCCTTATGTTTATAATCAATCCGAGTTAGCCTATATTAAAGTCCTTTTGTCATATCAATATGTATTTGTTGCACCTCTGTTTTCAAATTATCTTTAAATTCCTCTATACCTTGAAACACCTTTTCTAATTTTCTGACAACATCATCAACCCTCTGCTCTATTTCTCTCTGAATTTCTCCTTCCTTTAACATCTTCAATTCTCTTTTTGTTGTTTTTTCTATGTTTATTCACTCCTTGCACAACCCTTCTACCTGCACCATCTGCATTTCTAAACTATCTTTCCTAACATTATCTTGCTCTAACTCATCTTTTACTTCTGCCATCTCTTCCTATACTATTTTAATTTCCTGAACCTCCTTATTCAAATATTTCTCTATGTAATCTATAGCCATCTGATTTTTATCAACATCAAATGTTTCCTGTCTCATTTTTTTCATTTCTGCTCTGAGATCCTCCAGTATTGTTTTTTAATTGTTTTATTTCTTTATTTTCTTTTATTATATTTTGTTTCATTTCCAGTAACTCTTGTCAGATGTCTTTTATCTTGCCTTTTATCATATCTGTCTGACTTTGATTCATTTTATTATCATCTTTTCTTATCTTTTTTCTACCATCTGAGGGTTTTTAAATGAAACAGGGTTTTCTTCCAAACCTGTCTCCCTATTACTTTCTTCTTTAACTTCCTTTTTGAAAATAAACTTAACCCCATTATATCTAACTTTTTATTCAAGTTACGAATGAAACCTTTCTTCTATATCTGTTTATTAATGTTTTTTTAATCTTCAACTGCTAACTTTTTATTTTTATTTTATTTTTAAAATGCAAACTTAAATTCTTTCCTTTTTTAAATTTTACAAATATAGAACTAATAAACAATTTTTTGAATATTAAAATATTAAATATGGGCAAATACAAAAGTACCTGTACCTCTTTTTTAACTTTTATCCTATCACTAACTTTATTTCACCTATTTTTGTCTACCATTTTCTGTTTATTTTTCCCAAACATCCAAACAAAATAGCCCACATAAAGTTTTAATATCAGCTACCATGTTTGGATGTGCCAAAATTATTTACCTATGTACCAGATGAAAAGATTTTGGTTTCACATGTACTGACCACAAGGGCACCACTAGTCTGAAAATTTGAACTAGTTATTTATTTTAAGGGTGGTTAGGATATATGCACATGAATGTGCCAGACTAGCTCAATTAAGCAAATGATATCTTACATTTTGTTCAGAAGGTTGGAAAGGTAGCAACAGAAAACAAAATCAGCCAAGCAATATGAGTAAATATTTTATTAGTAGCATATTTAAATAAACATAAATCTAGATAAGAAATTTTAAAAGCCACTTAAAATGCACTACTCGTACATTCATCAAAATTAAATTATTTTAATAATGACTTAGAGAGTGACTTCCTGTGTGTGATATAATTTGGAAATAGTGCAAAATACAGACGTAGAAGAAGTACTAATAAGTATTCAGTGATCTCATATAAGAAAAGGGGGGTTAGCTTCTCACTTATAATCCATAGTTATGAAAAAAAATGAATCTCCATATTTGAGATTTCTGAGAGCTTATGCTGAAACAGGAGAAATGTATAGGTAGCTTCCAAAACATTAACTTAAAAAAAGAGTATTGAAAATTATTACTTTCAATCAATTGACATCCCTCTGAGTGATACAGGTTAGGAGCTCATGATCTACCCATTGAGAGGGTTAAAACGACCATACATGCCCTTAATAAATGAATGGAAAACTTTAAGAAATAAAACTAAAGGCTATTATATTTTGTAATAGTCTATTACAAATAATTATAGTTTCATGACATAAGTAGTATTAATAACAAAATGGGTCATGAGCCAGAAGCTAATTAAAATAGTCTGTAATGTCCAGGTTGCACTCTATAACAAAAAGTAATATGAGATTACAATTAAGACTATACTACCTTACTTACTAAGACTTGAATGAAACATATAGCACTGGTTTGAAACTAGCACTCGTTTAAGAGAAAAAAATCAATGCACAGAAACAGAGTTACATAAAATAAAAACTTGAAACACATGCATATTTAAAAAGAAACCAAATTTAAGATAATAAAATTAGTTAAATTGTAGAATGTAAGGTACCTTAACAAATTAATTAAACACTAGTGTACTAGCTTTATTGAGTGTGGTCCATTGATCTGGATTTACTGATGGTAGGCTTGGGTGAGTCCATTACTGGTTTCTTTGTAGTTGGTTCCTATGACATTATAGGCAGTAAATGGAGACATAGGAAGCATGAACTAGCCCTGGCAAAAAGCTTAGCAAATCATGGTATGAGAAAACATTCATTCTAAGTAGAATAATTGCAGGATCAGTTTTCTTTCAGAAATATGCTGGAATTGTTCTCTCAGAGTTTTGCAGGACTAGTTTGTGCAAGTATCTCTCAGCGTTTGTCAGCTATAATACAATAGCCTGATTAATCCTTTTATAGAAGAATCTCTTGTATCTGAATCAATTAAAAACTTTTTTTTAATTAAAATTTATAAAAATTTTCATGTAGCTAATAATAGCTATATAATTAAAGAAAATAAATTGCCTTTTACATATCTAAGCATTAACAAATGAAATTTTTTTTACCTTTTTTTTTTTTCTCACTGATGAAAATTTATTCATCAAAAAAAGGTACAAATTCAGTTAAATAAGAGGTTTACAAAGAATGGTAAAAATGAAATTCAGGAGCATCATGGTGAAAGGGGAAGGATACATATGAAAAGGGAAAGGGATGTGGAAAGTGTGTCTATTAACCATTAAATACAAATGAATGTTACAATTAGAAATTATTTGTAAAGTCTAGAAATAAAATAGGAATAGTCTTTTAGGAGTACAATATTGGGAAATCCAATTTGCAGTAGATAAGTTGAGAAATAGAAAAACACTTGGAGATAACATAAAATTCGGACTAAATCAATCTACTATTCAGTTCTTCCAAATGGCCTCAAATATATTCAAAAGAGAGCAATCCTGAATACTTTGGAAAATTATGGAAAAACAACGGAGAGCAAGGCAAAAAATCCAAGCTTCAAAATGTCTCTGCTGAAAAACATTCTAATCCATCATGAAAATCACATCAACAGCAAAAGGCAAGTCATATCAATAACAACATTGGTAATAATAAAAGTAAATAAGGTGGATCACTTGCAATTAGAATCAAGAGGCCAAACTACAACTTATTTTGCAACAATACATGGAAAAAATCACTCATAACGATAACGTTAAACAATCGCCATAAATAACATTATTTTTTCTATCTTGTGAATGAGAAAAAACAATGGTGGTAATGATCACCACAGAATCCTCATCCCAGCCCCCTCCCTCAAAAGTATTCGGATTTAGGGCCCTGGGGTCCTCCCAACAACAGGACTCTCTCATTCAGTCAACAAAATTAAGTGAAATGAAAATTTTCATTAAAAGGTAAAATCTCTGTAGAAATCATTTGTAATTTCACTGGTTGAAATTATTCTTACTTCTGATTACATTGTTGATATAGCTTGTATATGAAAAGAGAACTAAAAACTCTTCTCTTTAATAGGGATAGTTTTAGAGAAATTTAATTTCCTAAACTAGAAAAAAGGGAACAAAACAGGGAGCCAGAAACAGTGTTAACTGAAGTCCTTGGATACCTCTAGTGGACTTTTCTTTTTCTTTTTAAAAAATTAGTTATTCTTATCAATTTAAATCTCAAATCTGAAAATCAATTTATTTATACAATTTACTTTTACATAAATAAAAAATAATAATCTTAGTTTTTTTTTTTTAGTTTCACTTTTTTTTTAAAATTAAAAACTAAATATAGCTGTGGGGTTTAAAATATAATTCCCAAATACATACATATATATTTTTATAAGCAAAAAAAAAAAAACTTTTAATGAAGTTTTACAAATAAAATCTAACTTATATACATTTATTTTTAGCCCTATAACACTTCAACATTGTAATGGTGTTTTAAGCATCCATTACAATATATATTATTAATATTTCTATAAAAATACCCCCCACAGTCTCTATTTAGATTTGATTTTAACAACTTAATTAACATAGCTTCTTTTATTTTCTTATCTCTTCTTTTAGTAGTATAACCAATCATTCTCATGCTATCTTTCTCAAATATATGTCCAGTTTCTATAGGATGCATATAAATGGGGGATTTTTTATCATACCTATGTTGAATCAATCTTATATACATTGAATTTTTTGTTCTCTTACATAAGAACTAAATATGTAGGAGAAACAAAAAATTCAATGTGTACAAAAGTGATTCAACATAGTGTATTTTAATGATGCATATATGAAACAATATGTAACAATAGACTTTATTTGTTACTATTCTTAATACTGTAATAAAAATTAAGTGTAATAGTTGTCAGTGATAAAGACTTTCTTGTATTTTATTTTTATAATCCAATAGAACACATCCCATAGCTATAATTTTATCTTTCAATAATAATTATTTTATGGGAACAACACGAATTTGCTAAATGAATTAACTATTTTTTTCAATGTTCTTGCCTACTGAATCAACGTTTTCCTGAATCTTTGCATCGAATAGACGAATCTTAGTGGTATATCCGATTGGTAATAATTTAATATTTTTTCTCAGAAATATTTATCACAATAGAAACTAAAGACTTGTTATTCATTGTCAGTTTGATGTTCTTTATGAACATGACATCTTCAGTGCCTTCTTTTACAACATGATCTATCTGTAGAAAATTTCTCTTAAAGTTGAATATATATAGTGCAAACTTTTGCTACACCTCATACATGATGCAATATTTTAATTTCTATGCTAAAAATGCATTAAATATCATGCATAAAGTTATTTTAAGTAAATTCCTAATATCAATAAAGTGAAATATAAGTATAATATCCAAACAATTAAAACTAATTTAGTAAAACAAAAAAAGTACATCTTTCTATGTCCTCTGCCACCTGGAAACCTATTAAATATTCTAAGGTACGTTATCTATATATTTGTAAGAATGATCTTTTTTTTTGCACAACCATCCTGTAACAGCTATGCTTCAATAATTTCTGGATTTCTTTTCTTTTTAAATTTCCTTCAGAAATCCCTAAATTAATAACCGAAATTGTTTCTTTGGTTTAGATAAGATGATTTGGATATTGCAATAACCTTCACTATTAGTTATTAATAGCATAACTTATGACAAGATCTCTGGATGGAAAAGTAATTATTTATCTTTACTATTATCATTATTCTGAATATGAATATAAATGTTATTATCATTGATTCAAAACAGAATAGCTTGATTTTTGAAAATAAATCAATTGGCAATTGACAAGATACTTCTTTAGTTACAACAAAAAAATAAAATATGCAAAAAAAGCTTTAGAATTTTATAAAGTTACTAGAAGTTAACTGATAAAAGTTAATAACAATATTAAAAACTAATTGAAATGAAATATCTAGCTTTATTAATCAACTACTGCTATTTAATAAAATAGCTCAATACAAAATGAAATGTAATTTGTGGAGTAGAACCCAAAGAGAAAGGACCAGAAGGAGAAAAAGGAATAGGGAAGTGTAGAGGGATATTAAGAGGAAAAATGGTAGAGACAGATAAAGAGCTGAGTAAAGAGAATGCAAAATATTTGAAAAAGAAATGTATAAAAGAAGTATGGAGGAATTTAAGATAATTATGCAAAGGGGACATATAAAACATGCAAAATATTTGAAAAAGAAATGTATAAAAGAAGTATGGAGGAATTTAAGATAATTATGCAAAGGGGACATATAAAACAATAAGAACTAATATCTCTCATTTAAACTAATCACAAAAAATGGCATGTGTTATTGTATGAAAAAAAAAAGAAAAACATAAGATAAATACAAAATATAGATAATAAATTTAATGTTTTTTTTTCAGAGATTTCAGAAAATGGACCCCATCTGACATCCTCCATTAAGAATGGTGTCACTGAAGGAGACAGAGTTTCCTGTAACTGTTCATTGCCGACAGCGTTATATCCAAAACCAAATTTAAAGTGGATTGTAGGTGAAGGGAATAAAAAAGTATTATTTCAAAAAACTAGTGATATTGAAGTAGTTGATAAGTCATTTTTTATAAAAAGTAATATGAATTTCCTTGTCACGAAACAAATCATAGAGGATTATGCAGACCAATTTCTTCCAATTGTGTGTCAAATTACTGTAAACTCACTCTATAATGAATCAACCAGTCTTAACATCCAAAGTAAGTTGAAATTTAAATAATTTAAACTTATATTATATTTTTAAAACACCACCATTATATTTGTGTATAAAATGGATTTTTTAGTGAGAATAAATTTATATATTTGTATATAATAAAACAAAATTCTAGAATTAACATCACAATTTTCATTATTTCAACACATAAATAAATTACAGCTATAGCTAGATTTCAATATGTTTTCCAAATCCAGTAATGGTTCCAGTTAAAATTTAAAAATCAATGGAAATTTTATTTTGACAATGTTTTTTTTTTGTGTGTGCATATGCAAAATGTGTTGAGAAAAAGAAAAATGAAAGAAACATATTCCAAAATATGCTGGATAATTTATTAAATAAACATATGATTGTATTAATTATATAAATTATGAGAAAATAGACCATTTATATTAAAACATTACTATAGTATGATTTTAATGACATTTTGCCTCTTGAATTTTAATTATAAATGCTACTCAAAATAACAACCTGCCATAAACTAGTTTCAGAATTGTAAAGTTAATTCAGGCTATTTTATGATATTCATGAAAAATATTTTATATATTTTACTTATAATAGGACATGGTAATGTTTTGCAATTAGTCAATGTATATTTTAATGTCAAAAAGGACAAATCATTATATATATATATATATATATATATATCTGTCTCAGTGTTTACGATCTGATTGGCTGTTGATAGTCATAAGCGCTTGAGAGATTTGCAGTCTCAATTTAATTTCAATACCATCTGCACTTTATAAAATAAATATTATTTACATATATTGCTGCAAGTTATAACATTGAAAAACTACTGCATAGTAAATCGAAAGATTTCATGCTGTATGTTTGTAATTTGAACTCAGTGAGTTGATTGTGAAGATATTTAAGATTCATGATTTCAGATCTAAATACTTTAGACTGGTTTGGATATATAGAAAGACAAGTAAAGAAGAAATTCTCTGTCTCAGTGTTTATGATCTGATTGGCTGTTGATAGTCATAAGCGCTTGAGAGGTTTGCAGTCTCTCAGTTTAATTTCAATACCATCTGTGCTTTATAAAATAAATATTATATATATATATATATTATATATATATAATCAAAATACACTAGAATAACTCTACAAAATTAAAAATGCCTATGTAAAATTAAAAAATAATTTCTTTGCTATAACCAGCTTACAAATTCTTCTGCCATCTTGAGTAACAATACAACGTTAATATTTAAATCTTGTTAAAGTCATACAACAGTGATGTTCCCACGTCAATGATTAACTTTATATAAATTGTGAAATCTAACACAATTACAC